>OW387788.2:2400000-3000000 GCA_936446665.2 Synanthedon andrenaeformis | reverse complement strand
TTGATGGTTAATTTCGCTTAATAATACAAGCAACGGCACAAGTGCTGAAAGTGCTCTGCCGATTATAGTAGGATAAGGGGGAATTACCTTGCGTGGCAGGCGATGCTCACGTTCTGTGAGCACGTCATGTCGCGCAAGGAAGCGGCGGAGGATCCCCTCTCCCAGCCAATCCGCCGGAGAAGGCTCGGGTCCGCCGCCTTTCACCCTAACCGGGACTCGGGCGGTAGCCTTGGAGGATACTGCCGCCCGTCGTAAGGTCCCCGAGGTGGCCGGCGTACCTCCACCTTCGGGTACGCCGAGGTTCTGACAAGAAGCGGAACCTTCACCGCGCTGGATAGCAGTCGTGAGTCGCGGGGCATCGAAGTCGTGTCATAACGTCCCCACGACCCCGCCCATCAACGGCCGCGCTAGAAAGTCGTAGGGTTTTAGTCGGTACGTTACTGGCATAACCCCGCAGTGTCCCCTACACTGCCGGGTATCTAAGAGGATTTCCCAACGTTAAAAAAGGGAGGGATAGCAAATTGGGAACTGGCATCCTTTAGGACCTGTGGACACGACATGTTTTTCAGACGCCGTCGACGCGCGTTTCACAATCTTAATCTTCCTATGGTCAGTAGTGCTCTTGCATTACCTGTGGCGTTGTTTGTTCTATAGGCCAGGGGTGGCCAACCCGTCGATCGCGATCGACCGGTCGATCGCGACTATTAGTCCAGTCGATTGTGGCAAGGCAAAAAATTTCCAACGAGAAATATCAAAATTTGAAGAAGTGTGTTGAACAACTGCATTCGTGTTTTGATTCAACATATTTATGTGAGTCAGCATTTTCCTATTTAAAACAAACAAAAAATAAACACCGTTCTCGCTTGACAGACATTCATACATTGGATTCTTTAAGGTTGGCAATTTCCAACTACAAATCTGATTTTGCTAATCTAGCGGAAGATGCTCAGACGCAATGCTCACACTAATACAAAGAATAATTTTCATTTTATGTTTTCCCTCTTAATAAAATAAAAAATACTACATAATTGTGTACTGAACTACGCTGTTTCATTTAGGATTTCAAGAAGTAAGTAATTGGTAGATCGCACAGGGTTTCGTCAGTAAACAATAGATCTTGAGTCTAATCAAGTTGGCCACCCCTGCTATAGGCGACGGTACCCACCTACCATCAAAATCTGCCTGATGAGTGATGAACTGATGAATAAAACAATCGGAATAAGTGTGGTATGAAAATTAGATTTTAGATTTAAGATAATTAGTAACTAATTTAGGTAATATAATTTTAAAGTTTTTTAAGTCCTACATAATGAAACCCTGTAATTGACAATGTAAGTAGTAATACTGTGTCTATTGTATGTTATTTTGTTTTGCTGTAGGGTTTATGTTCATAAATAAATAAATTAAACTAATATACAATATTTAACCTCTTATATAAAACTATAACATCATTCGTATTTGTAAATCCTATAGTTAATCATCAAAAGACTTCGTTTGCAATATTATAAGAATCTGATCAATCGATATGAAGCAAACTGAATACTTGTCATTATTTCCAATTTTAGTTTGTTTTGAAGTAGACAGCAAGTCTGATCTGCATTTAAACTAGCAAGCACTTGCTTTGTGCGACAAACGCCTCGTTCCTTTGCCGTAAACATTGACAGTGGCGTTCTCACATCTCCTTATTCGCATTTGTGCACACGTCGACTGTCGGACGCCTAAGCGACGACTAAATTATGTTTTTAATTAGCACAGGATATGTCAGTACTTCCCTTGAATTAGCCTCGAACCGCAATACATGATTTGAATAAATATTTACGTAGCGCACAATGAAGACGCATGTCACTCAACAGTTAAACTGTAAAGCGGTTATTACACTATTCAATTTGTAGGAAACCAATTTAGGAACAGTTAGGAACCTTCCGATTTCCTAGTTAGATTTTCTACAAATTGAATAGTGTAATAACTGCTTATATGACTACGAGTTGACATGCGTTCATTAATTATAGCTGATGGCAGTGGCAATTTTAATATAGGTTGGTTGTCATTCTAGTCTTCTGTAAACTAGATTCCAAAACAGACCATGAAGATTTGGCAAACTTAGCAGTCTTTTATTATTTATTGGTTTCGTTATTCTTTTGTCGATTTTAGTTTATTTTTTCTTCAGAGATTTGGTAGCCAAGACCCTTTAGGTTGCTCTAGAAATGAAGTCTAGGTATTTTTATTTACAACTAATATTGTCACTGAGCCTTACTGAGCGTCACTAAGGGTGACTCTCCAGATTAACTGTTTTACCCCTTCCCCCCATCAAATTCTCCATACAAACTGCTCAACCCCACCTAAAGAAGTTTTTTGAAAAAAAAAAAACAATTTTCTCACTACTTAAATATGCAAACAAAATATTAATTAACAGAAATGTACCAACAACGATGAATAAATTTGACGCAACACTATTATCGTTCGCTGTTTATCAACGACAACATATTTAAATTAAGCTTAATTGATTTTTAGCAGACATGATTTAATTTGCATTCTAGACACGTCGAAGCGCCGCCGGTTTCAGCAACATTATTTTTTATTTATAATCCATTGGTGTCTCATCATTATGGATGGGAAGGGTTTATATTTATTTGCACACGTCATGTCCAATGTTTCAAGGAAACATAACTTGCTTCAAACGCTTTTGTAAGCTGGTCTGGTACTCTTTGTTGAAATAGATAAAAGTGACGATCAATTCGTGACTGTACTTGAACAAAATAACGGACGAGTGTTATTTTTAACCTATAATGCTGCTACTGTTTAGATACTACGCCTGTTTTTTATTGTTTAACCGGCTTCGCACGGATGCAATTTTCTGCAAATTATATACATAAAATTTTCTCATTTATCGCTTTTTCCATTGGTGAAAACCGTATCGATGTCCGTTTGGTGGTTTAAAAGAAGTTAGCGGAGAAACAGACAGAAGCAGACAGCTATTTTTTTCCTATAATATGTGTAATGAAGTGTCAGTTTGAGATGTCAAAACATTTTTTAGTAATTATATATTATACCAAGGTATGTACGTACAGTACTTTAACAACAAAAATAATTTCCCAAAAGAAGTGAAAACTTGAACAATTACGTGTGTATTTTTTTAAATCGTCAGGAAAGTACATACTTATATACAGATGTGTCGGGTCGGTTACAGAGTCGCGAGTTCAATGGCTTTTTCCCATCTCAAAAATGCCAAACGCCTTAGAGTATAAATTCCAACAAGTAGGTATAGAGCACGTGTTTCGCTCCGGTCTCTTAGTGAGCGTCGTAGGCAAGTGAGCTATAGATAGTTATATCGAAGAATGTGTGAGGAATAGAGATGTGAATCAATTGTTCGACACAATCCGTGTGTTATCGATATGCTGATGTTACTGCGATACCCTGAATAGCGATACATTTAGAATTTCCCTGTAAAATCCAAGCCAGACCATTAGTGACAGTATGAAGTATGATTATTATAATAAAACTATGTTTATTGAAGCAGCTAAATGTGTGAAATTAGATTTGATTACTAAGCGATTCGAGTTTCCTATAACTTTGTAAAGTTATATATATATATAAGTATATATTTTTATATAAGTATACTTATATAAAAATTTGTTTAATGTAGGTTCTTAATGTAGTTTAACGAAGGTACAGCGTCGTTAGTTAATTTTCGCAGACCCTTTTTGGTTTGGAAAATGCACTGAACAAATTTTACTCCAAATGTTCGGTTCCCAGTTCGTCTTTCTCACAGCGTCTATCCACTTCTTCATTAAGTTACGGTCTTTAGGAAACCTAAAAATATTAAATACAATTAGTAATATAATTATGTAAATCTATACTAATATTATAAAGAGGTAATGTTTGTGAGTGAGTTTGTATGTAGGAGGTAATCTTCGAAACTATCCGACTTCAAAAATTCTTTCGTCAGTAGAATACTACGTTATCACTTAGTGACATAGGCTACATTATACGTGGACTAAGTCGCGGGTAAAAACTAGTTATTAAATAAAATAAACATATTTTGAATAATATTAAGAGTATATATAGAGCAATTAAACATACACTTAATTGGTACGAAAATTCTCAAATTGAGCTAAACTTCTTTATTTTTAAGTAATTAGTTAAGCTAGTTCTGCATTTTACTGCACCCATATTGAAAATAAAAAAAATGAAATATTTTGATACTGATTCATGCACATAAAAATTACAATAAACTTCTACCAAATAAAATCTAATAATAAAATACAATTCATGGCGCTAATTCAGGTTTCATGAAATATTAATCCAAATATTGACTGATTTAAAATATGATTCTCACATGAAAATATAAATTGCATATCTAATGACCCAAAAATATCGACTCCTGCGCCGAACGTGTCAATCACTAGTATCGTAGCGTAGGTGCGGGGCAGTGCGGTGTCATTTCCATCCGAGCCCCTCCTACACCTACTTCACCCCCGCGAAGTGTAGTTTTAATTCAGCTTAAAAATATAATTAGCGGCTTACCTATGAAATGTGATGCTGGATTCCTTTTTATTCTCTTTCCTAGTATCATTTGTACAAGATTTTATGGCACATTTAAGCATCGTTGTTTGATAACTACGCGATTGTTTAGTAGGAACACGCTCGTCACAAGCGTTCGGTTATGACTGAGAGCGGCTAGACGACACAAAGTTGTATGTTCTCACCCGTGCCTACTGTTCCCACTTGAGCGTTAGCACTCTATACCTACTTGTTGGAATTTATACTCTAAGCCAAACGCGCTTAAAGAAATTTTCACCTCAAAAAAATAAATTGTCTCTTTGTCCGTTTGTTACGATTAATCTCCGAAACGGCTGTACCGATTTTAAGGGGAAGTTTTAGTCGTAGTTATATATGTTATAATATGTTACGATATTATAATGAGTAAGTTAGGCTACTATTATTTTAGAAAAAAATATATAAGCATTCACATGGTTCAATATGGCGCGCGCCCCACGCACACACCGCAACGAAGCGTGGCCGGGTTAAGCTAGTTTTAAATAATATTAATATAAGATTAATTCGAATTTCGTTATTGTAACAAAGAAATATAACGTTACGCAAACGAAGTTTATTCCAAACAAACATTTGACCAGTGTAAACTATGCGAACGATTCTGGAATGTTTCAATTCAAAAATACAAACTGCACACGGAAGTAAACAAAAATCCAAAATATGCTAATCTGAATATTCAGTTTCAATTGTGAAAAGGTGTATCAATGTGGAAAAGATTTGTATTTTTGTTCATCATCAATACTAATAATAAATCTGTAAAAGTGTAGGTATGTTCCTCCATACTCTGAAACGAATTAACTGATTTTCATGAAACTTGGTAGATAAACATTTGGACGTACGGGACACAGGATAGGTTACTTAATATTTTTCAACGCGGACGAAGTCGTGGGCACCAGCTAGTAATGAATAAACTCAAACATTAGTGGATCGATTTAAAAATATCTTTCACCTATAGAAAGCTACATTATCAGCGAGTAACGTAAGCTATGTTTTATAAAGTTACGTTGCTTGTCTGTGGGTTTTTGCACGCTGTTAAACCGATTTGAAGATGGTTTTCATTGATGTATTGTAGCAAGCTTCATGTAACATTTAGTATTTTGTTTCACGCTATCGGTTTACAAACAAAATATTTTGATTTTGATGCGATTTTCACTAATAGCAAGAACGACGAAGATTTATGTATATAATTTGCAGAAAAAATAGCATATGTGAGAAGCCGGGGGTGGGTAGTTTTTAAAAGAAGAAAAAAGAAAAAGTAATAATCTTAATTGTAATAATATTATAAATGCGAAAGTTTGTATGCAAAGAAAGTTGATTTGGATGAAATTTGGGACACAGATGGATACTGGAAAATCCTGGAAAATTGTTAGGTTTCTGTGGGATTATTCAAAAAACGAATTAAAGCGTGTATGAAGTTGCATGCACAGCTAATACCTAAATTGAACCTAATTTAATTTTCTTAAAAATAATTTAACGGTCAATTTTATTGTTTATTGAATTGTTTAAACGTTGGAGCACGTGCAGATCTCAAATTACCAATTTGGCGTTCTATTTTCGATATGTTTTGCTTTCTCGTGTGTTCGCGACAAAAATAGGCTACCGGAATGGCAATACTTTGTTTCTGTGCATATTATTAAAGCGAACTGACATTTCACTTCGTACAATGTTATGAAACAAACAGGAAACGGTTCTTGTTAATTTTAATTTAATTCCTTCTTCCTAGTCTTCGATTAATGTATCCGTGCGATTCTGTAAAAAAATTGTTCTTTCCATTAGTGAAAACCTTACCAAAATCCGTTGTGTGAGCGGACAGAAGCGGACAGAGATTTTTTTTAACAACTAGCGACCCGCCCCCGCCCTTGCGCGGATGCAAGGAAGGTTTTTCTTTTTATATATAATTTGCAGAAAAAAATGGCATGTTCAAATTTCAGCTTTCTAACATATTACATAATCGTTTTGGCTGAGAGCATTCATCCGTCAGAATCACGCTGCAGTCAAAATTTATGATTTCCGACGGAAAATAAACCAATGATTTGTTTAGTTTACAGATAAGATATTAACGTCATATCATTAGTAGTTTTATAATCTAGTACATGGCTGAAAAATATTTTAAAATATTGCGATAATTTTCTCATTAGATCAGTTTTTAAACAACCCTTTTTTAATCTAGCGGTCGACGGTCTACGCCAGGGTTCCCCAAACTATTTTGGACAAGTGACCCCTTTTCAACAATGAACTGTTACCTCAGACCCCCATGGTCAAATTACCTACTTTTAAGACCAACCCCCTTATTCATAATGGTCCGCTAACTTAAAGCAGCTATCTATCTTAGTCTATCTTTAGTTTTTTCCTATTGGTACAAAATACCTAGGTACTAAGGTGCCAATTAGAAAACTTTGCACTTGGTTAAGTGAGTGAAGTTGATTTCATTTTCTCGTCAAAATTTAACAAAATAAAAAGACAATCCAATTCAGTAAATATCAAGTTTAATTTATAATTATTACAAATTAATACATAAAGCATCTTAAGTTGGTAGGAAATTATATTTTAAAAACTATTAATTCGCAAAGAGAAAATAAAACATTCAGTGCGATGGATGAACCTGGTGACTATCTACCAATCTAGCTACATCCGGTTCAATATTAGTGAGTTGCAGCCTTAAATCTCCACGTTCGTTGATTTTCAAACGGTTTCTTTGTTTTGTCAAAATGTTTGTTACCACACTGAAGCTTTTTTCAACTAGATATGATGATGGAAAAGCGATAAGGTATTTTTCAGCAATGTTCCACAATGTAGGATACTGTGTTTCAATTTTGCGTTGCAACCAGAACTTCTGATAGCCTTGGTTGAACTTTTGCTTAAGCTCTTCGTCTGTGCTGATGGTAATCAACTCTTCTTGCATTATCACATTGGCTTCTTCTATGGCTGTGGTGTTATACGGATTTATTATCCATTGAGGAATTTGTAAATTTAAAAGATCATCAAACCTCTCCGTAAAATCCTTGTGTAATGCGTCCAAGTGAGTAACATATAATAAAATGTCATCATCTTGAAGCATTTTTGGTAATTTTGACAAATGCGGAAACTGCGAATATTCTTTTCTGCCTAAATTTTGTTTATAAAGAACTAGTTTACCCACGAAGGCCGATATTATTGATTTTGTTTTAATCAAGTTAAGATCATCACCCTGTAGTTGCAAATTAACTTTGTTGAACATTCCAAAGATATCAGTCAAGTAATAAATATCTGTTTTACAATTGTTCAGATTTTCTTTCAAATTCGGATCTTTTTCTTGTAAAAACTCCAACACAGATTCAAAAAGGGCTGAAAATCTTTCTAAGCAAGAGCCTCTTGATAGCCAGCGAACTTCAGTGTGCAGAAGTAACCGAGTAAAGACTTCGTCGTTTTCGTCACATAGTTGAGCAAATAACCGAGAGTTCAAAGAATTGCTTCGAATCTTGTTGATAGCATTTATTACATATTGTAAAGACTTATGCAATCTAGGACTCAGCTTTTTTGCTGCTAAATGCTGCCTGTGAATCACACAGTGAATAACCAGTACATCAGGCAGTTGTCGCTTTAAGTGAGCTATAAAGCCACGATGACGACCAACCATAGACGGTGCACCATCAGTCGCAACAGAAACAATATTCTTCCATGGAATAGCTTTATCAGTAAAAAAATGTTCCACGGCCTGAAAAATCGATTCTCCTCTAGTATCAGTCTCTAAATATGCAGCAAAAATCAGTTCTTGGCACATATTTTCATCTTTGATAAATCGAACATATCCTAACAATAGAGCTTCATTGCCGGGTAATGTAGACTCGTCCAACTGGAGAGAGAATCTGCGGGTCTGTAAGAACTTGCATAAAATGTTTTCCACATCGCGTCCCATCTCATCTATGCGTCTCTGAACGGTGTTGTTGCTCAAAGGTATTCTCTTTAAAATATCATGTGCGGGTTTGTGCAATACATTGTTAAGGACCTCCGCAATGGCTGGTAAGATAAGCTGCTCTCCAATTGTATGGGGTTTCCCCGACTTCGCTATTAGTAAAGATATATTATAGGACGCTCGTAAACCATCATTGTCTCGAATAGATGATGACGCAAACATCGATCCTATGGATGGCCTTTTGTCTAGTTTTTCTTTCAGTGCTTGAAAATATGACAAGGGCTTACTTTTTTTGTTAGCATGTACTCTTGATAAGTGGTCATCCATTTTTGAAGGCTTCATGGCATCGTTACTAAATACTTTTTCACATATGAGACACATCGGGAAGTGTTGATTTGATGGAGATGCAATAAATCCGAACTTCAAGTAGTCCAAACTGTATTGTCTGCATTTTTTTTTCGTGTCCGCCATCATAAAACTTTCAGTAATTCTGCAAACAAAAAAATAAGGAACCTAAATAAAAAACAATAATAAACTGTTAAATTTGCACACTATCTTATTTTTATCACACTCAGTTAATGGATTCTTGTTAAGTATTACTGACTTACTCTTTGATAAACTTTGATACCTATATTGGGAAGTAACTACAGTAGGTAATTAGGTATAGAAACTTCGTATTAGGTAATTAGGTAGAATAAGAACGAAAACCAAAGACTTAAGTATTAGTAATTTTTACAAATACAATTATACATACCTATTTAAAATATGTTGTATGTTGTGTTTAACACTTTTTCAGTCACTTTACTTCACTTAATTTAGCTTTGTAATAAGTTTGTAATCTCTTGAAATAAATGAGTACTTAGCTATATGAGTTTTTATCGTTCAAGCTCCAACGAATTTCAAAACGCAAATGAACTTTCAACCTAAATGCAAGCTCGTTAAATAGTAAAATATCAGGAACATGTTTGGACTTGATCATGAATTCGTTCGTCTTAATTCGCGTAAAGCCGCTATCACACTATTCAATTTGAACGATTCCAATTTAGGAAATCGGAAGGTGTGATCGCAGTTAGAACAGATTGGATTCAATTAAGAGTTTATCCATTTTCAACTCTATATCTTCGATTTAGAAATCAATTTAGCGTAGTGTGATCACGAGCTCACTACTTAGATTCCTAAATAGGAATCGTTCAAATTGAATAGTGTGATAAGCACTTTATCGTCAAATAGAGAGCAAGTCAAAACGCCGCTGAAAGACGTACGCTCCAACTCAATCTTGCACAAACTTGTCCACATAGACTTGCCGAGTTTTTCATCTTGTACGAACTTGAAACTTTACATTCCTGGAACATTATTTCCTACAAAAATATTAATTATTCTTAGTACACGTAACACAACATAAACAATACAGTAACTACCTACTTACCTATCTTGAAAGTTTTAAATAAGAACTTGTGTTAATATAATAGGGGTCGATTTTTAGACCTCGTCGACCCCCAAAATCACTTTTCGTTTATGTCGACCCCTAGGAAACCGATATCGACCCCAAGGGGTCGATATCGACCACTTTGGGAATCCCTGGTCTACGCAGAAGCGAAATATTAGTGAAATTATATAAGAAAAACTTATAGAAATAGAAAAAAAAACATACGATTTCTGTAAATTTTCATTCAAGAAAAGTATAATCAAAAATGTCTAGTAATTTTTCGTGATATTAAACGTGTTATTTTAGGATCAAATTTGAGATATTTCTGTTTTTTCTTCTACCTAGTATGTGAATATGAAGTCATTTATTCTAAAACATTGTTTTATTATTTTTTTAATAACTTGTATATTTATCTGCGTAGGCCGTCGACCACTAGTTTAAAAACTGTTCTAATGAGAATTCATTTTAAGATATTTTTCAGCCATTTACTAGATTATACAAACTACACATAATATGACGCTGCAAAACAAACATCTGAAACTATTGAAATAATAAATTTTGACTCCAGCGTGATTCTAATGGATGAATGCTCTTAAATGTAATGTTCACTTTCAATTGACTTTAAAAAAAGGAGATTCTCAATTAGACTGTATTTTTTAATATTTGTTATGTGTTAAAATCTTAATTAATATATAAATACACAGCTTTTTAACTGTCTGCAGTCGTGGACCAATTAAGGCATTTCAAAATATAATTGTTTTAATAATTAGAAATCCAATGGTTTATTTGTTTGTTACATACTAAATTATTTTCATACTTGTTTCAGAATCTCCATAATGGATACCAAGATAGTAATTATACAGCTTTTCCTTGCGGCTGTCACACCCATAATAGCCGGTAAGTTGAATTAATTTCATATAATTTCTAAGTTATCTAATACTAATGTTCTTTTGTCAATACTTTTTTCATTCAATATAATATTTAATTCGTTGCCTTGACCTCTTTTCCGGCGCAGTCCTGAAATGGGCTCACTCGTGATTTTTGCTTGCTTGATGAAAAGCTACATAAAAATTTTGCTGAATATTACACAATATTTATGCAAGTATTGTATAAAAATCAGTGTTGTTTCGGGTAGAATATTCACAGCTTACAATATAATTGGACCAATAGGACAAAAGTAATAAGAAAAAAAAATAAACAAATTTATGTACAGTGTACACACTATTTGAATAATGACAATAATTCAAATTATTTGAATAAATTGAGGCCTTTGTAACACGGTGTGACTTATGATATCCTTCTTTCAGCATTCTTTCCAAATGAATGACTTTGTTAGCTTTAGATGATCGCTGGTTAGCTCTATCTAAATAGGAGCATGAGAAATATTTGACGAAAAAATGTCTTTTACGCACAACACGCGGATATTCTAAGATAGAATGCGTTTTTATACTTCTTTTAGACATTAACTGCCTAACAAGCAAGACATAAACAAAGAATAAATTAAAATTACCGACTGTTTACCCACATTGCGATGTCATAATGAAATATTAAAGTATATTTAAGATATAATACATCAGACGTTCTTATTCTTCATCTATAAGTCATTCTCTTTCGACATTAACTGCCTAACAAACAAGACATAAACTAAGAATCCGTATGATGAAATATTAAAGTGTAGATCTATAAAACCAACGCCTACAATTTCTACGAAGCTGTATCTTATTCAACCCGATATGTTTACCTTTTCATTAAAATTAATTGCTCATACAATTATCTACTTTTCTTATCCCTGACAAATGGGACGTGTCCGTTGAGTGAAGATGGGCCATTCAATGATAACCATCTTAAACGACCACTCATATTAAATCCACTTCCATTGCCGCGTCAGTGTTGCTTCATTTCAAACACTTTTCCAAGTTAAAAAGACTTGAATGATGTGTTAATAGATAAATATGAGAGGGCCGGTTATTTTTTTCTATTTTCGACAAGTAATTGCCGTGACGGGTTAGCTCCCGGATGCGAGGCAGGTAGTTACACACACAGACACATGGTGCCCATAAAGAGAACATAAGTTTATTCTGTACCCACACATCTATATTGTGATAAGGGATGGCTTAAATACTCAAGTTAAGTTTTTTTTTAATAAAACGACCTTGTTGGCTAGTAACAACGATTTGGTTAGTAACATCTAAAACTGGCGCGACTTTGCTCCATGATTTATAAAATATAGCTTATGTTACTCGCTGATATAGGTTTCTATAGGTGACAGAATTTTCAAAATCGGTGCAGTAGTTTTTAAGCTTATTCATTACACATACAAATCTTCTCTCTTTACAATATTGGTACAGAAGTATATAATATTTCATATTCAATATCTTAAATCTAAAATTTAAAAATTATTAAAGACTTCGAGTGTATGTGTTTAGTGTTTTGTTAGTTGCTCTTATTATAATTGTTTCAATTATAAATCTTATTATTATAAATTACTACATTATTCAACAGCTTATTAGATGATCACTTAATTTCAAAGTTATTATCTTCACTTGAATTCCATTCGCAACTAAGTGTTTCTGGGCTGTGGGTTCTGGTATTTTCTTAGTGGATAATTCTCTATTGACTTTACTAATTGCTCTAAAATTTAGGACTCTGTTTACCTTGCCATTAAGATCAAAATCGCAAGTAGCTGATGCATTTAGTTGAATGTAAAATCGGTATCTTGCTTGCTGCACTACCTAGTGTTTGTATAAGCACTCTTCGGATTAGACATTCTTACTAATGAGGAAATATATTTTAGTTTAGCACACCTTGTTATTCTTTTATCCTAATATTTGTTTGTTTCTTACGTTTTTCTTTGTGTCATTAAGTACTTAACAGATCATTATGAAATTTTACTTACACCTTGTCACTGTTGTCAGTGATACAGAAAAGGACATATGGGGTACCTTTCACCCAGAAAAAAGAAATGTTCCAGAAGAAGAAAAAAAAATATATGAGCAATAAAAATTTAATAAATTATTATTGCTCGTATATTTTTGTCAGGCTTTGATTTTTTTATTTTTCAACGTTTAAGAAAAAGGGGTGTGTAGCAAGTCGTGGGTAAAAGCTAGTTTTTAATAAGTTATATCAACTACATTTTTAAAAACACCCAACAATTATTGTATCTAAGTCAATTCTAAAGTTAAATTTTACAATACAGAGCAGCCAGTAACAAGTCCACAAACCACTTATGCAAATTTTATAGATTCTATCGTTTCATAAGGGAATTAATAAAATCATAAATGATCCACTTTAGTCTTCATAATCTCCTTAAGAATAATAAAGGATTAATGTAGCATTTATTGATTAACATAAAATTTGATAACATAAGACAGATGGTAGTGTTCTAAAGATTTTTATGAGTTGCTTGTATGTGATTTAGTGTTGACTGCCTATAGTTTTAATATTTAATGTGTCTTGTGGGCATTTATTGAAAATTTATGCAGAAATTTTTACTCTTCCACTTATAAGTAGGTATATATTTTCAGTTATTTTTTTATGAACATGAACATATTACATCTCATGTTATTTCTCCATTCGTTTTTGACACCATAAGCTATTCAATGATATGTTCTTTTATCAAGGGAATTAATTCTGTGTGAATTACTCGTACAAACAAATTTCCTTTGATATTAAGATCAAATGAAATTTATAAATGTAATTTCGTATTACTGAAAATATTTTAAAATATATTGAAAATATTTTAAAATGAAAGATTCCTCATTTTGTTTATAAGAGGTAAGCGCCATTCGTTTAGATAGATAAATTTAGGTATTGAAAATATCGTGTTAATTTAGTTCTGAATTGATTCAGAATAGTTCTAATTGAAAATATAATCCTCAAAAATTTTCGAATTTCCATCATGTCCTTGAAAGAAAGAAAGAAAGAAAGAGAAAATGTTTTCGAAATAGTTCGAGTAATTATCAATAGATGGCTAATATGTTCTATCACAGTAGTTACATAGATCACAGTGTATGTTTAACATTGTCATTAACACGACCAATAACTTTACTACCAATAGTTACTACAATAAACGTGTCGAATCACTGCCACGAAATGATTTTTTAAGATAATTTTTCAAGTTTATTTAAAAGTTTATTAATATCTCTTACTTTCTTATGTTGACGATCTGAAGAAATTTCTTTAACAACAATAAAAATCATTACATTATAATACTAAAAAGATGCGTTAAAGCCACCTTTGAAATACAACCTTGGCCTATCTATACCTTATTAATTTCATGTATATTAGTAGTTACATATTTCGTTTCTTCATGTTAATTATATATTAAAAAGGGGAATTGTTGTAATTATTGATAGCAAATAACTATCGCAATTTAACCTGGAAAATCTTCCGATAAATCGCTGACAGAGTTGTCAGTTTTCTGCCATAATTTTATTATTTCATTTTATTTTTATTTTGTGTATTTTTATTTCACAATAAATACCTAGGTCTCAACTCAGCTTGAGAAGTGCAATGAAATTGTTAAAAATCTCACTCGCCGCGGACGGTCATTGCCTCACGAGAATAATATCGTATAAATTATTGTCAGACAAAAAGTACATAAAATATAAAAAGAAACATCTCAATTATGTGCCAAAGTATGAAAATAAACTTTAAAAGCCACGCGATAAGACATCATTTAGAATAAGGGGTGGCAGGATTATTATCCTTATTGAGCTTGAAATGTATGCGTCATCTGAGATTGAAATGTGTGGGTAACAATGTATCAAGGATTTCAAGATTTGTTTTTTTTTTCGCCGCCTTTAAACAACATTGCTCGCTTAGTTGATATGCTAATAAAAAATATAGTTTTAATTGCATTCTTTTTCTGTTACTAATCAATTGGCATTTTTTTAACCATTTAGATTTTGATGTTTTAAAACATGTTAAACCGGCTATGGTTTTTTTAAACGATCAAATGTTAAAGTTTTTCTCAAAATTAAATTGCCATGAAAAAGTGAAATTATTTTTGGTTAGTTTCGTAAACTTATTTATTCGTAATAAATTATGATGTTATTATGATCATTTTTAAGCCCCGACGTCCAACGCAATAACGGGTTGTTATAAGTTTAACGTGGGAATATTCTTACAGTCTTGTCATATTCAAATATAATACGAACTCCAGTTTCTGTTTAGCCCAGAGTTTCCATGTAACTTCGACGGTGTTTTAAAGTCCGGTGCTGACGGTAGTACTTTCATGAAGTTGTTACTCAGGGTTGAGTAGAAGTTATACTTACTGGAACATTACAGTGTTCCCGTTATCATCCATTGGTGTTATTGTAAATGCGAAAGTTAATTTATTTGTTTGTTACGCTTTAAATACGTCTTAATTACTTAATCGATAATCTTAATATTTTGCTTACTCGTCAGGCATGAGAAAATAACATAGATAGAATACCTTTCACCCAGAAAGAAAGTAAAGTTCTCGAGGGATCATCTAAAAATATATATAAAAATTGTGACGGCGCCACTGTCGTTAACACTCATACGTCAAAAAAAAAGGTGTGTGTCAGCTCCGACGCACGACTGGTGTTTACTCCGTACGAACGATTATAAAATACATAATAAAAATTATAAAAACATTTATCATAACGAATTAATATCAGCACCAGGGCCGTCTTTACCCGGGGGTGCAAGGGGTGCGGTGCACCCGGGCGCAGAGCGCCCGGGGGCGCCTTGCCGAACCCTGAATATTTAGATATTTCATTGAATTTAACGCCATTGCACAGTTTAATATACTTGTTACGACAAATACGTATGCCCAAAAGTAAATATAAAAAAAATAGTCATCAAAAATAATCATTGTTTTACTTTTATTACGCTTTCGGCGCTTGTTATACCGCTCATGATGTGCAAGCTAAAATGACTCTTATTACTACACAAATAAAAATTTTATTTAATACAACACGCGCGCGGCAAAATCTCTAATCCAAAGAGAGTGTATAAAACTTGGCACATTGCCGCCCGGTCGCCCGCACTTGAAGCAAAATGATCTCTAAGTCAATAAAGTGTGAGTTCATTTGAAATGGGCGCACGGCGGCGGAGCGGCACCTATGCGTCTGTCATAGGCGAGTAATTGCTCCCTTTGATATAGCCGCCCGGGCGCTCGCACTTGAAGCAAAATGATCTCTAAGTCAATAAAGTGTAAGTTCATTTGAAATGGGCGCACGGCGGCGGAGCGGCACCTGTGCGTCTTTCGTAGGCGAGTAATTGCTCCCTTTGATATAGCCGTCCGAGCGCTCGCACTTAAAGAGAAATGATCTCTAAATCACTACAATTAGGTGTAAGTTCATTTGAATTTACAGCGCGGCGCGCGGCGCCTATGTAGTGTCGGTCAGTGATTGATCTGATATCTTCTTTTTAAGTAATTAAATTCGTTAGCTCATTTCATTTGCGACAACCGCCGAATTAGCACAGAAGATCTTAGTGCAGAAATTATTGAGATTTTGTGTAAGTTGTAAATGCATGGAATAAATGAAATTTCTTCGTCATAAATAAGAGAAAAAATATCAAGGTAAGTCAATTTTATTTTTTAAGTGTTAGGTCAATCATTATCATCGTAGCCACCTATCACCCACTCCTGGACATAGGTTTCTCCAAACGACAGCACGCAGTTCTCGACCATCCTCATCCAACTAATACCTAGGCGCCTACCGACTATGTTCGTCGGTCCAGCGGTGGGCTGGAGGGGCGTCCGAAGCTACGTACGTTCGTTCGTTCGTGGACAGTGGTTTCCACTCGAGAACTCGTCGGTTAAAATTAAAATACAATACATAGGTACAATACCGATACCCAAAAGTACTCATACCTAGCTAGAAAAATACATCATTGTTGACGCCATCGTGTTGGAACGAATGGTCCTGCTTGGTTCGAATCCTGGGTTAGGGAACAATTTTTTTGTAGTATTTGTTTATGAGAGAGAGTCATGATTGTTTATTTGTTTATAATCGCAAAAATACAAATTCTTAAGGGCGTGCAGCGCGAACGAAAATCTTCACTTCCAAAAACACTTTAAACGTGTGTAAATACAAAATTTATAACACAGCTGACTTGATACCTCATGACGTCATGCCATACGACAAATAAGTGCGCCTAGTGATTTTATTAGAGCAATTTTTTTGTTTGCAAAACCATCAGGCGTTTGGATTAAAAATTGAAAATTCTTAATAATTTCCTATTTATATTTTTATAATCAATATTAAGAAGAGGGTGCTCTGCGGAATATCAATACAAACATTTCCGTGTGACAGTTAGTGCTTCATGCGTAAAATTTACGAAGTATTCGAAGATAAATATTTTTAAAAGTCATTACCGTCATGTATTGTTTATTAATACAAAATGCATTTATTTCAAATTTCAACAAGGCGGTGACCTTGTGCAAGGATCAGACTAACCTACAAAAGTTCTTTTAATGTATTTAAGTAATTGAGCGTACATTACTAGTTATTTAAAAATACGTCAATTTCCAAAATTTCGTGCAGTACCCTCTTAATGTTAGTGATTGATACAAACCTACTTTATTTATTATAAAGAAAGAAATATTAAATTAAAATTTAATTTTATTGTAGATGGCCGAATTAGGGGATGGTAAAAAGAAACCATCGGGTGCTCAAAACAGAAAAAGGAAACTGGAGAAAGGAGAAAAAATTAAAAAGCTAACTTCTCCGATTGACTCTTTCTTTCGATCTGGTAAGTTCAGTTAGTTGGTTGGTAGGTACCTTTAAAGTACTACCTTATATAATACATCTGAAGTAGCGTAAATCAGTGACAGAAGTCGCTGGTGTATCCTGCCTGGGTTCGATCCCTAACTAAGTTCCTACCTACTTCTACTTATTATTATTACACTTTTTATTTTTTGTATAAGTTACCTGTAACTGTATACCTAATGACAATATCTATTTTGCGCGATGGCCTTCCGTTGCGCAATGGTTAGTAACACTGACTCTTGTGCCGAAGGTCTCGGGTTCGAATCCCGGCCGGTGCAAATATTTGTTTAATTACATACCTTCTCAGACCTTGTATGTTAAATTTTTGTGTTGTGTGATATCTCCAACACGCGTTCCCATCGTGGAGATTATGACAATAAATAACCCTATAGTTTTGGAGGCTCATGTCTAACAGTGGACTGGATGTTGCATTGCTACTTCACAGCAGAAATAAATAAGCGGGTGGTACCAGTTAACCCAGGCGACAATTGCATAATTACCTCTACCTAATAGGGAGCCTATCACCTATTAATAGGATTGCAGTAGGTATAGTAAATGTGCACAAAAATTTCAAAAGGCTAAGCAATAATTAAATCGAGTTTCGTCAAAACTCTAACTAAGTGATAATCTACCAAGAATAGATGTATTTATCTATTCTTCTTATGTAGTCACTAATCCTGACTTTATATCTGTGGGGTGAAGACTGCAAGGTGAAGCGAATACTGAATCAGTGTAACTTGTATAGTTGTAATGTGTATAGTTGTAACTTTGAATTAGTTTGAATAAATAGCTAATTAGTTACCTATTAGGTATATAATCAATGACTGACTTTTAATTAATAGGAACAAAGCAGTACTTGTAATTATTTTTTTTTAAGTCTCCATTGTCCGTTCAATTTAAGTAAACTTTTAGAAATCGCGCGAAATGTAAAATTTTCATAGTTTGAATATTCCGTCGGGCGGTTATGGCGGACATTGTGACGTCACAATGGCCGCCATATTGAATTGGTCGTTTCAATTTCCTATCGCTGCTGGTTAACAATTTAAACTTTTTTTTAATAATAAAATAAACCTATTTTTAGCGTGAAACGTTGTTTTTACGTAATTTATTTATGTAGCCGATCGTTAAAAAAAATAAAATATTGAGTGCATATAGGTACCCTATTCCACAATGAGCGCGCTCGGCCAGACTAACTATGCCCGCCTTAACTTTCAGGCGCTGTTTTTAATTTTTTATTGTCCTAAAATATTATTGCGTGGCCCTGTTACCACACTTGGTTACACAAATTGTTGACTATCTTATGTTTTTTAGGTACATCTTCGTCAACATCAGCTCGACAGTTAGAAGAGACAGTTAACTTGGAAGAGAGAACTTCTACGAGTATTTCACAAGTTCCAGCTCACACTAGTACCAGTACATCGCCTACTTCAAGTGAACCAATTGTTAACCAACCAGCAACAGAACCAGATGTACGATTTTGTGAAAATGTCGCGAATGATCCTGCTCTCTGGCCGCAAGTAATACCCGATAGTTTAAGATTATTTTTAACAGAACGTGGACCAATTCAGATTAAAAAAACCAACTATCCTTCAGATAGTAACATGAGGTCGTTTTCAGATACATATTACAGTAAAAAGTTACAAAATAACGAAATTATTCATCGAGTTTGGCTTGTATATTCCACATCTACTGATTCTGTTTTTTGTTTTCACTGTAAGCTTTTTAATATTAATGTCACTGCATTTAATGGCCCCACTGGTTACAAAGACTGGGGGCATTTGTCGAGAAATATAGAACGGCATGAGAAAAGTTCAGGGCACATATGTTCTTTTAAAAAATATTTGGATTTAAAAAATGACTTATTGAAAGGGCAAACAGTAGACTCGGTAAATCAAACTGAAATAGACCGCGAGAAAAAGAGGTGGACGGCAGTTTTGGAAAGGATAATAGAAATTATAAAATTTTTAGCAGGTCAAAATATAGCATTTAGGGGCACAACTGAGAAGTTGTATGACCCAAATAATGGTAATTTTTTAAAGTTGGTGGAGAGTATATCTAATTTTGATAGTACACTATCAGAACACATTGCTCGAATTCAAAGAACTCAGCATCGCATGCCACATTATCTTGGTCATAACATTCAAAATGAACTGATTAGTATAATTGCTGAAAAAATTAAAACGACTATAATTAGTCTTTTGAAGCAATGTAAATACTACTCTGTAATTCTAGATTGCACACCTGATATCTCACACCAAGAACAACTTACTGTTATTGTGAGGTTTATTTATTTAAATCCATCGACAAAACGCGCTGAGGTACGAGAACATTTTTTAGGTTTTTTACCTGTAACTGATACTACCGGACAAGGGTTGAAGACTTATTTGTTAGATTTTTTAAAATCATGCAATATTGAATTCGATGATTTGCGAGGCCAAGGATATGATAATGGAGCCAATATGAGGGGGAAAAATATAGGCCTCCAAAAAAAAATATTGGACATGAATCCTCGTGCTTTTTACGTACCGTGTGCTGCTCACTCCCTTAATTTAGTAGTAAATGACGCCGCTAAAAGCTCATTGGAAATTACAAACTTTTTCTCTATTGTCCAAGAAATCTATGTATTTTTTTCAGCATCCACATCACGCTGGGATGTAATTATGAAACAGATACCTACTTTGTCATTAAAACCTCTTTCAAATACGCGTTGGGAAAGTAGATTTGATGCTCTTAGAGCACTACGTTTTAACATGGATAAAATTTACGATGCATTATACTCTATTTTTACAAATAACAAGTATGATAGCGACACAAAAAACATAGCGAGTTCATTAATAGCCAAATTAAAGTCTTATAGATTCATATGTTCAGTAGTTATATGGTACAATATTTTACTAAAGATTAATATTGTAAGCAAAAATTTGCAAAAATCAGACGTAATTATTTCAGAGGCTACCAAAATGATTAATCTGGTTAAAAAAGATTTGGAGCAATACCGCACCGATAGTGCGTTTGAACAGTTGTTATCTGATGCAAAATTAATTGCTGAAGAATTAGAATGCGAAACAGAATTTAAAGAAACTGTTCGTCCACGTCCCCGAAAAAGACATTTTGATTACGAGGCTGCAGATGAGCCCATTTTAGACCCAACCAACAAATTTAAAGTATGTTTTTATTTTTTTATACTGGACACTGCTATCTCTAAATTAAATGAGAGATTCGATTTGCTGACGGAACACAATTCAGTTTTTTCACTCTTCCAAAACATTGAATGCTGGAGGAAATTAGAGTTGCATGAAAAAAAATCTCAATGTTCTCGGCTCCAACAAAAACTAACATTTAAAAATAGATTTGATATTGACGGGGAGGATTTATATAATGAATTAGAATTGTTACCAATGTTTTTTCCCAATGCATCAACAAGCACTCCCACTAATATTTTAAGCTATATATATTCTAATAATTTAATCTCCTCATTTCCTAATATCTCAACATCTCTACGTATATATTTAACACTGCCTGTTACAGTAGCTGAAGGTGAACGATCCTTTTCAAAATTAAAATTAATAAAAAATTATCTTCGGTCAACCATGACCCAAGACAGACTGACAAACTTAGCTATTATAAGTATAGAATCCAAAATTAATATAAAAATAAATGATTTAATTAAAATCTTTGCCGACTCAAAAGCAAGAAAAATTGAGTTTGTTTGATGTATGTACATACAATAAATAGATATTTAGCAATTAAATAATAATATAAACGAGAGTTGGAACTTGGATTGCTGGTGTTTTTCGCCATTACAATCACTGTTAATTGTAATTAACTCATAATTCTATTGATTTCTCAACTAACAGGTTCCTTCTTTTCTTTGTTTTTGCATCATGTTCTTTTTCATGTTAAAATAAAAGTATAATTCTTCACTTTTTTGAAAAAGTAGGTACCTTTTCTAGAGTGTTAATTCCAGAAACTGGACATAATGTCTCGAATGGAGAATAGTTTTGTTTTTTATTTGTATAATTGGGTTTAATTTGTATAATTTAAGTTTAATTTTAGTTTTGTATTTTAGAAAAATAAACAAATTATCAAAATTACGTGTATTGTGTTTTCTTGGTTGACTAGGACCCCTTTCATACTGCAGTGTGTCGTCGGTCGCGTGCCACGCTGCAGTGTAAAAGAAAACGAGGGCGCAGGCTGAGCCCCGCACCCCGGCGCCGAATAGACTTAAGACGGCACTGATCAGCACCATCTCTGTTAGAATGATTACCTTGTAAAGATGTATTATTACGTAACATATTCTAGTTTCAGAGATATTGTGTAGATGGCGCAATATCTTAAAAACTTCAGATACTTTAAAATTAAAACTAACGCGTAACGCATACCGTGTGACATTTTTGATTTTACTCCCATAAATTTTCATTCCCCGGGCTTAATATGAAAATCGATTTTTAAGGAGTAAACCAATAAACTCCAAAAAGCGTTGTACTTGCTTGTGTCTGTCCTCTACAATAACGCAGCAGTTAAGACATAGCATAGCAGGCATTGCAAATTACAAATTACAGAAACTATGAGAACAATGGCTATTTTATATCTAAATAAGGTAATATTTAGATTTGATGTTAATCTTGTTAATTTAACTAAATTTATAAGCTGCCTAATTTGGTTTAGTAGTTATCTCGCACAATTTTATTTCGTACGAAACGTGCGAAAAGCCACCTTTAAATTTAAATATATTTTTATTTTTAGTTGTCCTCTCGCACACTGGGTTTTATAGAAGAAAAAAATAACAGGTATTAACTACCTATTTTTATTTCAAAGTTGCATTTGTATATTTCAGAAATAGAAATGGAATTCACTAAGTTTCCCGAATCGGTAACAGCGCCTGTTGGCGACAAAGTTACTTTTGAATGCGCCGTACGAGTGCCCGGTGAAAAGTTGGCGTGGCGCTGGAGGCCAGCTAATGCCCCCGAAGATAGGTGGAAAGAAGTATTGGGATCAAGTGATAAAGAGAAAATGTCTACTAGGTTATTAGTAGAAATAGATGAAAACACACCGAACGCATTATACCAGGTATTGTATCTATATCTATACCAATTATTAAAATTTACTTTTTACTAAAATACTACTAAAATATTAGGGGTTAAAGTATGAAATTGCCGAATTGTACTGAAAAAAAAAAAATCGTTTTTTTTTTTAATTTAACATATTTATTTAATCAAAATAATTACCATTATTATCTATACATTGCTGCCATCTAATAGGAAGCTCATTTATGCCTTTGCGATAGAACTCTGGTGATCTAGATTCGACAAACTGTGTGAAAGCATTTTGCACTGCCTCCTGAGAAGAAAACTTTTTATCACGCAGAAAATTGTCCAAATCACGAAAAAAATGGTAGTCCGTTGGAGCAAGGTCTGGCGAATACGGAGGGTGACGAATGGTTTCTAATTGCAGTTCCTGTAGAGTCTGCAGATCAGTCAAATCATGAGGCACCCATTTTTCATATATTTTTATTTTATTGATTTGACGCAAATGAGTCAATATTGTTGGTAAGGTAACGTTAAACCATGCCGCTAATTCCTGGGTAGTTTGGCTCGGATCGGCTTCCACCATCTCTTTCAAATCATTGTTATTCACCTGTGTGGGCGGTCTTCCACGTGGTTCGTTCTTCAAATCGAAGTTTCCATCACGAAAGCGTTTAAACCAAAATCGCACAGTTCGTTCATTAGCAGTCCCCTCTCCAAACGCAACATTAATATTGCGAGCTGTTTCTGCCGCGTTAGTTCCGCGTCGGAACTCGTATTCAAAAATCACACGAATTTTCGAAGTATCCATCTTTATTGTCTAAGCTGAATAAAAAAAACAACTGAAAGTTGATAATCGAATGTTGCACATTTTTTAAAAGAAGAACTACATAGGTACCGTATGAAAAAAGTTTCACTCAAAAATCTCAAACCATGAAGGTTCTATGTCAATTCAAAGTACCTATTACAATAAAACGGCAATTTCATACTTTAACCCCTATTACTAAATATATTTTTACTAAAATAAATTTTTTTAAAAAATTTTGTCTGTCTGTTCCGGCTAATCTTCGAAACGGCTGAACCTATTTTGATGGGACTTTCACCGGCAGGTAGCAGATTTTATAAAGAGTAACTTAGGCTTCTTTTAATTTAGTAAAAAAAATAAGCAGTGTAAGTATGCTCGCCTCATGCGCACGTCAAAGCGCAGCGTGGTCGGGTTCAGCTATAGTTTTAAATAACAACACTACTACTAGTATGTGTACCTACTGTTGAATTTAAGCAATAAATATTAGCATAATGCGGAAAATATTTTCCTATGAGAACGTATTATCGAATGAAATAAATTATACTATAGTGGAAAGCTTTTGAAAATATTCGGATATTTTTTTTTTCAATTACATTAGGTACTTAATTACTTAAATTTTTAACAAAATATAACAAGTAAAAAAATTCTTGGTTTTAATCGCATACAATAATTAGATATTTTATATCAATATTTAATTTATATTATACTCACTAAAATTAATCCGTTCATTCTCATTAAATTAATGATGCGAAAGGAGCAGCCGAAAACAGTTGATTCAATTATAAGGTCCAAATGAAATTATCTATCAATTGCATTAAGAGATAATTCAAAAATATTTCATTTAAAAGCATTTTTGTTTCTTATATAATTTAATGTTAATTTATATTTTTGTTTTAGTGTGTCGTTTCTTATGGAAGTGTAAGTTTAGCGTCGATCCCAGCACGATTGTCAATCGCAAGAATAGATCTCAAAAGAAACAGTCCTGAAAAACGAGTTATCATAGCACCTCTCCATAACACTGTTGTGCTACATTGCAAAGAGCCTGTTTCCGAACCGCCAGCAGTTCTTACCTGGTGGAAAGAGAATAGCAAGGTACTTACTATTAATCAGGTTTCATTATTATCAAATTAAGTTCATAGGAATATCAACGTAAAGGTTGTAAAACAATGTAAAGGTTTCTACCTTCGTCTATTAACACAAACAACAAGTTTTAAAGTACTTAACCTATAAAAGATAATATATAGGATAGAGCTTAACCTGGGGGAATGAATGGCGGAGGGAATGAAGGGAATGAATATCTGATCGGTAAGGGGTGGCTACTGCCGCCAGATGAGCCGTCCGTACTATGTGTCTTGCCCACTGCTATTTCAACTAATCAGCCGGGTTATGTCGGTAACTTTCGTTCGTTTACGGATCTCCTCATTCCTGATTCGATCTCGCACTGTAACCAGCATAGCGTTGAGAGACGTCGGCGTTATGAGGCCCATATTAGAGAGACCACGTTTCAGCGCCATATGTCATCACTGGCATCACACTGCCACTACCTAATTTAATTGGATTAATTTACATATTATTTATAATAACAGAAAGTGGTTTCGTTTGTTAATTGTGTAGAAAAATACTGTAAATTTTCTAATGAAAACCTTTACTTCAGGGACAAAAGAAGCAATTGGAAACTCCACATGGAGTGTTAGTTATTCACAATGCCACAAATGAAGATAGCGGCACGTACGGTTGTACTGCCACTAATGAACTAAGCGGTCAAGTTATTAATTTACCAGAGAAAACTTATCTAAAAGTGCAACACGAAGGAAACGGTGGCGTAAGGTAAGTTTATCCTATTACATGCAGGTAATAATAGTTAAGTTAGTAGTACATTTTGAGTTAGTATTATCTACAGATAAATTATCCAAATTAAAAAAAAAATATTATACACGATTTATCCAATTTAAAAATACCTTATCGGCTTTATGTGTGTTTTTTTCTGTTTAGTAACTGTGTAAAGATATTCTGGCTTATTTTCTTATTTTTTATTGGATACTAAAAAGAAATGATGGTTCTTTCTCTGCTCCCAATTTATTTTTGTTCGTGATATACAAAGGGATATTCTTAATAAAATAAATAGATTGTAAAACGTTTGAGAAAAAAAAAGTGAATTTGTACATCAAAGAAGTTATCAATATCCAATTAGGAATATTTTTATATAACTAACTGATACACGCGACTTGGCCCGCGTTGGAAAATGAAAAATTAACACCTGCGAAAATCCTGCGAACCTAAAATTTTTCTAGGTTAAAAAGTATCCTATAAGTTAATCCACGCAATAAACTATCTGCGTGCCAAATTTCATCCAAATTCGTTCAGTACTTTTTACGTGAAAGAGTAACAAACTTACATCCATCATCACAAACTTATACATTAATAATATTAGTAGGATAAAAATAATTCATTTATTAAGATAGTAAGTAAAATTTATTACTTGAGGTTGTGTTTTTAAATGCATAAAATATGGCCAAAATTCTGACAGTAAGTTATTGGGGTTCCAGCTAATTAAGCTATAGCATTAGAGTTTCAAGAGACGAAATCCTTACAAATACCTAAGAAAATTTTCTCTCTGTACAAGAGATTCGATCTTTTGTCTTGGAAATAGGTACTTTGTTAGGTTAAAACTTTAATTAAACGTTACAATTATTTATTAATACACTTATTTGGCTGTGATAGTTAATTATATCTGTTTGATTTTTTTTTGTGTCACGAGCACATTCACAGTCCATAAGGATTGAAAATGAACAAAATACATTTTCAATTGAGAATTGTGTTGATTTCTCTTTTTCTCTATATCTATAATATATATGTATCGGTATATGTATCTTTACATAGTATAAAACAAAGTCGTTTCGCGCCATCTGTATGTACAGATTTAATATTTTTCCGATTTTAATACGGTTTTCATAAATGGAAAGAGCGTTAATTGAAGCTGTAACGGATTACACAAAAATGCTAAGTCAGCTGTGTTCTTTTTTTGCAGGTTTTTAGAGTCTGAAGATTATGTTGGCAAATTTGATGATGGTGTACTAACTATGCAAGTCAGACCAAACTCTGGTCTAAGGTTGTGGTGCGGTGCTGTTGCCACTCCTCCACCACATATCACGTGGTTACGGGAGCCACGCACACTATCGCAGCATGGAAACACTTTTGTCATCGATCACTTTACTCAGGAAGACGAGGTGTGTATTATAATAACACTAGCGCCCCGCTCCCGACTTCGCAGTAAGCACCCTCTCACAGAAAACCACAGTGAAACAACAGCATGTTCGCTGTTGTGTTTCGGTGAGTGAATAAGGGATGTCAAAGCCCATTTCTCCTATCCCTTTCTAATCCCTTATCTTTAATCCTACTATGGTTGGCATTGCACTTGCAGCACCTGTGGCGTTGCTTGTGTTTTAGGCGACGGTGGCCATCTACCATCAAGTAGATTGTGAGCCCGTCTGACGACCTTAAACATAAAGAAGGACCTTTGTGCCAGGACGTTGATAATGTAAAGCAAGGCCAACGAGACAACGCAAAAAATGTAAACAAACTTTCAAGGGTTGTCAAGATGGCTTCATTTACCATGAAACAGATAGCGCCGGTCGCTTTGTGTGAGAGAAAAGGACAGAGGGCCGAATTTGTTTACATTGTTTACGTTGTTTCTTTGGCTTTCCTATAGGTATATCTTCTCTTGCAGGGTGTATATTCTTGTTCCACAAATGGAATCCGTCGGTCATGGAAGGTAATAGCTCTTGAGCCACCCATCTGGGAAGGTTCCGCAGCCAGCGTGAACGCTAGCGAGATGGGAAAAGCGCATATTGCTTGTGGAACTCCAATCGGACAGCCCACTCCCACTATATATTGGTTGTTGAATGCAGAACCGTTGAAAAGTGGAAAGGGTGTGAGATCAATAGGTAACAAAAATCATAAATATATATGTGTTAAGGTATACAGAGTACTTAGTTGTTGTTTTCGATTGGTTCGAGTTTGTTTGTTAGTTTGTAACACTTTTATGCCTTAAATACTTAACTGATGACCATGAAGTTTTGCATACTCGTTATCTGAGATATAGAAAAGAACACAGGATCACCTTTCATCTAGAGAAAAAGTACTTTTAGTTTCTTAAAATAAAAATTCAACGCCTTAGAAAAATAAGTGAGTAATAAAAATTGAATAAATGAGGCGCTGGCGAAGTCGCGTGCAAGAGATATAAATACTTAGCACGATTTTTTTTATCATTTATTTGTGGACCGATTTTTGTTGGTTTTTAGTTGTTGACCAGCACTATTATATCTTTATTGTATAAAAATTTGATGTCACGTTGTTTGTCCGCGATGAACTTCTAAACTACTGAACCGATTTTAAAAATTCTTTCACCTATAAAAAGCTACATCATCAGCGAGTAAGATAAGCTATATTTTATAAGGTTACGCGGACGAAGTCGCGTGCAACAGCTAGTTTACTATATATTTTTAAATATTAGTTACTTAATGTCGTTTATTTTATATATATTTCATTTCGCTTTTAGGCTCTGATCTTTACATCGAGCGGGTTGAGAAACGCCATGCGGGCATAGTGCAGTGTTTCGCATGCAATTCTCTTGGCTGCATTTATGACGCTGCCATACTTACTGTTGTACCAGTTGAGATTTCCGATCAGGTATGAAATATTTAGAATTATTTTTAATTTTTAAAACAAAATCACTATAACCAACTGCTAAAGAATAGAAAAAAAGTCAACCTGCCGACCTTATTTCATAGAAAAAGTGTATTTTTCTTATTGATATGTATGTATAATCCCCGCAAATTGCTAATGCGCAGGAACCTTGTCACATTTCACGTGACGTAATCCACAGTTTAAATTATATTGTTGCATTAAATCGAAACTGTTTCTATTTTCGTGGTTAATATGGGCTGGAAAGCGCCATCAGCGTTTGTGACAGACCACGGCCTAAACAGATCCACTCTGCTTAACGATCTGACCGAATTTTATTTAACAATTTAATGAATACCTTTTAGGAATATCATCCTCCTGCCGCAAAAGTGCATACTCATGAGCCGAAGCGACATAATAGAAAAAATCCCAGAAAAAATAAAGGTAAAAAACTTTTTCCTTAAAAGCAATATGACCCTGACACATAGAGTAAAAAGTTTCCTTGGATAACAATATAATTGAGGACCAGCTCTTTTATGGAAATCGGGGGTTATTAATATACATAATCTATGTTTATCTGGAATAATGCACCTTTCAAATAATAAGTTTTTTAAATACCTACTGCTTCCGAGGATTACAATCCATCCACACATAAATAAAGTTATAAAATCCTCTCTCCCTATTCATTATAATATTAGTATAATGATATTATAATTATCTTTCATCTATACTAATCTATAATATAAAAATGAATCCCTAAATGTGTTGCTAAGCGCAAAACTCGAGAACGGCTGGGCCGATTTTAATTCTGTCTTCACTCATGTGGACTCGGAAGGTTTTTACGTAAAAAAATGCACCCGGGCGAAGCCGGGAACGAGTCGCTAGTATTATTATAAAGAGAGAAGATTTGTATTTTTGTTTGTAATGAATAAACTCAACAACTAGATTGATTTTAAAAATTCTTTCACCTATAGAAATCTACATTATCAGCGAGTAACATAGGCTATTCACGTGCAACAGCTAGTTATGTATTTAGCGGATAGGATTTTTATTTAAAATCATTGATTGGAAATAGCTAGCCAATTTTATAGCCCAAAGTACTTTGTGAGGACGACGTCAAAAGTTCGTGAAAGTATTTTATCGGTTACTCAAACGACATTTCCAAAGCTCTTTTCAGTGGAAAGTTTCCGCGATCTATTGACAGCAACAAGTAACACGTACAAAATAGTGTGCGGCTTTCATAAGTTTGGCCGCGGAGTCTATGCCGGAAAATGGAAGTTTAACAACTTGGTAACGACCGACGATGTGGCTAATTTTACAAGTTTTGAATCTCCCAACTAATTTGAAGATGACAATGAAGGCGTTGGTTTGCAGGTGTGATGGTGCCACCGTCGCGGCCAAACGTGACGCGAATGTCCAATGAGAGTGTTATGGTCTCCTGGTCCAACGCCAATCACGGTTTATCTGTAAACTTCTTTAAGGTGAATATATGCGCAATTTTTATAAGAAATGACTGTAGATAGACTGAGAGACAGTTGATGCTTGATGCCAATGGAGAACAAGAGTTTCTGTCACCTCTTGTTAGTGAACCCAAACCACAACAGGTTATTTCATGATATTTGACTTGATAGGCCTAATTTATGACTGAGAAGCATCAAAGACTGTTCTGCCACTACTTAACTGCTAGTCGAATTTATTCGACGTATGAATGTATTCGTTAATACTTAAAGATTTATAACCTAACCTTCTACTATTTCCTTAATTCTTTCCAAACAGACGCACACACGTTTGACAGTATGTATCGTATGTAAAAGGTATACCTTTTACTCTTTTGATTATGATCACATTCCGATCACTGCGCGACCTCTTAATAAATGTCTATAGTTTGTATCATTCTTTAAGGCACTACTGTAATTTTACAAAAAAAAAAAAAAGTGTAAGAGTAACTAATAACTTAATTTTGTTAATAGGTACAATACAAAGAGGCTACAGACTCAAATAATGCATCGTGGCACACCGCCACACACGATATACCTCCACACATACATTCCTATTACGTAGACGGTTTGATACCGGACAGGTATTACAAGTAAGTTAACATTTTTAATACGATCATGATTTTTGAAGTCACACATCTTTGCGCACAATGTGAGTAAAATTTCAAGATAGAATTTTGTGTGACGTTTGAGTGTAACGATCACGTGAAGCTTCTTGTACCTAATGTTTCTTGTAACGAATCGTGTAACGTTTCTTACGGAAGAAACGTGTTCCGTACGTGTAACGTACGGCTTATGCTTTTTTTAAATGTTATCCTAACGTTTTTAAAATATTTTATATTTCAGGTTTCGCATAGCAGCAGTTTATTCGAATCAAGACAACAAGTTGGGGCGAATAAGTAATAAATTTTATTTGCAACGGGGCGGTTTTCAAAGTCCAAAACCTCCGGTCCTTGTCAACGCTGAAGCCCTATCTCCACATAGTATACGACTTAATTGGACTGTAAGAGCACTTTTATATCTATATTAACTATGTATTTATCAATTTTATATAAGTATATATAATTATGTATATTTTATATCTATACATATCCTACTAATATTATAAATGCAAGTTTTTGAGGATGCATAGATGACTATGATACGAAGAAATTCATGAAATTATAACTCGGTTTTCAGTAATAAATTATTTGCTTGTGGTCGAGTTTTCAATGAATTTAAACAGTTTATTTGAGATTTTATTTTTAAACAACAAATTATCGCATCAATAAATTAATAGCCAATGGATTCAAGTGGATTTTAATTAATGACTAATAAATTAATAGCACACATTATTATTAGTTATTTTACTGTACCATAATTTTATATTTTATAATAAAATTTGTGCATCGAACTAGACTGTGACGGTCAGTACTGCAACGCGCACGTCGTAGCAAAGCGTAGGAGAAAATATAGAAGAAATTAATTGAAATGGGATTGCAGTGGTCGAGTGGCGGTGGCGTAGAGGCGGAGGGCTTCTACGTATACTACCGCGCTGTGTCTTCAGCCGGGGAATACGAGAAGGTGACAGCTCCCGGTGGAAGCGCAGCTCGCTCCGTCCTGTTGGCGCATCTCGTACCAGACACAGCGTACGAACTCAAAGCGCAGGCGTACACCGCGCAAGCGCCTTCCGAATTGTCTGGTAAAATGGTCAGTGATAGATATTATTCTTCGTCTTAACGTGCCTCTTTTCTACAAAGGTTGGCGACCATTATGGCTACCTTAACTTTGGAAGCTACTGCAAGAAAAAGGATGCGAGCTCTCATACTAAAGCGCTCTTAGGAGAGACTCTTAAGGACATTCTAGTTGACCAATTTAAATTTCTCAACCAGGATGTCTTTCTTCTGCCTCTGCTAAGCTTACAAATTGAAGAAAGTATGTGTCTTGTTTCCCTGATAAAATTACATTTATAAAAAAATATCAGAAAAAAAGCTGAATTGAGCCACATAATTGTAGTTACCAAAGAGTATGTAATCACTGGTAGTTCCTTCCTTTAACCTAAACCCCGTATTAAGCCTAGAAATATCTAAAAAATCGAATCTATCGTAATAGTGTTTTTTCGTAACAGAAAGCGAAGACTCACCGAATGGCGTCGACCAATCAGAGCACGAGCACGGAGTCGAGCGGGGGCGCGGGGGCTGGGGCGGGGGCGGAGGGCGAGGGAGGGGGGCGCGCGCTGGTGACGGCCGGAGGCGCCCTCGGGGCCACCGTGCTGCTGGTGCTGCTGGTCGTCACGCTGCTACTGTGCAGGCGCGCCAAACGACCACACGGTGTGTACCTACTACCAATATTGGATAGCACTACAATTTTCTATAATGTTTTAAAATAGGTTGTTTAAACTTTGTAACATGTCAAGTAGTATGTTTATATGAGTTTATTGAATTTTAGGTGAAAAAGGTTCAGCTGAAAATACTGGCGCCAACGGATATATTCCAGCTAAAGTGCCAATCACAATTACAGCAAATCCTATGCACGCTGAGGTGAGAAACAATTTAATCTTCATTTATTCAAGGCTCATTAACTTTTGTACAACGGCCGAGTAATTATTTTTTTATTTTGTACTTATATATTAAACATTAACTTATGATAAATATTCCTACTAAAATATTCCTACAAAAGAAACTAAAATAAATCTGTCTTTATGTTTAACCTACTAAATTGATTTAAATAAAAGGAAGGTGTCATCAGAAGCTTATAAAAATTAGTACTGCCCACTAGAATACTTATTCATTTAGTTTTTTCTTTTCTTTTAGAGTGGCGATGGCGGAGTTGAAATGTCCTTTCTTCACAACAATAACTGTGGAAACACAGCTAGCAACGATGAGACTTTGACACATTCAAGAAAAAATGGGCCTACATCTCGGCAATACGTGTGAAATCAAAAGACTTCTTAACTGCATAGTTACTATGAAATTATTAAGAAACTATTATATTTTGTCTAATCGAAATCTGTTGTCGAATCTAAATCTGAATGTATATCTATATCTAATCATGAGTATATCTAAAATCAAACTATAGTGCTATAAGGATCTTTTGGCATGCGGCAAAAATCGAACATAACGTCGCCATCCTGTAAAACATCACATAATGACAGACAGATAATGTTAGGTTTGATATTAATTGTGCAAATTTTGTACCCTTATAGTTATAAAAGTTATAAAAGATATAAAAGATTTGGTATCAAATTTGATGCTAAAGGTGAAGGAGTTTTGTACGACAGAAAGAATAATAGTGTCCAGATTATAGAATTATCCTTTCACTAAATAAGCAAATTATGAGCAATTCCCTGAAAGAAAGGACATTTTTTAAATGCCCAATTATCCTTGTGGCATTTGTCAGTGTTGTCACCATCACTGAAGCCAAACCGCCGCAATAGTATTGCTCACAATACCTACTCTACTTTGTTTTTAAAAAGAAATTTAAAAAGTTCAATAAGATTATCCACCATTCTTAAGATGCTTAACTGATTACGATTTCAAATGACGGTTAGACAAAATAAAATAAGCAATACTGCGGCAATTCAGTTAGCCAAACGCGTTCTGTAAAACGTAAAATTTCTGCTAGAGAAAATAATCCCTGTTTTTGAAACATTGGCGTTTTCAACGAACTTCTAAATTGTGATATGAAATTTATTCATCATACGTGCTTACGGACAGTACAAAATTATATTATATATTTATGTAAATAATGATATATTTGCGAATTTATTTAAGAGGACGTGTGACCTGTGGAAATTTGTTTTTTTTTTTTGGTTGAAGTTTTGTGTGGACGTCCATAGAATGGACGAAATGTGTACAGATATTTTTTTTGTACAATTAGTGTTAACAAAGTTCACCCCGAGGGAACGAAATTGTTTTTAAGATTCAATTTGTCTTGATTAACTAGTAGAAGTTTCTTTGTTACTGTTATGTCTGATCAATATACTCAGAATACAGTTAGTAGATATCATTTGGCCTTCTAGTAACGGGATTAGATAACTGAGTTATTATTTATTGTTTCAAACAACAAATACAATTAATTATCTTTGTCTATAGAACACTTATGCTGTCCTTACACTACGCGCTCGAAGGAAACTTTATGTCACTTTACTCAGATGATTTATTAAAAAAAAAATTCCATTCGTCCCGTGGCTTCATTCTAAATTCTAAGATGAATGATTCCAGTGAATAACTTCTCCAAATTTACAAACATTAACTATTTATTACTAAGTTTATTATTATTTGAGTTAAACTTTGCAATTGATAAATGTATGCTCATTACAAATTTATTTGAAACATAAAGTTTTTTTGAAAATAAAACTTTGTTGAAAGTTTCTTTGAGTCGTACAGTGTAAGGGCGCCCTTACGGCTAATTAGTTAGATTGACTTATTGATTTATTGACTAGTAGTTATAGTTAAGTAGTAAGTGATTATTTATTGTATTACTTTCGTAGAAATATTAAATGTGGATCTGATATTGAAGAGAATGTAAGCTTATTAATATTACAATTTATTACAGGGCGCAAAACCGTATTTCACATATACTGGCATTTGTGAGGATTTAATAATATTTTTTCTTATTGTATAATATAGTTATTGTTCCTTGCCACAGTTAAAAAGTAAAAGGTGGAATTTTATTCCACCTTTTACTTTTTTGACCCTTTTACTGAATCCCTGTTCATCTTTACTTTATCCTTTTTTGGATAGAAAAATAAATGTATGTATTTTTATATATAATTTTTTTGAATTGACGTTAATGTTTTTCTTAATTATAGTGGAGCGACCATTTGCAATATAGAGGCGAAGTACTTAATATGTATAAAAAGAATCACTCAATTCGAACACAGTTACTTAACTCATTTATTTGTAACTTAAGGCTTGGGGTACACAGTAAAGCGAACCTGCCACATTTTCAGTCAGCCCGAGCCTTAGATATATTTTTAATTATTAATTTATTTTTAAAATAAGGTTGTGATTAACTCATGCATTTATCTTGGCTTTTATTTTAGTTATGTTAAATCAGTAAATTAATGGAACTTCACAAATTCGCTTATTTTAAGACGAAGATTTAAACCAAGGATATCCTTAATCTAAATATGTATTTCAAAATCAATAATTTAGTGGATGCAAGCTTTTATATGTCGCAGTATAATCGAAAAATAATAATAACGGATTTTCGCAAAAGCCTTGTACAATTGCAAAAGACCGTATAATAGCAAACTTACAACGAATTGTAAGCATCCGTGGTACTTTGAGGATCTTTGCAAAAATCCCAATTCGTTTAGGACGATTAGAAAATGAAACGCTGATTGGTCATGATGTATATTAGCTTCTCTGTTCTGGTTGGTCAATCAGCGCATCAGTCAGTAAGTAACATTCATTTCGGCCAATCAGCGCTTAAGACTTACGACAGTTGAGCGTTTATTCGGGTAACAAAAACTGGTCGGATTTTTGCTATGATCCTGAATCCGCTTTTTTCCGATTATACTGCGACATATACTCTGAACTAATTCAGATCACTTCAGTTACAATTGAAAATAAAATAAAATCGAAATACTTAATAACCAAGCTAAACAGAGCATCTACTTAATACAATTTATACTCGGCGTGAGTTCCATTTATTTTGGACATTAGCGCCACTATTTAAACTGAATTGGTACATCTTTGATTTCAAACCCTTTTGCAATTTTCATATATTCTTAAAATTGTTAATTAAATAATTTGGGAAGTTAACAAATTAAATTGATTTCATTTGTTTTTGATATATCTAAACGTTCGTTTTATATTAAGACAATTAACTTTCAGAATTTTTAGTGACAATTATTTAATTACATACAAAATTTCGCTAGATTTAAAAATACATTGACGTATTTTACTCATTTTATAAGACTGAATATATGTGTTATTTTTTTGCACTAAACTGTTTCATCACATTTCCATTCCGGAAGGTTTATTTTTTTTTTTAACAAAAATTGTCTTATGTAATATGTATGACTTTGACTTTTAAGTGACATTAAGTATATGTTGTATGCAACCTGTATGAAAATAGTCAATAACACTAAAAATATATATATATAGCGCTTAAAATATTTTAAAATTTTTGTTTTATTTGTTTGCAAGTCCATAATATTATAAAATTAGCTCGATATTCAAATACTAACTGTATTGAACTGTAAAACGGACAGGCTTTCTAATAGAAAAAACATCACCGTAGGTAGGTACATACAAAAATATTTTTAACGCCAACAGTGTATGGGTGTTTTTGAATGATAGCCATACCTATTTTTCATGCAAAATGACATACACTTTCAAGACACTTTCAAGTCAGCTTCATCAAGTCAAACGTATCAATATGAGCTACTAGCTAGTGCCCATGACTTCGTCCGTGTTGAAATGAAATATATCACCTGAGAAAAATATATGAGTAAATATAACGCCTCAAATATTTATCGCTGTGATGTCGGTGGCGAATTTTTTATATTTTTGTACCTAACATTTTCCAGGATATAAAGTAACTTATATGTTAATCCAGGTAATAAACTATCTGCGTGCCAAATTTCATCCGAATCCGTTCAGCCGTTTTTGCGTGATTGAGTAACAAACATCCAAATATCCAAACTTTTATAATACTAATTAGGATTAATTCCAACATGATAACACCCAGTCAGTTTTCATTAATAAAAAAAACTCCGTATATTTGGGCGGCAAAAAAAATCACGGTAAATTGGTAGAATAATTTTATTAATAACCTTATAACATTCCACAAGAGTTGGAATATAATTAAACTTATACTTCCAGAGATTATAGCGTACAAACAAACAAAATAAAAACTCTTCAGCTTCATTATATTAGTATAGATTGTATCGTGGTTCCGGAGAATTAGTCTGAACACGTACCGCCTTAATTAAATGAGAATGCGTAGCGACAATACAGAAATAATTAGGCCTGTTTCCTGAATTTCGTCTTAATTGTTTCTATTTTTAATGAATCTAAATTGCCAAACGAAGGTATAAGAAATTGTGTATATTAAAAGAAAATAGTTATTTATTTATAAGTATTGGTAATCACCGTCGGATAAAACTCATACACTTATGTCAACGTACGAGTATTTTCCAATCTTCGAAGCATTTCTGGAATACACATTTTGAAACGAACTTCAATTACTTCAGCGATTCGGTCTTTATCGCGTGTGCGGTCGCGAATCGTCTTCTCTTTATAGTTTTCTTCGTGTCTTGGAACATAAAAAAGTCTAAAATTGCACCTGTGCTAAGCCGGAACCGGGTCGCTAGTTGGAAAGAACGTCTATTTCTTTCTTATAAAATCTGCTTCGAGAATTATAATGAGGTTACTTATATTATGTAGTAAGCAATAAAGAATATTTTTGATTATTTATTAGGGTCAACTTATTACTATAGAGTAAAGTAGGTAATATACATTAAGAGGTTTTATAAATGGCGATGAGTTTGTTCGTTTTGACGAATCTAGATTGAAGCAAGGTCAACTATGAAGACAAACTTTTCTAAGTTGGTCATAGTCTGGTTGTAGTGCTTGTTGTGTGGTCATAAGAAAAGCTTGGAGCTATATCGTTGGTCTGGAATAATAATAATAATTATTATACATAACTTTTATGTAACTATTAATGGAAAAATATTTTCCACAGTAAATAGGCAGATGGTAGATTATTATCTAGTTTGTTGGCAATATTCCAAAGTGTTTTAGCGAGTTGGCGCTTCTCTCAAAAAGTTTCAACACTCATATGGTCAGGAAGGTTTTTAAGAAACAGCGTTTTAAAATAATATAAAGTCTTTCAATGATTGTCATAAGAATATGTAAGAATGTAATAAGTTTACGTGTGTATATCAAACTACCAAGTAGCTGATCGCCATATAACACGAGTCATCTATACTAATATTATAAAGAGAGGATTTTTATTTTTGTATGTTTGTAATAAATAAACTCAAAAACTACTGGGCCGATTTTAAAAATTCTTTTACCTATACAAAGCTATATTATCAGCGAGTAACATAGGCTATACTTTATAAAGTTATGCGGATGTAGTCGCGTGCAACAGCTAGTGGTAAATAAATCTAAATCGTAAACGAGCCGTGTCTGTACATGAAATATTTTTTATTAAAAAACTCAATTTGTACACCTTGTACTTACTTTGCTTTGCTAGTAGGTATATCGTCCAGCGGCTAACGAACGGTTGCACTAAAAATTCGATGTGAACGTGTGAAAAAAATCCCAAACTGTTAAACTTTATTTTAAACGAAAAGGTTTTAACAGTAACAAAATGGCTTTTAGAATATTTATTTTAATTCGAAAATATTAAACACTATCGGGCCCGCCCCCAGCAATGGACAAATGCTATTTTATTTAGAAAATTTTATACACAAACTTTGCTCGTTTATAGCTCTTTCCATTGATGATAACAATATAAAGAAAGAAAAAAAAAGAAAAAAAAATTGGTACTTTAAAATATACAATTGGTTTACAAGTGATATTTTACAATTTTACAAAAATGGTGTCCGCCTTGCCGGGACTCGAACCCGGGACTCGAGACTCGTCAAAATGTTCTTTTTTTTCTTAAAATTATAATCTGTACCGACTAAAAGTATATTATATAATACGAAATAAAATAATTGTTCGTCTTGAAACCATATTTCATAATTAATAGCATTCATTAATTAGCCTAAAACTTATTCACTTCGAAAGAAGTGAAAAGTTATTAGAAACCCACCCTACCCCCACCCCACTCAATATTAAGTTCTAAGTCGAGTAAGTTGAAAGTTTAGCTCTATCCGTTTGAAAGTCAGAACAACCCAACAAAGCCACTAACGGATCTGTTAATTCATTTGAACACTGTTATTTACGCGTGAAGAAAGTTTCTCCTCATAAATTAAGTACCGGGAGAGTTGTTGGTGGCCGTAAATTAAGTGTCCCACTGCATCGCCTGTCTCGTGATACAGCCGCATTGGAAGATCCATGGAAGATCACTCTGGTGACTATGGTTTTAGTTTATGTGCAACCTTTTTAGTATTAGCCAGCTTTATATATATTGTTACTGGCAACATTCTACATGGTACTTATTTATTAGCGTGAACAGGCAGCATTAGTTGAAGTCTTATGTAGTTAGCACTGTGTAGTTCATACCTAGGTATATATACGCAGATTTGATAATAAAAAGTTTTGGCGGCAGAATCTCAATACAATTTGGGAATTCTCCTTTATATTAAATTTAGATAAATTTAGGTAGCTCAGCAGTTTTCTGAATTGCCTCTTACTATGGAGCATATTTAAAGACTCATTCACGTCAAAAATGTTTACTGCAACAATTGTTACCGGTTGTCTGAAAGTGATAACAACCAAATAAAGTTCCTAAAAAACAAATCCAAGTAAATTCAAGACTCACGAAATATTTGTCCGACACCCAAGCATTGTTTCGTGTACACCGTTAGAAATCCAAATTACGTTGAAGCACCAAACAGTGCTGGCACAAATTTCCCGAGTCCTACTTCTGTTTTACATTGCCTGTAATTTGGAGACATTAACCGCGTTAATATAAAGCAGGCCGTACTAGGTCTCTTAACTTTACAATAATAGTAAATCGTGACTTACAATCTATTTCAAAGGCCAATAATATGAGTTTTATTCACGATTGTATTCACATACAATATTTTATATTATTTTTTGTTTAATTATTCATTAAATTTTATTATTAAAATTATATATTGCTTTATATTAATTTAAATGAATTTGAATTTGTATGTGTAATATTTTTAGGGTTGTATTAATGAGTTCTTTATTCATTTGTTTTTATAGCAATAACAATAAAAAGACAGTAATGTATTTTCTGATTTAATATTATAGTGAGAGATAAGTAAAGAGCTATTCTCTACAGTTAAAACTAGCTTTTGGTCGTCCGTGTGAAGGTAGTTTATAATAGATTATTTACTTATAAATGCTTTAAAAACATCAAAAGCCCTCTAATTATATTGAGATTGGAGACAAACATTGTTGTTCTAGAGCAAAGTGTTTTAATAACTTTATATGCCACCTTGAGTAATGAGTAGGCTACAGCTAATTCGTATTGTGGCTCCCTTAATTACACATTGGTCTGGCAGTGAGCGCTATGAGGGTAGTTACAAAACTTATAAAGAACCAAGAATTGAGCTCTTGGGATGTACAGAACACTACGTTAACCATACACAAATGAAATTAAATTTGAAAAAGACTAGTTCTCTTGTCCGCGGTGTAAAGGTCCATCTGGATTATGCGCTTCTGCATCTTATCCATGTAATGTGGATGAACTTCACTTCTATGGCGCGCAGTACGGTGGTAAAATCTTGAGGTAGTCATTAAATGGAACAACTCATTCACCCTTTATACAGCCGGTAGAATACACAAGGAGAGGCTACATCTCTTTTCAAACTAAGTGCTTCTAATCGTTGCTGTGTGACTTGTGAGAATTGGATCGTGAACAAATCGAACAATTCGATCTGCAAGGTGTCAAATGGACCTATCTGATATTTAGGCAAGCCAGTCCAGAGGTGAGAACAGTACTCCATGTTGGGGCTAAACATTTAAAAAGCTGCGTTAAAACTTGAGTAGGTAAAAGTAAATAAGAAATAATAAAAACATGTTTTTCAGCAAGTCGACTAATCTGGGAGATTAGTAGCAGGAAAGTTTTTAACTTTGCTCTTAATGAAGTTATCTCCCCGAAACTCATTAGGTACATCAAACTTGGGAGACGAGTCTAAGTATATGAAAGTTTCAATATTATTTAGAATGTTGTAATTTAAATGTATCGCACTTTCATAATGTTTTTTCATGATTAATAGTCGCAGATTGAAGACGAAAGACGACAGACCTCAGTAATCTCAGACTATTTCAAATAACTTATTATTATTATTGTTGTTATTTAAAAAAATAATACTAAGTATTTACATTATTTTCTTAATACTATTAGTGTGACTTATTTTTTTATTTCTATGAGCAGAGACCTTAAATTGATACACTGATCTTGTATTGATGTAAGACAACATTCCTCGTATCAATACTCATAACATAAAAGCAATCTAGTAAACCAATAATAAGGAAATTTCAATAAAAAATTGATTGCCGCCGATTGCACTAAAAATTCAATTTGTTTTCTTAAAAGAATTATTGTTGAAAAATATAACAGGACGTACGTTCGGTAGAGTATGGGGGGTAAGCAACAGCTGCTTGCCTTGATTAACCCATAAATATGCAGGCAGTGTATGAAACGTGTGGCTGCCAAGTACGGGCCGGTTTAGTTCCATGCAATGCCTCAACAAATTGAAACTTTCAAGCCACTTGACCTATTAGATTGCTTACATCGAAAATATATGGCTGCACACTAGAGCTGGCTCTAGGCGTATTTCTACTTCAATATTTAAATTTGTAATAGAGTGTTTATCTCAAAATATACTTCCGGCCAAATAATACGTGACAATGACAAAATCCTCTGTATCTTGCAAATTAATAATGCATGAATCTGTATATTAAAGAGAATTTTAATATTCTATGATATAAAATTTTATATGTTATACAATGTAATTGGAAAAAAAAAATCTTGAAAAAGCTCGAATTTGGTAATAAATTCAAATCACGCGTTTTACTTTTGCTTGTTTTATCACTTTTGTTTTCAATCTGTCAAATCAAAATGATAAAAGGCAGTCATTGTCGTTTTTCACGGTCATTATTGAAGTAGGTACTATAATGTTGCTAACACGCGATGAATGTACACGTATTGTCACTATACTAGAAAAAGGCAGAAGCCAGAGAATTTGATTCTTTCAAACTTGAAGAACCTGAAGAATTTGGTTCCTGAAAGAACCAAAACAGACAATAAAAAGTGATTAAAAAAGATAAAAATGGGGTATCAATTTTTAGTGTATCAATTAGTGGAAAATATTAGAATTATTACTTATACTATTATTAAAGCGAACATTGACTGACGTGTATAATTAAAATTTGCTTCAGACGTATCTTCACTCATGTTTAATAAGCTGTGTGGTTTTCTATTTGAACAAAAAGGTTTCTTCAGATACGTACGTCTACAAATTTTTACTCACTGGTATTTTCTTTATTACGCTTTGTGTTTTTGTTTCATAGGGGATAAGGGAACCATAAGTGAAAGGGAATATAAATTCTCTTATGGTTTTACTAGCGTTCATTAGGTTTTGTTTTATAAATTACTAGATGTTGCACACGACTTTGTCCGCGCAACTTTATAAAATATAGTCTATTTTACTCGCTGATAATGTATTCTTACTTTCTATAGGAGATAGAATTTTGAAATCAGTCCAATAGTTTTTGAGTTCATTCATTGTAAACAAAATACAAATCTTTTCTCTTAGTATTAGTAGGTACATATATACTAGCGGCCTGCTCCCGGCTGCGCCCAGGAAAAACTTAATTAGGTTATATATATATATATATATATATAGTAACTAGCTGTCGCACGCGACTTCGTCCGCATGGCTTTAGCTTTATAAAATATATCCTATCTTTTAAGTTGTACCAAATTACAGATAGTTACGAAGTGTGATCAAAATCGCTTCAGTAGTTTAGGAGTTCATCGCGGAGGATGACAGTATGACGAATATAGACAATATGACGACTGCTTTAAATAGATTTCAAATCTACGGCATAATTAGAGAGGGGGGTTCATATTAAAAATGGCACCAAACAGACACAAATTAAAACTCGATCGAGAACTATGTAAATGAGTTTTCCGTAGAATTTAATAATGCCAGTACCTAATTTGAATATTCAACGAAATACGAGATTATTCAGGAATTGTTCGATTAAATCCATTCTGTGGGTAATTGCTTTACAAATGGTATGCATGTCGATTTAAATAACATTGCTCAAATGCCACGCATTTTGATTATGAATTTTTCCAATCCACTCTCACATTTTTGTGAAGTGAACCATCTGCTTGTTAATAAAAGTAATAAAATGTCAATAAAAAAAATAAATGTTAAAAGTCAACAAATAAAACCTACCCAGAGTAACTTAATTCCTTAATGGAACTTTTTGATAAGACAGTAAAAATAGCAACAGATTGATTTTATAACAGATTTGAGTCAAAATTAAATGCATCTGAGTAAATATTATTTGAGTAACATCAGAGTAAGCAGGGCAGTACTCGAGGCTCTGCAGTGATGTCGCATTGACCATTGGTAGGGTAAGGAGGGGGAATGGCGTTCACTTAAGGAAAACATGGTGTATTTTTTAAATTATTGATTATAAATCAAAATTAAGAAAAATAATAAAGTCTTTATTTATTGAGTAATCAATTATTTAACAATAAAAGCATATATCTTTGACCTACTAGTAGTAGGAAAACATTATAAAAAAAACATGTTTGAGCGGCATTGCCCCTGACTTTGGGTAATGCCGCTCATGGTACGGGGTAATGACGCTCAAAAATATTTTTTTGAATACAACAAGAAAGACATTTTAATTAAAGAAATATTAATGAGATCAACCTTTTTATACAATAAAAGTAGTCTACAATCACAAATTAGCATCAATTATCCCCATTTGTACGTAAGATTAGCCTTTTTCAATTTAACAAATATAGTAAAGTCTTCGATGTCAAATCAACTTCAATTATTATAATGTAATATCAAATAATAATTATTATTAGAGGTAAGACAAATTAGAAATAATAATATTTTATTTTTGGACACATAAATCACAGATGCATCCATCTGGCGAATTCCATCCTGAACATATAGCATGAGCCCACAGTCCGGAGATGGTGCAGCGATACCACAACTCGTTATTTTTTCCAAATTCCTAATACATTTGTTATAATTTTCATCATCTACATTCATTTCGTCATCAATGTCATCGTCGCAAAGATGCTGTTCATCTTCACTCTTTGAAGAACTTTCTTGTAATTTTTTTTATTCGATCTGTCAAAGTAGTAATTGGTATGTTATATTGTTTTGCAACTTTTCTTTTGGACAAACCTCCTTCAATCGCAGTTTTAGCAGATATAAGGTCTTCTTCGGTTCAAGCCGCTTTAGCGGTGGTCCTTTGACGATTTCTTGGCATATCTACAACAATAAAAAAATTTGTCACTAAGGGGTAATGGCGCTCAGATGAGCGGTATAACCCCAAACAGTCGTTTTGTAATTAATTTGAAATTTTAAAAAAATCATAAACAATTGTTGAAAATTGATTGCATTATCACAAAATAGAATAGTTTTATTGTCAGAATAGTAAAATTAATAATTAAATAAGCATTAAAGTTTTGGACTTACCGACAAAAAACGCTTAACCAAAAATTAGATCAGCGCGGCCGCAAACGAAGAAACGCACTTCATGGTCACATGACGCGAGCTGACTGTCCGTTTGCATCGTTGTCTCTTAGAGGCCCCCTCACCTCGCGCTTCATGCGACTTGGCATGTTGCTACGTTTTATTTTGACAGAGTTACAGAGGTGAGCGCCATTACCCAGTGAGCGCTATTCCCCTCCCTCCCCTATATCGAAGTGTTGAAGTCTTTGTACAATAAAGCCACCATTTCCGTTCGAGTACAGGGGCCCTAGCCAAGAACCAAACCAATGCAAACGTTTCGTTGCGTTCTTACGAAACGAAACAAATAAAGCCCGGTGATTGGTCAAAATTTTATGTGGGCATTACAACAACCTCTTGGAATGGCAAGGACTTGGCATCAACATTAACAGTATATCACTCACTACTTCAGTTTGCCGACGATATTGTTGTCCTGGCGAAGTCAATAAGAGAACTTAACACGATCGATGGCCTCAACCGTGTTTCCCAAAGAGTAGGCCTTAAGATGAATATGGATAAGACGAAAGTTATGTGTAATGTCCATGTTGTTCCCACCCCAGTAACACTTGGCAATTCAACTCTTGAAGTTGTTGACGAGTACATATACTTGGGATAAAGAGTCCAAGTAGGTACAGCAAACTTCGAGAAGGAGGTCAATCGTCGTATCCAGCTCGGATTAGACTGGAGGCGTTCGGGAAAGGCGTTCGTTTTCGTTCAAAATTCTTAAACGCGCTCAGCGATTAAGATTTTTTATAGACTATATAAAATTATAAACTACTCTTTTATACACTTTGACTAAGGTGTGACAACCTGTGATAAATTATTTCAATTGACTGGATTTTTCCTCGATATATTGAGTATAGCATACTCTATTACTCATACTGAACAATTTAAGTGTTTCTATATTCGTTAAAGATAATAAAAACATTTTGTATAATACTTCCTAACAAATTCTAAGACCATTCAAATAACTAATTTCCTAATTAACATTCAAAATGAGTCCACAACTGCAATGAAACGCAATTCTAATTACTTTACAGTTGTTTCTTGCGGTGCATACAAGTGGTGTTGTATTGCAGAGTACAAATTCTGGACTAATTTGTCTTCCTGTCCTGTTTTGTTGCTACGAAATATAATACACGTTTATAGTGTAAACCAAGTGAGAAAGTACTTTTCATAATAAAGAAACAAATTAACCAACAAATAATAATTCTGGGTGTTGAATCCCAACTAATATTAAAATGCGAAAGTAAATTTGTTTTCTTGTTTGTGACTGTGACCGTGACGCCGACCGAAAGGACAACAGGCAGGCTAGTGATTCACACGACGATACCGTCGGCTATGAAAAAATACAAGTAAAATCATTGGAATGCAAGGGGACAAAATGAGATGCTCTCAAATCGGTTTTTCCCCCAAACAGCAAATTTGGTAAAATTTTGCTTGCTTACACCATTATTTCATTAATCCTACTACACACAGGTTAGATTTGTATAAATTTATAACGTTTTAGAATTTCTCTGTGCAGATTTCGCTATACGTTAAGCCTCCGTTAAAAACAAATAAATCCTCACATTGCCTAGAGCGAACTGCAAATACAAATTTCATACCGGCACAAGCCAAACGTAGGTGAATATGTTCCTTGTAAACACACCCATGACATGGCAATGAATTTTATGAGTTGATACACTAGTTATGACAACAGTACATAATTATATTCGAATTGAAAATTAAAGCGTAATATTACGTCAGTATATCGGTCGTTTCTCGTAAATTAATGGAGCAACAATTTTTTTGCGGTACAAATTAGCAACAAATTCCCATATAGTTTTCAAGTCCGGCTTATGAAATGGGTATACCACTGTAATATAAGTCGCATACCTATTACTAATGCGCCTGGCCGCTATTTTGCTGACGTAATCTCGTGACATAATCAGTACCGTCAGTTTTGTTAGTTGTATTTTTTTAGTTGCTTATGACGTCATGTGAATGTTAATGTGAAAAAGTACATACTACTTGCGCATTAGCAATTTGCGGGGATTAAAGCACATTCAAACTGTCAGTTTACTTCGTTTAATTAGCAGTTTGAGTTTAAATATAGGTAGAGAAAAACTGGTCCCATGTACGCTACGTATGCCACTCATTATGACATTACTCCTGAATAAACGACATCCTTATCACACACGTTATCTCACCCGTCCCAGTCCTGTCCCACTCGTACCCCTTATTAGTCCTGGACCTGGCTGTAGTCCTATGGGAATGTTTGCGTATGGAGAATTTGTTTTCAGGAAAAATTATTAGAAGTCCTAGTAGATAAGTACTTTAAACTTGGGTGGATATCCGTCACATGGTACATTTTACAGTTATTACGTCGTTAATTTTTTGTAGGAATTTTTTATCTTCAGAAACCTATCGAATGGGGCATCAATGGAAAGGGCTTTAGAAGCTGATTCCAAAAATTTACAATACTATAACATTTCAGTCAGTTGTTCCTGACCGGAAACGCCTGAATAAATTTTTCCGGGATACGCCGAATTACTCATAGAAAAGAATACTTCCTAATTTTTTTTTTCCTTTTTTTTTATAAGAAAATAATAATAATAAGAATAACAAAATAAGCTTTGCAATACAACTAGGTAATGCAGCCAGCATACTTGGGAATCTGCCTTAATAAGATTCGCTATTAGTAAATAAACAAGATTATAATTTTTTAAATATTTTTTTTATTCTATTCATATTTCATATATACATAGTTATGATGTGTATATATTTAAATTTTAATTATTATTACTATTATTAATAAATCTATAGATCCATAAATTAGATGCCTGATATGAGCATATATCACAATATTTTGATAAGTTTGTGACGTTAAAGGCGTCGGTATTTACATTGAACCAACTTACATAACACTATTCAACTCCTTCGATAAGTCTGCGCTGATATTGTTTGCTGTTATGACATAGTTTCAAACTTCACTAGATACAGCCTGATACATGTATTAACCTAAGGGAATGCGCGTCTTTAGAATTTCACGCTTCAGACACTAATGAGCAAGTCCACCACCTTAAAACAAACAAAAATGTTTTAGAAAGAAAGAAAGACAGAAAAATTTCTTGAATATGACATATGAACTGGTTGGACAAAACTCAGCTGGCTGCAACATTGTTAGGGTTTCTAGCACAGATTATAAAGTAATATGTCTAAAGAGTTTCTAGTCTTGTTAACATATCACTGGGTTTCTATACATATAGTCGGGCCGGCATAGCCGGGCGGTAGACACGAATATATGTAGATGAACGTTCGGCACAAAGGCCTCTTGGCCTATCTACTAAATGAAACCCGGGTGATATTGTCGATCGGGTAAGCCGAATGAGTCGAACATATGTAGAAGCTACTTCGGGTCGGCTTTATTGTTCGATAAAAATTGCCAGCCCGACTTATGTAGCAACCCTTACAGCGCTGATATTCATGTAAAAAAAAAAAATTTTTACTTTTATGTACGTTAAATTAACATAAAAATAATTTAAATACGTGATCTTTACATAAAAATTTGAATTGAAAGTTAAAAGACTATTTGAATGACTTGAACAAAGACGAGTAATTGTTGGCAGAATTTTAATTTGATTTTTTTATAATCAAACTAGCGGCCCGCCGCCCCGGCTTCGCACGGGTATTTAACAAATTATTCGATTCCGTACACAACCGCTTTATTTCTTGACAACGACTCCCCTCCCGTACCCCAGTGACGCTTACGTCGTATATTATGGTCTGGGGTTAGCGGCGACCACGCGACTTTTTTCTAATACATTTTTAAACTCGTGATATCTTTCGAATGGAGTGTCCGAATTGAATAATTCAAAAAGTTATATAAAGGTATTGAAGCAGTCTTGAATACGAAGTAATTTATTTTGATAAGGATTAATACCAAGATAAAAATAAAGAGCCTTTTCTAGCGGCGGCTTTATATAATTTTTTAAAATAAACGAACACTTATTGTGGTGGTATAATAGACATATGCTGTCGCGACACTTTTTGTAGATAATGATGTGTTCTGCAAAGTCGTAGTACATTATTTTGTTCTATCGTAAATAGTTTTCGCAGCGCACGCGATGTAAGGAATATTTTAGGTCATTTTTTACACCTTGGGCTACATTATTGGAGTTTTAGTAAGGATCTCTAATTTTTTTGAAAATATAATATAGCCTATGTTACTCGCTGATAATATAGCTCCCAACAGTAAAAGAATTTTTCAAATCGGTCCAGTAGTTTCGGAGCCTATTCAATGCAAACAAACAAACAAATCTTTCCTCTTTAAAATATTATTATTAATTATTATAGATAACAGTTTTAGAAATGTACGAAGTCTAGTTAACGTTTTTCAAAAATGAACTTTATTCTCATATGATTTAGCGTATACAGTTTTCCCGTGAACTGTTTACACTGTAATAATATCAATTAGTTCAGGTGGGTGCAATTATTACTTTGACAGATTAAGGGCATGTAGGTAAGTGATTAAATTTAATTAGCTGTCATTGTTACGTGATTACAGTGACAATGTTCACAAACAGCTGTGTGGTATTTCAGAGATTTATTGACGGTATTAGCGATAGGATAAGGTAGGTAACGATTGAGTGACCAGCATGGCAAGACCCTCATAAGAGAGTATGGTACCTTATGGCTTTAATCTTCTTGTTTCTTTTAAAATGTTAAGGTTGACAGACAGGCTCAGGTGGCTACAGGTGGCTGTCGACCATAGTAGGAAAAGGTATAAGAAGGAAAAGAGAAATGGGCTCTAGCATCCCTTGCTCACACACCGAAACACAACAGCACACATGCTGTTATTTTACGGTGGTCCTCAGTGACAAGGTGCACGGTTACTGCCGTCAAACGGCCTGCCTACATCAGCGCTAAACGCAGTGTGCGCTGCCACTACTATCCAGATCCAGACTAAAGCCATCTTTGAAAAGACTCGAGCCCCTGAGACACAGCGATAGGAAGTTAACCACTCGTCCAATGGGCCCATCAAAAGCTTATGGCGTCTTTGTACTTCTCACTCCATTTCAATTTTTGAAGTGAAAACTTCTTTAAGCGCGTTGGGCATTTTTGAGGTGGGGTAAAATCATTGAAGTCGTCATGTTACATTACCGTTACCAAAATTGACAGCTCTATATATATATAAGTACTAAGCAGACAACTGCATTTGAAAGTAAACTTACTAGATACGAGGGCGGGTCAATAAGTCCGTGACTTTTTGAATTTCTGACCTCTTTACTGAAAAAGCAACACTACTCCTGTCAACAGGCATCTGTCAGTTGACTCCTGTCAAAATTTGAACTTGCTGCGTTAGTTAGTTTGTGTTTGACAGCTATCTTTATCAGACTACCCAGTAATTTGAGGAAAAAATGGAAAAAAGTGAATTTCGTGTCCTTATTAAGCATTATTTTTTGCGAAAAAAAACCATTACCGAGACCAAGGCTAAGCTTGATAAATACTATGGGGACTCTGCACCATCGATTTCAATGGTAAAAAAGTGGTTTACTGAATTTCGTTGTGGCCGTACAAGCACTGAAGATGCCGAACGTCCTGGACGCCCAGTTGAGGTCTCTTCACCCGAAACAATCGAAAAAATTCACGATATGGTGTTGGCCGACCGAAGATTGGAAGTGCAAGAGATTGTGGAAGCCGTAGGGATCTCGCATGGCTCAGTGGTTTCAATTTTGAATGATCACTTGGGCATGAGAAAGCTTTCCGCAAGATGGGTGCCGCGTTTGCTCACAGTCGACCACAAACGCAATCGTGTAACAACTTCACAGGAAGGTTTGGCGTTGTTTAATCGCAATATGGAGGAGTTTTTGCGCCGTTTTGTAACCGTGGACGAAACATGGATCCATCACAACACACCAGAGACCAAACAACAGTCAAAACAGTGGGTTTCTAAGGGTGAATCGGCGCCAAAGAAGGCCAAGGTGGGTTTGTCAGCCAATAAAGTTATGGCGACTGTTTTTTGGGATGCACGCGGGATAATCCACATTGACTACCTTCAAAAGGGAAGAACAATCAATGGGGAATATTATGCCAACTTATTGGACCGATTCAATGACGATTTGAAAAAAAAAACCGCCCTCATTTGGCCAAGAAAAAAGTTCTTTTCCACCAAGACAATGCAAGGGTGCACACATGTGCAGTTGCCATGGCAAAAATCCATGAATTGGGCTATGAATTGCTCCCTCATCCGCCCTATTCTCCAGATTTGGCTCCGAGTGACTACTTCTTGTTCCCAAACCTGAAGAAATGGCTTGGTGGAAAAAGATTTGACTCCAATGATGAAGTCATCTCGCAAACAAAGGCCTATTTTGAGGACCTCGACAAATCATATTTTTTGTAAGGGATAAAAAAATTGGAGAAGCGTTGGACAAAGTGTATAGAGCTCAAGGGAGACTACGTTGAAAAATAAAATGATTTATTTATCAAAAAATCTGTTTTATTCCAAAAGTCACGGACTTATTGACCCGCCCTCGTATGACAACAAGGATCAATATGGTATACACCTCTGACCAATAAAATAGTTTCATATCAACCTCAAACCTTTTTAATAGTCTGTCACATTATGAATTTATTATTGTCATTGTGTGTAAGTGTCATATATATATTTTCACTTGTATTTCTTGCGATCAATAATTTTGTGACCTTAGTTTTCACTTCTGACGTGCAATCCAACGACTGACTTGTATTTTTTTATAGCCTATATAAGAGATCAATATCTTCTTATATAGGCCATACTTTATTGTAACTAGCTTTGCTCCCTCTTTGGCTTAAATTCTAATCAAATGTATGTTCAAATATTTTCATATGAAACAACGATGAATTTATTAGTTGTAGAGGATAGGAATTATACTTAATATATAAATGTAGCTAACTAGATTAAATAATTCTAATTCTAATTTTAATTCAAATTTTAATCTAAAAATTCTAATTTTAAATTTAATTTTTCTGGTATTCACATATATGACAGCGTTCAGCAGAATAGAATGTTATTATAACTTTGACATCGATAGTGATTCCACCTCTAGTAGATAAAACTAACTCATAGCAGGCTCGGTTTCAAAGTATCTTTACCCAGAAGTTTGTTATCTTTGCAAAATAGGCAAAATATATGAGCACCACAGGCGTAAGAATTTGCGATAACAACTTTAAACACTAAGCCGTAGAAGTTAACAGTTGTACTCCTTTGCCCGCTGAAAGACAATGTTAAATAATATATTTTAAGGCATTATATAATATAGTTTTTTACAGCTACAAATATTTATGAAGAACAAGAAAGAAAAGGCGTGAGCTCTATGAGAAGTGCCAATAGATTTTCAGCTGAATTTTAATTAAGATACCTATGTATTTTATGTTCCATTTACATTCTTATTTTTGACAGGTATGTATTTTGTTTCTTTCTTATTTTATTTCTTAAGTAAAATAAAATAAAAAGTTACTTATCGTTACGATAATTAACTTCATAGTTAATTCTTACTATTTCAACTTTGTATTTCCATGGAATTAGTGGGATACTCCCTAATTGGCGATGGTAGCCACCTACCGTCAGCCTGTTTGCAACCTTTTCATAAAAGAAAAAGCAAATTAATAAAAAGATTCAATATTAATACAAACTTTCATCTAAAGTTGTTCCTTGAGATATTACCCACATAAAATTATAAACACAATTATGTATAGTTTAAGATGGCGTCTTTCAAGTCGCGAGAAAAGCTAGTTGAAAAATTTTGACATATTTAATTAAGTAAAGCGTGGCATATTTTCCGGAAGTTTTAATTATACGAGACCAGTACGTTTAGAATTTATTCAATAATTTCGGCCCGGGAGGGTCGAACACGCGAGTTTTGAAGATTATAATGAGAACATGAATTATGTTTAAAGTTCTTTTTTGTAAACAAACAACAAGGGAAACATTGCAACAAGCGTCTGGGCTTTTTAGCTAGTTTTACAAACAATACGTAGTTTAAATATAAAAATATATATATTCCCTTTTACGTAATGAGAATCGGTACTCGTGTATAAATTAATTTTGCTACGGAACATTTTTTTATGATTATTAAAAACTGTTTACTGTTTTTTTTTATAACTGTTAGCGCTTATAGCGCTGTAATATAGCGCTGTAATATATAGCGCTGTAGCCAAAATTACCACTGCGAGGAATGCTTTCTACGTTGATTAAAGTCAAGAAAGAATATAATCTGAAAGAAACAGAGAATCTATAATAGTCTAAAAATTTCTGAACAATAGATAGAATTAGCAAGTTATTAAACTTTCTGTATTGTTTACAACACAGAAAGTACTTTAGTACTTTCTTATTGTAGCTATTGATGTTTTTCATATCAGAAGGACCCTGTGAAGCACAGCAAAATTAACAAACAACAATTTTTAATTAGGAAATGGAATGGTTTAGTGAAGTTTATATTAATTGGTCTATATAGTCTTTACGTAAACTGAAATTTTTTCTATAATCTATGCATACAAACACATAAAAATTTTTTGAAAAAATAATATTTATGAACCGCACTTATGAATACCAAAGGATTTATAATTCAAAATAAAATGTTATTACATAAGCAAATCCAAATTCGTTCGTCCAAAACTACGTTTATTGTAAAAGAAACAGAATTAAGTGAAACTAATTAATGTCCACAGTCAACTACTTTTCATTTAATTTAATTAAACGAACGTTTTAAGGGAACATAATGTAGGTACAGCATGACGTAAAGTTCCAGAGGCTTCCACACGTCACACCCACGTCAAGTTTTAAGTCTACATGCTCCGATGTACTCGGAACTATAATAATGTTAATACCCACTCAATGGTTTTACTATAATTGAAAGACCTACACTCCATGCGAAATTCGGTTCATTAGTTAGTGGAGAATGTTTTCCTTATGTTAACATCTACTCCTATTAGAATTACAAAATAACTTTTGTGTATGTGTGTGTGTGTGTGTTTATGATGAATAGCTTGTGTATGGGCATTCAAAATAGCCCCTAAAACTTCTCTGGTCAACTAATTATAGTTTGATACTTACATCTCGTGCTCAGACTTAGAGAGGTCGGAAAGTTTGAAAGTGGTATAACTGACACTACTTAGCAACACGACTTTATTTCTTTTTTTAATATTTCATTCATTGACACGTTTATGGCTTTTTCCATAAGTGAAAACCGTATCGAAATCAGTTGGGTGGTTTAGAAGAAGTTAACGGAAAAACAAAAGCGGACATTACCTCTATTTTCTACATATAGATTTGCATTCGTGCGAAGCCGGGCTGGGTCGCTAGTATAATATAAAACTGTTTACTTCAACTCATGTGTTAGGTCCTAACTTAGTGGAGCACTTATCCTAATTACATACGAATCACTAAGGGAATTTTTTTTGTTTTTTTATTTCACAATATATTCCAAAACTGTTAATGTCGAGACTTCTTATATTTTATTTATTTATTTATTTATTTATTTATTTATTTATTTATTTATTTATTTATTTATTTATTTATTTATTTATTTATTTATTTATTTATTTATTTATTTATTTATTTATTTATTTATTTATTTATTTATTTATTTATTTATTTATTCATTTATTTATTTATTTATTTATTTATTTATTTATTTATTTATTTATTTATTTATTTATTTATTTATTTATTTATTTATTTATTTATTTATTTATTTATTTATTTATTTATTTATTTATTTATTCATTTTATTTATTTATTTATTTATTTATTTATTTATTTATTCATTTTATTTATTTATTTATTTATTTTGGATTGGTTGACGTCCAGTTGCAAACCGCGCTGCATGTAATAAAGTATAAAGTTAGAAAAACCGTATATTTTCGATGACACTAGAATGTTGCCAACTGGCAGCAAACTCGTGAACTAAATCTGGCCGCTTCTAGGTGTAGAGGGCTTAATTAATAAGAATGTATGTACTGGATACTTCTAAAGTGTCTACTTAGGTACTTATTTTAATTTTTTATATAAAAATAAGTAATATAGTTTATACAACAATTTAACAAAACAAAACAAAATTATAATATTTTTATTGTTTAGGTCACTTGATAGTAGGTGGCCACCATCGTCTATAAGAGAAGCAACGCACAGGTTCTGCAAGGGCGCTGACGACCAAGATAGGATTAATTAATGTGCATCGTTGTAGCTTTATTTAAATATAAATACAATTCATACAAAATATGGAGAGTAGTTCAATTCATTAATACTGGAAATAGGATCAGCTGGAATTAATTTTCACTTAATATGAAAGTTTAAATTAACAGATGCAACTTTAAATACCTATGTTTTAATATATATATAATAAATATGTTTTCAGTGAGATAGGTACGTCATAAATATAACGGTGAGCTATTACTTAACTGCATTAGTCTAATAAAATTCCATCCATTTCTAAAAGAATGGAATAGTGAAATGGGCCGTTAAAATGGCCGAGTCACGGAAACGCAATTTTTTAAGGATTCATTGTACGAATCAGGATTAAACTGCGGAAAACCTCGCTTACTCGAATAGTTTATAATAGTTGTTCTTGTACGCTAACATATTTAATTATGAATGGGAAAGTTTGTGAAGATGTTGAGATGTTTATACTTTTGCATATATGCATTTATTTTTTTCTGTTAGACAGAAGTATCTATTCATCATTATTTTGCGAAAGGGTATCCAGAAATCATAAAAACATGTAAGTGGTTTGCGCTTCCTAACATCGTAGATCTGTCAGATCTCGCGATATTAGGGGCTTGTTTTGTGGACTTATACTTTTTTATATAATAATATACTGCTACTAATGTGTAGTCCTTTTGAAAATAGTATGTCCTCTTGATCTGGTTAGTGTTCCGAAAAACGTTAAGCACCTATGAAAATTTGCATATCAATCAATCAATTACCTACCCTTAATCCTACCAAGGTGGTAATCGCAATTGTAGCACCTGGCGCTGATTGTGTTGATAGGCGACAGTAGCCACCTACCATCAAGTGAACCGCGTTCAGGCCTTAACTATTTCATTTTGTGTTGCCCAAATGCCTAGAGAAGCAGGCAGCAATGAACAACATCTTATAAAACTTAATAAAAAGGCGTTTCCATTTAAACTTAAATTATTTGATGCGATTACATAACAATATCAGCAGAAAGCAGACATTAATGGCGGAGGCGAAAATTCTCTCTATTCAGGGCCGGCCGCGCCAGATAAATTGTTACGATTTTTTCTTTGATGCCTCGAGAGTGTTTCTTTTACTGGTTGGTATAAGTTTAAAGTTGATAGCGTTTTGTTCTTTTCTAATATTTTTGTCACATAATGGCGGAGGGTTTGCATTTCTAAGTTTTGCATATTATCAGGGTTTGCACTTCTAAGTTTTTTTTCTACTTTAATAATCATCATCGTCATAATTTCAGTAGTAAGTCGACCAATGCTGCCTCCCTCAAAATTTTCCAATAGTACTGGATCGAGAGTCGGCAATGGGCAGTCCTTCTACGGATTTTTACGGATCGGTTGTCTACAGATTTCTTCATTCGAGTATAGCATGCTCGTAACCACGAGTACAGATCGCTGAACTACATTGAGCTTTCATAGAAGTAGAGAACCTATAGTTAGAGACCACGTTTCAGTACCGTATGTCGTCACTGGCAACACATATTGGCTGAAAAGTTTTGTTTGAATCACTATTTCATTTGTTGATAAGAAAATGATCACTTGCATTATTGATAAAAAAAAGATATTCGAGAATACCAGCTAACATTTTTATGATATACTAGCTGGTGCCCACGACTTCGTCCGTGTTGAAAAATATTAAGTAGCCTATCCTGTGTCCCGTACTTCCAAATGTTTATCTACCAAGTTTCATGAAAATCAGTTAATTCGTTTCAGAGTTATGGAGGAACATACATACATACAATACCTACACTTACAGATTTATTATTAGTATTGATGATGATTGATAAAGATTTGTACGCATGCTGACAATTCTCTTGAAGATAAATAACCACTGTCGCTTACCAGCAACACCCTAAGGTTTCAAGTATTTTATTTTTATGAATTTAAAAAAAAATACATATTAGTTTCGTCAAAATGTTGGCCAAAGTTTCGCAAGTATTGGCCTTATGTTTTGGTTTAAAAAAAATTCATAAAAAAAACATATTGATCACGCCAAAATGCTGGCAAAATGTTGCGAACAAAGTCAGATTATCGCTGTGTTCTTCAAAATTAGCCAGTTACATTATTTATTATTTTATTACTTTTTGTTTTGCGTCTTTACTCGTTTGGAATGTTAACAATGGCAATTCTTACCTCAACACATCCTTGGGCTTTGACTGTTAGTGTTAATATGCGTCTGCACGAGACCTAATTCTGTACCAAAGATATAAGATCTTCAGGAGAGCTTTTGATAGAAACAATGTAATGTACAAAATTTGTTCTACACAGTTTGTTGTGGTCTGTGCAACGTATTTTGCTTGCGCTAGCGTTGCATAGACAAAAACATATAAAATATGTAAACAAGATAAAGTCACGGCGACCAATGGCTGTTGGACATGGAGTGGGAATTGCGATAATGGGTGGGAGAATACGAGGTTATAAAAGAGGGAGCAGAGGCTCGCTCGAGACGCTCAGACGACGCTCAGACCTGGTGAAAATTCTGTCATACGCGATACCTATCGATTGAGTTTACCCTGATTTTATTGCTATCAATTATTGCTGAATCTGCCGTGACTTCTTTCTCATCGATCCCCGAAGTCGCTTGTGCGAGGAAAGGAGTCGCCGGGTTTCGTGCAAGACTCTTGCGCGGGCGTTTTGACTTGTCTACAAATTTCCTAGAATTATTCTAGGAAATTTTTAATTCACATAAATTGGGGAAAAATTAGTGATAAATAATTTAGTGAAAAAATTAAAATGAAATAATCTTTAGTGAATAAACTAAAGTTGAACTTACTCTTTCTCGATTGACATTCTATTACCTTTGCCCGTATCTTCGTAAGCGCTGTTTTCGTACGCTTGTTATTTCGGTATAACTTTTTATTAGTTATAAAGGATTGATTATTTAAATTATCGAACAAATTGAGTTCATTTTAATTACCTAACTTATTATAATGGGGTGTATGTTCAATATTAATATTTATAAAATATATTGTAATACTTTTTTTATGTATAAAAAAACATTTACCTCTTTATACGTCCATTGTTTGATGTTCTCCATTCTTAATAGTTAGTAAATAAGAAGTACGAGGGTCAGAGATAAGAGGATTGCTTTAACAGGCACGAGTATGGATTACGCCTTTGTGTGATGTTCGGATAACTCTGGCCTTTTATACGTACATCGCACTGTGCAGCACTGTACATTGAGAAGCCAGATTTGTACTAAAAGCACGACCACAATAAGAAAATAAAATGAAACTATATAATATATTAATGTATACGAAAATAAGTGTTCTATATTCTATATATATAAAAATCTCGTGTCACGATGTATGTTCGCGATAAACTCTGAAACTACTGAACCGACTTTGATCAAACTTCATAAGTATCTGTTATTTGGTCCAACTTAAAAGATAGGATAGTATATATCTCATTTTGTTTATTATTATTATTTTTTAATTATATAATTATTAACATAGCGCCATCTGTTGATACTTATTCAATACAGCAATTATTTATCTGTGAGTTCCATAAGGTTCTCACAGATGGCGGTTTAAAGTAATTGTAAAAAAGCACCCCGGGCGAAGCCGGGAGCGGGCCACTAGTAGTATTTAAATATCAGTGAAATCCAAAATAAGTGGATGATATTTGGTATAAAAGTAAGTACTTTAAGAAGTAAGTAAGTTAAGATAATTAAAGTACCATTAGTTTTATACAATGAAAGCTTATGTTACTTTCTCAGTCTACTTAAGTAGGGTGATCTGGGTTAGGGGTGATCAAAGCTAGGTCGCGAGTCTATTCGTAGATCCGCTACGTAGCATACTCGTAGCTCTACAATGTGCTATCTACGTTATTTAAAGATTATCGTTTACAAGAAGTTTACACAGACACTTTCAAGCATAAATTTTAAAATTTAAGTAAACTAAAGCCGGATTTACATTGAAAAATTTTCGGTGAGCGGCGAGTCTCATCGCTTGTCACTATCATATTGCTACTTTATTTACACTTTACATTGGTTCATAAAAATCACATGTGTGTTATTTCACATGAAAATGTCGATCAAAACACCCGAACTCTTCAATTTCGACTGAGCATTTACACAAAAGATTTGTCACAAGCCAAAAGTCAAATTCCAGTCTGGCAAATTGAGTTACCTGCGGCCATGCCAATTAGTCTATTTTCCTCGTGCGGGTATAGTCACCCATGTAAACCCCGCTTAATAGCTCAACTTGTTAACACTGCATTCGATATGATGAAAGTACCTGTTACATATTCAGAGTAAATCCTCTCGTCTATACCAGCATGCTATTTCGACACAAAACCTGATTATTCAACACAAAACCTTAACTTTGTCCTTACATTAGCATCGTTAACTCATAAGCGTCCACTGTTGGACATTGAGGGCCACCAAAATCGATCTTCTGCACTTACAAGATCATCAATCCTGGGAACCGATGGTCGGTGGTTTCCACATCAAGCCTTGTCTACCCAGAAGCCTACCCGCTGCAAGACATATATATCTGCCCATTCCCAAAACACTAAAAAAATTTACTAGCTATTAATCAGCCACAAAATTATAAATACAATTCCCAAATTTATATGTATACATTAGTACCTTGCATGTAAAGACAATTACACTCTTGTTGCTTGCTAAAGTTGGGATTTTTCATGTTAGTTTTTAAATCCATAAGCACACATAACACTGCAAACTATGAACTCTCCTAGAAAGTTTTAGTTCTGAAACATTAATAAAAATTATATTATAATTACTTCAACTACTTTTTTATTACCCATTTCAAATTATTTTGTTATGAAAAAACATAGCTAGGTACTACATTCTTTACGGGGCCATAGTGCTTCATAATCTTCACTTTTTATAGCTGAAACATATTGTAAGTAACGTTATAAAAGACGTAATAAAAAGAGATTTATATCTGTCTGTGTATTCCCGCAAATCGAGAGAATTGCCCATCCAAGTATTTTTATAGAAGGCTTATATTTTATACGAATCTTAACTAGACTTGAAACACGTAAATGTTATAATTTCAAAAGATCTGTAAAGCTTCTTTTAGCATTTCATTCTTAAATTGTACAAAGATTTTTAAAATTCTATTATATTAACGTTTCTGTTCATGAAAAATGAAAAACGTTAATTGGGCAGATCGTTGGGGCATTTGGTCATTTGGGCAGATCGTCTGCATCTGCCCGTCTGTTTATATCTGCATGTTGTATACACAAACCTCACGTTAGTGAAAACCCTATCAAAATCTGATAAGTGGTTTAGAAGAAGTTAGCAAGGAAATACATACAGGCGGACAGCGATTTGATTTTAAAATATATGTATAGATATCATAAAGATATAGATATACCTAGAACACTCTTTTTCCTATGAAAAATAAATGTCTGAATTTAGGTAAATAAAGAATGGACATTAATAATTGTCTTAAGAGGTCAAATACACTACAAAAGCGATGTTAGTTCTTATCAATATTTGATCTAAGCACGCGTGTGGAACCTCTATTATAATAATTGACAACAATCAAAACATTCCTGTCATGTAAACTCGAAAAACATAGATAATTACCGTTTCGTGTCCATAGAAAACATTAATCTGTCATTAAGCTATATTGACAGGATCTGTCGTCAACTGGTGAAAGCTATGAAAAATAATGAGTTTAATACGAATTAGCTAGAAACTAATTTAAGCGTGGGCGTGGTTTATAACGCTGATCTATAACCAGCGTCTTAGCGCTGACTTGTTTATTTTTTAGCGTGAAAGCGTTCCGCTCCATGCGAAACTAAGTTGGACCATATTTTCACCGGTGTACGAAACCTGTGCTACGGCCTGTGCAAGACTCGGGTTGAAAATTGAGAAAGGCAAAAGGTTATAAAAACACATACTAAAAAACCTAATAATAGAAAAAAATTCTACATTCATTGAATTTAGCATAAAAGTAGTCAAAATTGCGACGAATGCAAACGCGACGGCCTGAAGTGACCCTGGGAAGTCCAACGTAAGGAAGATGAGAGGAGGAGACAAGAGGAGAGGGAAAATCCCTGTAGGAGGAGACAAAGATGATTAGAATCCGCCACAAAAAAAACCTGTGCTACGTAACCGTTCAAAGAACATCTTTTATTTCTATGTTACTTTCACTTAAAATTTAAAAATAAGAAAAATGTAATAACTAGTAGTGGCAATGGCAAAATTTTTTCCTATATCTAATATAGTAATGACGGTAACCGTCTGGCGGCAGTAACCACAATACATGGTAATTATACTATGTGTGTTAGTGAGTGAGTATGGGATTAAGCAGCTCATTTCCCTATTCCCTCCTGCAAGTGCTTATGGCGGTGCTTATGGTACTAAGCGATGGCAGACAACTATTTTCTACCATATAAATTTACCAGTAGACGGTAAATTTATTAACCATCACACACGACGAGAAAATATCTAAATTTTAATCAATAAAACCGAAACGTTTGCCAACGCCGGTGAAGTTTCGAAACATTAGCGGCTGAAAACGGTATTGAATCAACTGGAAATACCAATATATTGAACAAATGTTGGTCGGATCGTTGCCAATCCTACAAGTAATAACATATTTCACGGCTTACAAACGGGTTACATACACTTGGTTGGTGCACAGCTAATGCTGAGCAAATGCTGCTTCTGTCGACAGCAAATTATACGCATCGCATAGATTTGTCTGTAGGTGTCAAATACACGGCTCTAAATTGGACGTCTTGTGATTACATGGAAATAGCCTCATATAATAAAGCAGTGGCAGTCAATTGTTTAGAAAGCTCGGCTGCCGATTTGGTAGATGCAGGATTGAATCCCGGTAGTACTTGTCTGTATCGCTTTACTTTTGCCAGCGACTTCTCACGTGTTAAAACATTGGTTTAATCTTTATTGAGAATCGAATCCCGGTAGTATTTGCCTGTACCTATCGCTTTTACTTTTGCAGGCGACTTCGTATGCGCCCCCCCTTTTTTAGATGTTGTTAAAAATAGTATAAGATATAACTAAGACACTAGCTGGTACTCTCTACTTCGTACGCAATGTAGTTCGTAGAAACCTTACATTTATACAGGATAAAAAGTATCCTATATGTATATTAATCCAGTTGATAAATTATAGGTGTGACAAATTTTATCCAAATAATACTTAAAGTAAATTAAATAAAAAAACATTGAGTGGCAAACAAACATACATAAATTTCGCATTAAAAATATTACTAGCTGGTGCCAGAGACTTCGTCCGCGTTAAAAATAAAAAAAATAAATCAGCAATATAACGCCAGACATCTTTATTGCTGTTACACTTTTGCCAGGCGTTAGTTTTCTTAATTTTAGATGATCCCTCGGGAGCAGTACTTTTATTCTGGATGAAAGGTACCCTATGTCCTTTCCTGTATCACTGACAATGTGTAGCAAAATTTCATTATGATCGGTTGAGTAATTGTCATAAAAAGGAAAAAGCCTGGCAGACAGACAGGCAGACAGACAGACAGATAGTTACTTTCACATTTATAATATAATCTTTCTTATTTTTTTTTAATACACAGTATAGGTACCTATTTCAGATGTAAAGTAAAGAGGAATTTGATATTACAATTATTACCGTTCGGACACAGCACAATAGTGTTATCATTTGGAGTATTGTGGTATTTATTGGATATTTAGCGTAATTCTGTATTCCCAACAACTAATGGACATTAATGTACCGAATGCAGTAGCATTGTCCCAAAATTGTTTAACTACCAATATCGCCATTATGCGAACCAAGAATATTACGCTTGCAAAGTGTAATTTTGGAATCGTTTGAAATTTAGAAATACTAAATGGAGATGTGTGACTTTTTAATTTTTTTGTTCTACAAAATAGCAATGTTTAAGGGGAATAAATGCCTAATTGACTTCTCTATCCTTACACAGAATAATTTGAAGTCGGTTTCCGCTTCTGTGTGTCTGTGTATCCGCTCAATGTATTTTATTGCGTTTTCACAATCAGGAAGATCATTAAGTTTAAAAAAAATAGCAACCATGTCGTCGAAACTGTCCGCGTCTATCTGTGTCTCCGCTGACTACTCTAACCACCCAACGGATTTTGATACGGTTTTCACTAATCGAAAGAGGCATAAGCGAGGAAGCCGGGAGCAGATCGCTAGTCTATACTAATATTATATAGAGGAAAGATTTGATTGTTTGTTTGTTTATTTGTATTGAATAGGCTCCGAAAATACTGAACCGATTTGAAAAAATTCTTTCACTGTTGGGAAACTACATTATCAGAGAGTAACATGGGTTATATTTTATAGTTACGCTCACGAAGTCACGTGCAACAGCTAGTATATTATAAATTGAAGTCGCTGTTCGTGTATGTCGATTTCTTATTTAATTTAGCATTTGTAAAACGAAATATTTATTTTTTTAAGTGTTGTTATTATTTCTTATTTTTGTTTGTTTAATTGTTAGTTAGTAAATTAGTAGATTAAAATAGGATAATTAAGTGTTTAGTTAAATCAAATTATGTAATATATTGTTTAAATGTCATATAAAAAAAATTATTGTATGTTTTTAGAATATCATTTAAATGTATTGAACTGAACAAGTTCGTATACTACAACTTCCGGATTGTAAAGGTTTAACTCAAGTTCTGATATACGCTAATGTTATTAGAAGCAATACTGCTCTATCTGCTTATTTAAGTCAATGGGGTTATCATTAAAATATATTAGGGAGATAAGACTAGTGTGGGATTGTGCTGTAGAAATAGGTTAGGTTTTAGCTAGACAATTACCGCTTGGTGCTCGTTTTAATTAATTAAACTAGGTGAGACACTGGGGTAGATTACAATTAAGGGTGAGTGAGGGTAGTAGACATAAAGGAAATTACAGGAATAATAACCAAAGTTGAATTTTGGGCGCGGCTTCAATGTAAAATAAAATATATTTAAATATTGATAAGGAAAATGAATAAAGAAATTAATCATCAAGTTAACTAGTCAGTAAACGCTTCAGCCATTTTCAGATTTGATGACATTGCAAAGGATTCAGAGGAATCTATTCATCTGAACTTCTATAAAAAATACTTAAATATTGCTCATATTATCAGTACAATTAGAGGTATTATTCAAAAAATCAATTGATTAATTACATATAATACATTGATTTGTTGTACAGTTAGAATTAGAAATGTCAACAAATTCAGTAATTTGTACATTATAGGATATGATAGGATAGGATATCTTGGATGTGGTTGGCGTTCCTTAGGTTCTTTAGACTATGTCCTTTGACCGTCACTATGAACTGTTCAAATATTATTGACTTAGTAAATAGTATATAGTAAATAAATAATAGCCACAACCAACTGCGTGTCATTGTCACTTTTATGTATTAAGAATGCTTTGTAAAGAAGACCGACAAATTCGGGGTTCGAAGAAATGACCAAAAACGCTTATAAAAGATTAGATTCGCGGCGCTTTCTCCTAATTTCCGGCAAATTCAATAACTTCGCCTTAACAGAATGCTTTGTTACTCGTTTCTTATTTAAATTTCTTGCAAATCCTCGCAAACTTCGGGTTAAATGTACCGTGAGCTAAGTGGGGAACTTCTTAAGTTGGCATTTTTTCCCCATCTCCGAGGCGACCGATAAAAATTCTTTCCGGTTCGTCCCTAACTCGACTAATCAGTTTACTAATTAATGCGGTTTTTTAATTATTCACTTTACTTTTTTTAATTAGAACCGTAATTGAATTTGTTAGATCTTATTTAGGTACTTTTCAAGTTTTGGAAAGGAACACAGTTTAATATTAATGTTTTTGTTTTAGAAGTATTTAGAAACAAAAGACTGCGAAAGGTAGTGTATCCTGCTACTATTTTCTATGAAAATATTATTCAGTAAGTTGGACTACGGGAAACCGAACCTTTGAAATATTATTTACAATATGTATCCTAGTCTTTTATCACTATATACGAGTACGTCTTTAGCAGGCCTGCCACGAAGAAATAGGCGCTGTCCTTATTGGCCACGATCGTACGAGCTCATCGTACGATGATGTCTTTGAAACGGCGCGGCGCTGCGCCATTTTAACAATGGCTGTTTACAGTGACCAGAATGGTGTTAGTGTAGCACATTTTCTATATACTACTATCGCCATTTTAATTTACTCGTATTCTTTATTTACTCGTACTTACTCGTACTCGTAAAATAAAACTTTATTTTCGTAGGATTATTGGAACATGAGATATTTATATAACTTTGAAGTAATGTTACAATCATAATCATTCAGTTCCATTTTTTAACATATGTACTTTATAAAGTTATTTAAAAATTATCATACAAATACAAAATACGCTTCTTATATATTTCTTTATAAATTTCACCATAAAAATATAAAAGTACACGGAAGTACTTAACACAGATGACTTTTTAACGACTTTCTGAACCATTTCCTTAGTATGTCATACATTTTTACAATACATTACGATGCTTCCATAAATTATGAGTCTTTGTTACACATATAGTAAAAAGACGCTTCCTACAACCCTCACCAGGGGAAAACAAGTATGTTCGGAGGCGGAATACATATTAACAAAAACAAGGTTGTTTTAACAAAAATATTTTAAAGTATACGCCAAGTATAGGCTTACCTTTGCATAAGAAAACTTATCAAGTGATAAGAAAAATATCGCAGATAAGCATTTGATTGAACAGAGATAGGAGAGCAGGCTATAATTATGAACTAACCCCCGACGTTCCATAACAAAAAACGCATTCATTTTTTATGTTAATATTGTCAGACAGGCTGACGGCCCACTTGATGGTAGGTGGCTACCGTTGCCTATAACATAAGCAAAGCTACAGATATCCGATAAAGAAGGTATAGGGAAATGATGTAACAATGATTCAACAAGGATTTTGTATCTTTTGATTTTGGAATACAGGATAGTGGATGAGCTCCCTAAAATTCAGTTTCAAAGTAAACCGATTTGCCAAAAGTGTAAATTGTGTTGGTCTATCTAAAATTGTTCCCTTCAAGTCCGCGTTATAGTGGCGACCCCCAAGTTTACTCATATCGAACAAACTTGCTCCAAAATAGGTTGCCTCAGTGCATACATAATGTAGAGTTAGTTATTAAGGCATGAGCAGATTGCACTTTAAAACTAAATAGGTTATGTGCATTAGTTTAAGTAACGACTGTTCTTTATACTGTTCAACCAACTTTATTTGGACTAGGAATTAGTTATAAATAAAAGCAATTAAGTTTCCACTAAGCTACCTATAATGGTTGCATCAAGCAACAGAATAAACTACCTATATTTAAACGTGGAGACCGGCAATTTAGAACTATTTATAACTGGTTTTATAAATATAGTATTTTTTATTCATTTCTAATGGTCATCTCAATTATATTTGGAAATTTGAGTTTTTCAATTATCTGGATATTGTTGGAAAATTATACTACTGATTAATAATAATAATTTACAATAAATTATTAGCAAAAATTAATATTTTATGACTTTTATAAGTAATGGCAAGACACGTAGTCATCTGGGCAACCTGTTTGGCATTTGAACGTAACTTACACCAGTAAGACCTGTCAGAAGCAGCCTGGATCTACCGTCGAACCGCAGCCCTTATCAGGTCTTCTGTCCACCTTGTGGGCGGACACCTGAGCTACGCTTGAATGCTTGTATATGTACTTACATACTTACATACTTGCATATGAAACTTGTGGAAAAAATAAAGCTTTTTATTAATCCACAATGTTGTGGTGGTAAGTACCTATAGAAATATTATTCCAATAAGTTGTGTTATTTTTGGTATGTACTTCAATAAGTAAAAATATCATTCGATTTCCACGTGTTATTTACTTAATCAACATCAAATACTGCTAAATAAATAAACGCGAATAGTCCAACTTGTCCGTTCGCCATCTTTGTTTGACTAACTGTCCGCCCGTCAAAAACGTCTCTATGTTTGGTATGATGTCAACATTACGGTCTTTTACCCTTGTCGATGCCGAAGCATCATTCGGCGACGTGTTTGTTTACCCTATAAAATGGAAATATTATTATTGCAGGTTTGTTATGGCACCGCATAGTGTGATTGAGGATTTATATTGACGTTTCGTCGCGACCAATCGTTTTATTTACATAAATGTATTTTATCAGTTAAGCTTTGATTTAAAATTTATGAGGTTTACATGTCGACGGGAATCGTGTTACAAAATGTTACAGAAATTGTAAATGTTCTACACTCCCTGTGGCCCTGGTTTCGTCCGTTTTAAGATTGGACAGCATTTACATTTTCTTAACTAAAACAATTTTAGATACTATATTCGTTATATATAACAATATAACGATTAAAAATATCAAATTTATGTTAAAGCAATATTTTTTTAATTGTTGTTAATAGTATATAGATAATTAGATTTTAGTAATAATTACAAATGATAACACAAGATTAAACCCCAGTGGTTTTTAGTGTTATCATTTTACATGTATTATATTATTAGCCTTAAAATTGTTAAAATTATAAATAAATAAAAAAAAGATTCCAAATTTAATCGTAAATCAGTAAACATCGCTCGCGTCTGAGAAAAACTCTATTGTGTTGTTACCTAGGAAATGGTCTATATTATGTCTAGGTGCTAATTTTTATCCAACTCTATTTAATGTGCATTATGCTGGATCACGATGTCTCGGAGCTTCTCGAAGGGCGCCCATCTGAGCTGAATTCAATGAAGTTATTTCAAATACTTGATACTTAATGCATAAATCTATTGATACTTATAGTACACAAAAACTATTTGCATGTCATATTTTTCGCTGAAGAAACACGATTCTAACACGATCACTGCGATTCAACAATACTTCATAACATATTGACCGTAGAAAGAGTAATTATTAGCAGTTTATAGTTTAAATTAAATTTACCTTTACACATGAATGCCTCATAACGTTTAAAGCCTAATGTTTATTGAACTGTAACCTGGTGAACATTCTCTATATACGTATGTCGTATTAATTACAGCGTTTATTCTACAATTAGAATAAACGCACTGTAATTATTGTATTGTAATTGTAAAAACAGGACTTTTTATCTATATAGCTTAATCTTCTATATTTATATCTATACATATTATGAATAAAAGTCGCTGTCTGCATCTGTCGGTGACTAAACTTCTTCTAAACCCATGTACACCCATGTAAGTACATGAAAATAAATGATTTGATTTGATTGACTTAGTTTCGGAGTCTTTTCAATGCAAACATCTTTCCTCTTTATAATATTAGTATAGAAAAAAAATTACTCAATCACACAAAAAAGGCTCAACGGATTTTGATTGAAATTTGGCACACAAATAGTCTATTACTTAAGAATAATATATGGGATACTTTTTACTCTAGAAAAATGTCAGGTTTCTGTGGGATTTTCAAAAAACGAACTACAGTACACAGCGAACATTATATTTAATTTCGACTTACCTTAAAAGTCGTCTCTCCATTCTATTGTTCCCTAACTAATTACATTAAGAAAAATCAATGGGTCATTCATTAAGGAGCTTTATTTACCTCCTTTATTTCCCAGGAACACAATAGCCCGGTAATTAAAACAAAAATAACGCCTAAAGGCCGTTATTATGGTGTATTTAATTTCCGTACTACACAATAAGCCATTTCACCGACATTACTCCCTTTGAGGTTGCTTTCTAATAGACTTGTGACTGGCAATCTTTATTATAACTAGCGAACTGCACCCGGCGTCGCCCGGATACGCTATTTTTCTTATTTTTCTCTTTATAAGAAGGACTTTCCTCGGAATTCAACGAATATTTAAAAAAAATAGCCTTTATCTCGAGTTATGCGATCAGAAACACATTTAGCACCTGTATTGTTTAAATTATCCAGTTATATTTTTTTAAATTTCAATTTTTTTTATTCGATTATGAAATATCTAATAGAGAAGTATGAAAAGATAGAGACTGATTTATGGATGAGAAGTAAGAGCAAATTTAAAATTAGGATATATGGAATAACTTATTAGAACAATCACCACTGTACAGCCGGTAGAACACGCAGAGACACCACAAGTGTTCTTACACTAAAATTTCTTGAGTGAGCAAGGGATCGTCGACATTTTAGCCAATTCGACGCAAAATAAACTTAAAATATGAACTCTTGAGCGACTTGTTAGAAAAATCTGTATGGTGATCAAAAATTTGTATCACCACTCAATACAGTGGTCGAGTTATTGAACAAAAGAACAACATTATAGGTACCAATGTATAATCATGGCGGTCATTATGTGAATTGGTCGATTATATAATTATGTACTATATTGATAAAGAAAATTTCCGATATCGATTTCGAATTCATTGAGTAGTATTTGGAACTATGTAGGTTTCTACTTTTAAATAATAAATTTCTATTGTATTTTCTTTTTACTACTTTCGTCAGTCCAATAAAAAAACTGAATACATTGTTTGTGACGTGTTTGAAAACTTGCATATTTAATAAGGTAAATAGACATCCACTGATGGATATAGTCCTCCCCCATAATTTTCCAATAGGACCGGTCAGAAGCAGCCTGGATCCACGGCCGACCTGCGGCCCTAAAGGTGAAGGTAAATAGGGTAAATAAAGTAAAGGTAAATGGCTACTTAATTCTAAGGCAAGTAGATATAAAGATTAAAAAATTGCATACAGCTTGTCTTCAAGTCAGACAAGATGTTTGCTCACTTTTTGTGCATTTAAATTAAGAACGTAAAGGCGGTTTCGTGCGCATAGCAAAGTGCTTGTCTCTCAAAAGAGCAATTTGCAAATATTTCGACGCCATTCCAGCAACAATTGGCGGCTCTTCGGGCAAACTGCATGCAATCGTGTCCACATGTTTTTCGTTCCCATATTAGAGAGGCCTCCATTAGGATTGCCTTACTGCAGACGGGGTCCGTAGGTTTTTGCGAGCCCACGGATCTCTATAAATCTTTGTAAGTGGCTCGTTAGTTGCCGGTCAACTCACGTCAAGTTCCTGCTTCAGATTTTTTATTTCCTATTTTTTTTTGTTGTATATTTTAAAATTGGTAGAGCTGTTCTTATAATATAGTTACCGCGACTTCGTCTGCGTTGAAAAAAGAAAAATATAATACCTAAATAACGCCCGATATCTTCATCGCTGTGACGACGGTGGCGCCACTATGGCGACAGTGGCGCCCAATTTTTTTTATATTTTTTTTACGTTTCCTCGGGAACCTAACATTTTTCTAGGATCAAAAGTATGCTAATATATATGTCCAGGTAATAATCTATCTCTAAGCTAAATACACGATTAAATTCCGTATAGTTATAATAAAATATAAAGTCCTACCAATTTGCAGTGGACTGGCCCGATGGACTGTGGCGTGATAACATTATATCTTCCTACACAGTGACCTATACTTATCAGTAGGACATATTATGTCTGGATGTTCTGGACTGGGTACTCACACATTAGAACTCAATCCAACCATGTACAGTAATGAGGCGGCCTCAACGCAATCAATTCCCATAAATTAGGAATTTAGCATACTATTATCAATCGTAGTCTATCAAGATGAAGCGGTCAAACTAGATATCGCCTGTAGACAATACAATGCTGAATCTATCTAGCAGTTATACTTAAAATTACTTACAAATAAATAAAATAAAACCCAAATTAGTTTCAATTGTCAGCATTTCTGCCACTCTTTATAGTATAAAAAAGCAAACCTGTTTTGTTATCAAGTAAGATTGACGACTATATAACAACACTTCTTGACAGCTATTAATAATCTGTGGCTATCACGAAGGACTATATAATGAGACGAACATTCAATACAATACATTTCACCAGATAGGTCATAAATGAATCGAATTGAAACGCGAAACGCGACTGGACAAGTAGTTTATTTTCCTGTCCCGAAAACGTAGCCCGACGAATAGTTGGGAGTTGCATTAGGTCCCAGTTCAATTGAATAGAAACTGCTGGCTCAGCTGGCCCCTGTACGCAATGCAGGAATGTGTGCCCGCCTAACTCCACTTGACTTATCGCCTCATTAGCTTACTACTAACTCCATTTAAGTGAGCGCCATTATGTTCGCTACCCTTTTAGATAAGCGAGTGTATTTCTTAATCTTTTTAAACAATTTGTGAGACGAGCAAGTGTCTTTATCTTGTCTTTACATGTAAATTTGTTTTTATTTTAAATTGAATTATTGATATTGATAGAATATCAATAGAACCGAGTCAATATGCAACGGTATCCACCTCCCAACAAGTATACCCTCAGCCTGACTATTAACTTTTACATAAAAAGGTGAAACGTAGCTTTATTTTTGTTTACTGTACTTTAAACTTGTTAAGTTTTTGGGACGATATAGGTATCAAATATTGTTATCAGGCGAACGAAGAAATTTTTGGAATGTGGGACAAAATATCGGGACGAACGAGGCATAAATCAAAAATTAAATTAATATCGAATGACCAGCTTAATTAAGAAAGGTGAAAACAAATAAAAATGTTAACAATATAACGCAATGAATGCCTTCAAAGAAATCGCACTTAGCATCGGATCAGATCCGCAAGCTTCCCGATTAGTGTACTTTTCTTAAAATTTTATAAGAAGTATATACATATATGTATATACTCAACTCATATATTCAACTAGAAAAGCGATTTTCAAAAGACTTAAAAACTACATAATCTCACATGAAGATTTATAAAATGAAATTTGTAATTATAGCCCTAAAACATGTTTAAAATATTAAATCGAGCGGAAATTATCCAAGAACTTTTTGAGTAGAATAACTTAAATATATTGATTAAAAGTAAATTAAAAGTTAAATTTCTTTAAATTAAGATCAGCTAAGCAAAGCTAATATTAACATTAGTTTTTTTTATGAATTTTTTAAAATGTTTTATTACTGCTTTTGCAGCTGATAAGTATTATACATAATAATTTTGTTTATGTTGAAATATTTCAGCGTAGAGCTTCATTTTAACTAAAAGTTGGCTTTTTTATTTTCTAAACGAATGGTTCAAGATATTGTTTATCTCTTGTCGTTTAAAAAATTTAAACTTTTTCAATATGCAAAACTTCAAAAATACTGGCCGCTATAAATCAATTTCCTCTGTTATATTAAATTAAGCGAGGTGAATATTTAATATAAACGCGTGACATGCACCGTATGCTTCATTACGCAATTAATATGCGAGGGCAGAGTTCGCGCTATAATGGGAAGTTTATAAACGTTGAAAGAGATATCACTAAACGCTGGAACAGACAAAGTTAATATGTAGGAACATTCATTTCACGGAAGTAGATATGTTAAGTGGGAATTAAAAGTGAATAGAAATATTAATATCTTGATTTTTTTTGCAGATATCCATTATGTAACATTGTAGAGCAACATAGACTTATAATGTTATAATATATACGAGTATACATGAATACAATCTTTAGAACGACCCGGTTTCCGAGGAGAAAACAAAGCAATAGGATTTTGCCCGATATAATCTGTGAGGTCGCTTACTTGCACAACCCTACACCATCGGATATTATTTCTAAACTTTCCAAGTCTCTAAGGTCCGTTTAGATTTTAGATGTAAATCCAGTCGATTTAAGAGGTATTGGATATTTATGTTAGCTCCTTAAAAGTACTTTATAATAATTGTTAAGTAATAATAATTTAATAACAGTTGATCATAATTTTTAATAATTAAAATTACAAATTTAAGTTTGTCCATTATATATATTTTAACGCAATAGTTAGACATAGTTCACAGCAATGTGTATTATTTTTCGGAACCCTTATTATTTCCCATTATGGGATCTCAAAAATGAAATGTCAAATTTTTTAATATCATATTTGGTAAGTAGAATTTTCTTTTTTTTTTTAGATGGAGACTTACTATCCAATAACAATAACACTGATGGTTTATATGCTAGTTAGGCTTAGCAAGTGCACTGTCGACCTTTGACCTAATAAAAAATATTTTAAAGTAGTCTACTGTAAGGGCGTGGATACTGCCGCCAGACGGGCAGACCACAACGACGACAACAACAACAATACTGTGTCAATACACCGTTTTTAGTAAGTTTCTTTATCTTACTAAAGCGATTTAATTTATACCTACGTAAACCATTTCCAGTATTTACTATTCCCTTACCTTTTTACCCCACAAGTTCTATACAGTGTTGCTTCAGTAGTTTCTGACTGAGATCTTACAAGCGTAAAATCAAACGCGCTCGCTGCAATTCTAAGTAAATTCCATGTGAAGTAATGAATGCTATGGGCGATAGTGTTTATAATGAGTAGGAATTTTGTATAATTAATTAATTAGCATAGTTTAAAACACTTTAAAAAATAAGAAAAAAAATTTGGTTAAACTTTATTTTGAGTTTTCTTAACGACCTTTAAAAATATCATGAACTAAAGTACCTTATTTTATAACTTAAGTACGTTACGATATTTCAAATGTAGCATCTATCTTATTTCTGAATGACAGTGGCCGGTGTGCATCTTTTATTTAGATATGTATAGAGTAGATGTAGATTATCTCACTTACAATAATAGTATGTAGCTATACACACTGTACCAGAACTTTTAAATGAATCTTGAATTTAAATAAAAATCTTGCTTTGAAATTTAATATTTAAAAAAAAAGTTTATACACCCATTTAAAAATGCCTTAGCCAAAAATAAGCTGTTTTCTCCGAATCCGCTGCGGTTTTGGTGTTGCCAACTCCTTTTTGTAATTTTCAGTTCTGAAAAAAGTAATGTTAACATTTTCAACAATAAATAGGCGCCGTACCGTTAACAAGATAAAAAGTAGAGCGAAAAAATAAACAAAATGGCGCCCAGTAGTCGCCCATAAAGCTTTGGATGGATTACACGGATTTTTATTGCTTTTCGTATTTCCGGCGTTAGAGGATTTTCTGCCTGATACTTGGTTGTGATTCAAGGATATTCTAATATCGGATACGGTAATAAACGTGAATTTTGTTATTTTCACGCAATAAACGGTATATGAGCGGCATACCGGATTGCGAGGAGGCATCAAATGCGAGTTCACAGATAAGATCCTAGCAGTAATTTATTGAGGAAATTATTTGATGATCGGCATCAAAATGGGTAAGTATCAAACGTTCTTTCAGGTTTCTTTTACGGATTCTATAAATATTGCGAATACTATAAATATAAAAGTGTGTGAAGGTGTTTATTATCTCCAACACTAGTAAATCGTTGAAGGGATTTGGATGAAACTTGCGATACGGATATTAACTGTGTCGTGGAATAATATATAATGTACGTTTTATCAATGTGATGCGTAGTCTACGAAAAATATACACTTTAATTTTAAAAATTATTAATAGAAGGTCAGCTAATTTAGCTACGCCACTTCAACTGACTAATCCGCCAGGCTATGTCGGTGACTGTCATTTGATCTTGCAGAGTAAGGCAGATAAACTCCAGCATGCTCTCCATAGCTCGCTGAGCGACATGGATTTCTTGCGAAGTCACGTTTCAGCGCCATATGTCATCACTGACAAAATGTATGTCGAAATCCTTTGTTTCAAGGCACTATTGAATTTTTAGAGCTTCCTGAATGTTGCCATCTGAGCTGGATTCTACGATACTTCTCCTTCGACATCAGTAAGCTGAAATATATTTATATTTTACAACAGAACAGTATTTTACAAACTTACTAAAAGCGGAAAATTCACAAACAGAGATATCTGCACCGGCTACATATTCATTCCCTTCGGTGTCGAATCTCTGGGTCCATGGGGTCCTAACGCTCTTAATTTTTTTAACATCTTATCAAAACGCTTGGTCGGCGTATCACTGTACCACCATATCAATAAAATAAAAAGCATATAATATCAAAGTGCAACAATCTTTATTGTTTAAAAAGTTCAATCAATCAATGCGATTTTTGACAATGTTTATTTTTGACGTGTGTGTCGATATTTGGTTTTATTTTTGTAGTTGCAACCCGCAAACTGCCTTCCAGATGTAACTCTCGACCTTGTTTAGACTTGACGTTCTTCATACGAGAAAACAGTCGTTCGCGGGCTCGGTGCGATACAATATTTTCTTTGGCTTCTGGGGGCCGCAAGAAGTTAAAAAGTAAAACAAAAATTGCGTTCATATAAAGCTCATGTATAAAATGACCGTGATACTACAACTGTTTTAGATGCTGTTTTTTTAAATAATTTTCGATTTCCGGATTTTCGCTTCAAGCTTCAAGTAGTTATGACTATTTTTTAATTAAACGACAGATACAATAACACAGTAAAAATACGTTAATATTATTTTATAAAAAAAATTCATTCATTCAAATATCTCAAAAAATTCATAACAAATTATCTTCTGCCCCTGTGAAAACACCACAAGAGTTTGAATGCTTGGAAGAGTCTTTGCTGATATATTATACAAATACGCAACAAATGCGAGGCATTTATTAAATACTCGTAGTCTATTTGACATCCAAACATTGATATTGCAAACTTTGTCACACGATCCTTTGACATTTGAATATTACAATTGCCAAAGTTCGTACATCTGAGCGCTGAATAACATAACCGATTCTAGTTTCAGAAAATGATTGTATTTGTTCTGGTAACATCCTCGCGAGTGTTGTTCTCCACTTCATTCATTGTTCTGCTGGGAAATGAACAAATTTGTTTGAGTACACCACTAGCGAATCATTTGAACTGGCTCTACTGATTGTATTAAACGTGCACCAATAAAATATTGCTTGAGTGATTCTCTTGGATTAAATTTTAATTAAAGTGTACTGAAGTGTAGTCGTCGTGAAGCAGTTAGTGGCAGTGATAAAGTGAAAATTCAAATTATATAGGAACATTGAATTTCTTTCTAGACCAAGGATAACTTGTTCGTATTTTTAAAACAGTTTTTTAAGCCTTTCTTACCTGGTGACAGTAGGTATAGCGTATAGTAGTGACACCATAGTAATAATGAGATTTTAAGATTTCAAATACTGGCATAGATAAGTAAACAAACAAATAGAGACTTTCATGTTTTGTGGCTTTTGGTTTAAGCCAAATTTTTTTTGGATTTAACGAGCCCTGTCTCCGGGGTCTTGGGTTCGATTTCCGGCAGAGCCAATTTCGGAAATGAACTTTTCATAGTTGCCCATGGTCTTGATATGGCAAGTTGAGAACACCGGAAATAATAGCATGTGTGCTGTTGTGTTTCGGTGAGTGAGTAAGAGATGCTAGAGCCCATTTCCCTATCTCTTCTTAATTCCTATTCTTAATCCTACTATGGTGCATAGTGCGCTTGCAGCAGCTGTGGCGTTGCTTATCCATTAAGTGGAGTGTTAGCTGTCTGTCTGTTCTGCTTCTAGGGCCCTAGCCGCGAACTAAACCAATGCAAACGTTTCGTTGCGTTCTTACGAAACGGAAGTAATAAAGCCCGGTGATTGGTTGTTGTAACGCCCACATAAAATTTTGACCAATCACAAAGCTTTCTCCCAGCGTAGCATATAGCCTGAGCGTAGCGTTTACGACTGTACGTTTGCTCTTGGCTAGGGTCCCTGTTTAGTATTTTTGGGTGTAAGCAGAACTGAAGATGAGATCAATCAGTTTTGTATGGAGATCAAGCCATCAGTTTGTTTTCACTTTAACGGTTGAAAATTGTATCATTAGGTAAGAAGATGTATAGATTTTACTGGGAGAATATCATGTAATTTGGTAATGGGGTTTCATAGATATTTAAGTTTGAAATACAAGTCAACGTTTACATATTTGTTTATGAAATCTGTAAAAATTATAATCTGAATTTTATAAATTTGCAATTTTCACAGGAATTTACTGAAATTGAGAAATACTTTTATTATCAAATTCTCCAAAGTGTAAGTTAAAAAAAACATGTTTTTACCATGTAAAATTTGTAAAAATAAAAATGTAGCCCTTTCTTTTCTATGAAATTCAAGTATATATACTGAAAGCAATAAAGTATTTCAATTATACAGCGTTGCCATTATATTATACGGCTACTGAAGACGATAATTCATTAAAACATAAAATATACAGGTGAGGGAATGGTTGAGGCGGCTAAGGGAAAACGATCCAACAAAATATCTTTCTTTCTTTGGAATTAATTGTATTTATCAATAAAATAAGAGAGAAGGAGTGCAATATATTAAGGCTGATCTTGGAAGAGGCGGGCGATGTTAAGGAAAGTACACACTGGTGAAACAATTTTTAATTAGGTGATAAGTTTTTATAATGCAAACAAACAGGCTGACGGTCCAACGGTTGTTAGGTGGCTACCGTTGCTTTAAGACAAGCAAATCCACAGGCAAGCGGCTATAGTATAATATGCCGACTGAATTACATATTATATAATATATATATTTATATAATATGCTGTTACTTTATGGTGGCTTTTTGTAAGAAGGTGGTTACCGCCGCCAGACGGGCTGCCCTAAAGACTGCGGTACATTTCTGATATAGTTTCCCTAAATATTAGTTTTTTGGCAAGAATTTAAACGGAAAAAGGGAAAATCCTTACATATTATAAAACACAGTCCCCTGCCACGTCTGTTTGTCTGTCTGTACTATGTTCGCGATGATTTCCAAAACTACTCAACGAATTTTCATACGGTTTTCATATATCAACAGAGTGATTCATGAGGAATCTATAGGTGTACAATTAATCTAGTTAAGGTTTTATGTAAATTGGTTGAAATATGACTATGATTGTTGAAGATGTAGGAAAGCCGTCTGTTAGCTTACGGGTGTATCATCAAGAAGTTCTACCATAATTCGATAAATGTCGTATACTTCACTATCGCTTCAATTAATTCTATTGTAGTATAATAGAGGGCGCCATCAATAGTTGAAAAATATAACTATTTGATTAGCACCTTCTAGTTAAATAATTACAATTTAAATTAAAACAAAATATTAATTTAAATAGCTGAAATTGAAATATAATTATTCTTAAAAGTTTCTTAATAAAAGTTTATTTAATAAAATAATCAACATATTTGCATTGGAAGCCGTTGCAATGCAATTATGCTGCAGAGCTTTTAAGGGTAAAGGGTAAGCGATAAGATGAGATTAGGGCTTGGCGTCAGTGAAACAGCCTTGGTAATAGAACGGAGTGTGTCTTGCCTACAGAATGTGGTATTTTCACTGTGAAAGAGATGCGAAATACATTATCTATGAAAACAACAGTGTGTACACAGCTTAATAACGTATTAACAGAATGGCACCATTTGCGGAGAATTTCATTAGTCATGCCTAGTGTTGGGTTCCGTCATAGATTCCTCGCGCTCCGTATACAGATCTACGCGAGATGAGAAACCGTGTTGAATTTATAATTGTATTTTGTTATCTGTGATAAACATTTCTTGTGTAGATACTTAGTGTGACCTGGGATTTTATTTACCTTCAATCTATTTTGTTTAGATAGACTAACATCCTATATTATTTTTTTCAAAGTGCTTATAGGTATTCATATTAAGTTGTCGGATATAAGGTTGATATTGATATATTTGAATAGTAGGTTTGCTTTATTTAAAAGTAGATTAAGGTCACATTTAGGTAGGTTTAGGAGATTCTTTTAGAAATTTGTAGACTAGTATTAATATTTTAATATTATTGCAAAGTATAAGTAACCCTTTAACCGCTTGATTTTGATACTGCTCAACTTTTTAGGACTAAAATTTAGCATTAAAATTTATGGTTTTCATTTAATTTGTGAAATTTGTTTTTGTACTATATTAAATAAAATAAAATAAGTTAAATATTATGTAAAAGTATTTGTACTATTATTTTTTTCTGTAGTATCAGTTATAATCTGTCTTAACATGGGAGGGTATTGCCATAATTAGCGCCTGGATGCGAAGGACAGAGGTGTGTGTGTTTGTGGGCGCGAGTTTTAGGATAGGCCTATTTAAACGCGTGATCTTATGTTTAAATTTTTATTATGTTTTAATTAGATAATCCTTTGGGAAAATAGTATTTTTTATTTCTGAATGATAGGTACTATGTGCTTTACTGTATCCCTGACAACGTATATGAAAAAATTCATGATCTATTAAGTAGTCAAGGCATGAAATCGTAACAAACAAAGCCACTTACAGTTATAATACTTATTACTTACTTTATTTCTAATTGCCCTCAAAGCTGTACTTACATTGAAGTTAATTTGCAATAAAGCAATTGGTCCGTAATTAGAGAGAGAATTTTAATCATAACACTCGTAAACTAAAGCATAGCCGTTTCGAATATCGTTCATTCAAATGTTAATTGAAGCAAACGTTCTCGTTCCAATATCGGTTATTGATTGATTCTGATTTGTGAATGCGGTACAATTATTCAATCGAAGATTTATGTGACGTAATTGGACAATGGGAAATAGTTTCTTATACGTATTAATTACATAATTACTGGATTAACAATTCTAACAATGTATATTTTTAGTACCGAGTACCCATCCTCTTTACAAAAGACCGTTATAAAATGATTACAAGGGGACCTTTTAACTGGTAGGACTCATGACACTATCTACACTTATTCTTTATACATACTAATATTATAACACCAGGGTCCCAGTGTCCAGGGTACCAGGGGGTCCCTGGTGTTGCTTCAGTCCTTAGTTGACGATAACCATTTACCATCAAGTAGACCGTCAGCCTGTCTGCCACCCTTAATAACATTAAAAAAAAATACTTACATTAATTTGTCAGTTAACTCATAACTTTACCACAAATTCGTCATAAATAAAAATAATTTGTCATATCAATGTTGACATATGAGTTTATGAATGTAATGAATATATAATACGAAACATCCATTTGGTAAAGGTCTTCGCCGTGAAAGGGTTAAACGCTTGTATCAGTTTGACACATTTTCTCGTAGTAAATTCATAAAACTCTTTATAAATCCGGCGTATTTATGAACCCAATCTTTATCTAAATATCACAGACATCAACTTTACCAAAAGTGATACTAAAGGTAAGGTATTTTTTTGACCTAAGAAAACGGGCTCGGCTCGAAGAAAAGTCGGGGGGAAAAGTAACTTACAAATAATTGTTCTGTTAAATTTTCCATCTTCACCCTTTTCCAACATTCTTTCAGGGTTGGCAGCATCCTATTGAAACATCAAGTGGACCTTTAAAAATAACTTTAAAAAATTACAAGTGCAACACATATCTTGTGAATTTTCTAAACTAAACAAAGCTGTGTACCTACTCGCCAAAATCAGCCGTAAAACGTCGCGCGTAAGATTGAAAGTTTCGTGAAATCCTTTTTATTTTGTTCATAGCTTCGTTTATAGTTTTCAAGTGGAATCAGTAGAGTTCGTTTCTCGAGTGAACGGTGGAAGACAGGAGTCTCGGCGAGATTCACGTTGTTGACAAACTTTGTTAGAAATAACAGCGCTTTGTGTTCTTGAAAGTACGCTAGCACTTATTTAGTTTTACGAAAGAGTTGTCATGTTGTTAACAGTTATTCAGACAGATCCGAAGACAGGAACAATTGGGGACGAAGTGGATATGTGAATTTAACGCAAATGCATTGTAGCCAGATTCTTTGTCACTACTATATATTATCTTACTGATGTTACAGATGCGAAAGTTTAAAGTATAGTTAATTGTATGTTCGTTACTCTTTCACTAAGAAACTACTGAACATATTTTTATAAAACTTTGTATGTATAATAGGCTAAAAATTTTAAAATGACACATAGGTCAAATTTATAAAGATTCAGGGACTAATAAATAAAATAATATGAAAGAGTGAGGAGTGAGGAGTGTTAGTTTAATAATATTACTCTTAGTTAGTAGATCACACTTCGATTTCCACTCAAAAACAGGGTAGCCTATCTGGCGGCAGTAAGCAACCACCATTCAACCACCCCTATATAGACCACCGTGAAATAACAGTGCTGGTACTGTTGTGTTTCGGTAAATGAGCAAGGGAGCAAAGTAAGCATTGCCTTATCCCGTCATGTTTACTATTTAAGCGTCATCTTTATCCTATATCCTATTTAAGCGATACCGCACTTGCAACGTCTATTGGGGTTTCCTTGTGTTTATAGTCAATTTCAATCAAGCGCCTGTTTAACTTTACTTATAAAAAATATTTATAAAAAAGTTTTGGAAAATTCTAGGAAAAGAAGTCTCAGAATCGTCAATGTCTCAGTTTTATTCAAATTTGAGCATCTAGAAGCGTCCAAGTAATCAAGTAGTAATACTTTGTAACTTACAAATACTTAAGTAAGTGAGAAGCTCAAACTTATTTACACCAAATTTAAGTCTCTTCCAGTGAACGTGATCCTGTCGATTACATAAGTCCTTACCGGGACAAACTGGGGAATGCGTAATGAAATACCCGGAGTAGAACGGAATGTCAAATGAGAGCGAACCAAAGGGCCGCGGTGTATTTGCTCAAATATTAATGTTTATTTTACACGATCAGATTTCTCGTTAGAATTCTGTGTGGGTATACGTGACCGCTTTGTATACGTATAAACATGTACCGTAATTGGGAAGCACATAAGAAGCTTTATATAGTGTTAATATTTCAGTTAAAACACTCACAGGTGCAATATGTTCTAACTTTTTTCTGATAGTTAAATATTAAAGGCATTATATCTGTTGCACGCGACTTTGTCCGTGTAAATTTATAAAATATAGCCTATATGTTACTTGCTAATAATGTAGCTTTCTATAGGTGAAGGAATTTTTAAAATCGGTCTAGTAGTTTTAGAGTTTATTGATTACAAACAAAAATGCAAATCTTCTTACAATACATGTATTAGTATAGATGAATAATAAAAGGTAATAAAAAATTATAAATTGTTTGTTAGTTATAGATTTTTTTAATCAAATATCTATACTAATATTTTAAAATTACTAAGTACATTTATTACTATAATATCGTACTGTGATAACTTGTTGGAGTCTGTTTGTAACTTTATTCATGACGTCCGATTGAGGGAATACTACTATACTAGCGACCCGCCAGCGGCTTTGCACGTATGCAATTTCTATGCAAATTACATACACAAAACTTTCTCGTTTCATTAGTGAAAAATGTATTAAAAATCCATTGTGTGGTTTAGAACAGTTAACAGAGAAACCGAGGTGAACAGCGACTTTATGACTTTATTTTATAATTAACTGTGTCCGCAACTTTGTACGAGCGGTTTTCATACGGTTGGCATTATAACTTTTTTGTTTGTAAACCGATTGAAATGAAACAAACACTAAATGTTATGGGAATCTTGCTACAATACATCAGTGAAAACCGCATTCAAATCGGTTAAGCCGTTTTTGAGATTAGTCTACGCAAACGCACAGACAAACAGACAAAAAATTTAAAAACTATTTTTTGACCTCGATAACCCAAGTTCAGTGTTTTTTGAAAAGTGTGAAAGTGTGACTCTGTCTGTTACCATTTCACGCCTTACACTACTCAACCAATCATCATGAAATTTTGCATACACGTTATACCGAAAAGGACATAGTGTAATTTTCATATAGAAAAAAAGTACTGTTCCCATGGGATCATCTAAAATAAAATAAAAAACTAACGCCTGGCCAAAGTGTTATAGCAACAAGAGGTAAAGCGTTATATTGCTTACATATTTTTTTATTTTTAATTGCGGACTAAGTCGCGGGCACCAGCTAGTTTTCTATAATTCAATTAGAGAATTTATATAGTAGTGTTTAAATAGATGAATTTATATAGATGGTTTTGGAAAATAAATTCATTAATTGCAAAAACCATTCAATGCGATCTGATAAATTTTAATTGTTCAACAAAAGTTTTTACGCGAAATGCGGTGTAATAAATATGAGCTTTTAAAATTTTCCCTCTGAAAGTTTCCTTTTCTCGCTCGAAAACATTCGATGTGGTTGAATATCGTCGACAGTTATTGTTAACTCGAGTTTGCAATGTCCATTAGGCTTCGTCTACAATGATATTTGTGGTACTTTTAATCATACAAGTATGATTAAATCCATTAAACAACGTTCAAGCTGTTTCAATGATATGACTTGTTTTTTACAAACAAAACGCCCCAGGCCACACGAAATGGCTTTTTTTCGCTATTTCCATTAGAGAAAACCGTATCAAATTATATTTTTTTCTATGTCAAGGTCGACAGACAGGCTGAAGGTCCACTTGGCTACCGTCGCCTATAACACAAGCACCTACACCGCCACAGGTGTTGCATGTCCGCTACCGATTATACTCGTAGTAGGATTAGGGAATAGGAAGGGATAGGGAAATGGGCTGTGGCATCCCTTAACTCACTCATCAAAACACAACTGCTGTTATTTCTTATGATTAATTAAGGCTTGAAAGCGTAACGAACAAACAATCAAACTCACTTTCGCATTTAAAATATTGGTTACGATTTATTCTTTGCAATAATAATGGAATGAAGTGACTTGTATATTCTATACACGTGACTTCATTCCATTTTTCATACATTTTTCATTTTTCATCTACAATTGCGCTGTTACTGTAATCACAACCTTACGGTTTTCTAAAACATCACACTTTATATAACTTTGATAATGAGATGGGCATTTTAGGTTACAAGCGGATATGTTATGGCAACCGTTTAGTGGGTAACTGTCAGGTAGACCTGCGCAAGCCTGAATAGTCATTGTTAAATTATAAATTCTTTCGGTTTAAATGACCCCGTTGAATTTGATTTTGATTTTTGATTTTGAATGAGTGGTAACAGTGCTTGCAATGGCATAGCGTTGCAAGGCAGTGCTGCATAGAAGGATTAAGGATAAGGGGTAAGAAAGGGATGGGGTAATGGGCTCTAGCATCCCTTACTTACTCACCGAAACACAACAGCACATATGCTGTTATTTCACGATGTTATTATGTAAGGGGGTGGTTACTGCCGCCAGACCGGCTGCCAAAATGACTTCGAAACGCAATGTGCCCTGCCACTACTTTCCAAATCCAGACCAGAGCCAATTTGGAAAAGTTTATTTCCAAAGATAACCTCGCCTTGAAACGTTAGGCAAGCACCCTTACCACTCCTCCAGCGGCTTATTACTATTCTTTTTATTACTTCGTTTATTATATCGTGTTAATTTACTACACAGAAATTCCGCAAATATCACACAAAACATTTACTTCTATTCAGCCAATATTTCTTTTGAAATGGTATACATTTCGATGAATAGCAGCGCACGAATGTCAAAAATAGAAGGCACATAATAAATACGCTCGACTACGATGTTCCCCACATAAATATTGTATTTTATACTAATGTACTTGTTAAAGGATTTGTCCTCATTCATTATTTATACACATAATTGCTCTGTACCTCGCAGTGGACATGAAAAGATTTGTAAAGGTAGTTTGCTTTGATAGTTTTGCGAATAGACCTTTTCCGGAATTCGTAGAGCTGCTACGGACATCTACAGCTTTGCTACGAGAATAGTAGCACCGTAGCACTTTCAGCAGATGAATGAAGCAGTTTGCAAGTTTGTTTGGTATTATTTTTTTAAAACAATTGTTAATTTTTTAAAGTGGACATCTCAAACTTAATTGAAAAGAAGGATTAGAATAATTTAATAATTAAATAATAGAAAACTAAGAAGATTTTTTTTTTGAAGAAACAACTATAGTAGTCGTTGTACATATTTTAAAAATTCTCAAAAAAATAATTAAGGGGGTGTTTACGAAATATAAATTTCAGGAAATATTTATTTGCCGAAGCAATATTTACATTTCTTTTCAGAAAGTCGATTGTAACATATCCATTGTTTAGCATATTATATTTCATTTTCGATCAAATTCAATTTATAATATGGCAGTGTAAGAATAAGTTTACATTAATTTGTGGTGCTAAACCGGGGGCATGTTGCTGGTTCAAAATAAGAATTAGTCAAGATCACTCTTAGAAACTGCATCTCTGAAGTGTTATCTTATCCAGCTATTATCTTAACAGACTTCCTAGGTAGGCGAAGCCACGGATCATAGCAAGAAGAGTGAGTGTATTTTCAATCATTTTCGTCGTTTGTACATTAAATAGTGTCGAAGCAAGACTTGTAGACATATTATATGATAGTGATAATTTATCAATGTCCCAACAATTTATACACACTCTTTACACGACGACTGTTCCCTCGCTCGTAGATAATTAATGGACGCTTTGATTTATTATGAAAAAGCCTATGAATAAATGTATTGCTGACTTTCTGTTTATAAATACTTACTTTTCACTTGCTATGTTCCTTTTAACATACGCTTTGTTTATTGTTTTTAAGAACATTTTTACTAAAACGTATTAAATATGAAGTCTTTTAAGTTATTATATATTAGGGTAAGTTCAACTAATTCTACTATAGATCTACTGTTCTCCGATGGAGCAAATTTGACATAAAAGTTTATATATAGATGTATAGCAAATTTACAGGTTAAACAAATAATTTTAATGGATTCTCCATCCACACTGTTCTAATAATATAGAATAAAATAAACAAAAACATCTAATAAGTTCTACTGTTCAGTATAAGATATTAAGTAATTAATAAAATATATTTAAGTACCTACATAGCTTTGGTTAGTGATATATTACTATATAAATATAAATACAGGTTGTATTATGAAACCCTGACAACCTGAATGTAAAATTTCACGGTGACCGGTTGAGTGGTTTGTGAGTCCAAAGCCGGGAATACACAAAATAAACATCGATTTCATTTATAAAGAAGACAAGCACTTAGGTGACAGAAATGCATTAAAGCGAAGATGTAATTACGTAGTCCCTTGTGCGAGTGACACATAAAAAAACAAAGTGGGAAACTCATGGTGACTGTTAGTTATATAAAAGCAATTTGAGAAGTCAGTGGTGGGTACAATGTGACAAATTGACGGGTCCACGCCCCGAGCCTCGCGGCGAACTATTTCATTTGTCCGGTTTATAGCTCGTAAACATACCTAATGGGTACTCACCGTTTACTAGTTGACGATTATGTATGTACGTTTTATTTGTATGTAGCTCTGTTATTTTGTTCATTATATTTTCTTTATTACATGTACCGATATTATTAAAGAGTTGTAGTTTTGCTACTCTCACCAGTAAAGTAAATTGTGTAAAGATGTAATGATTGAAAATATTTTTATTGTATGTACCACTATGTAAATATGTATTTATTTATGTATGTATTTATGTATTTTTATGTATGTATTTGATGGCAGGTGGCTACCGTCGCCTATAATTGCCCCTCTACATATTCGGCGAACGTTCGCCCATCGAGATGGCCATGCGATGGTTGATACGCAACTACACAATGGCGACATTCAGTTGTGATCTTAACGTTTTCCGAGATGGACGTGGAAGCATTTGCCGCTGCGACAATATATCTATACCTATCCCGATATATATCTATCCCAATATTTTTATTTTTATTCGTTTAATAGTTACAGCATGTAACATTTCACAAATACATTTAAAAAAAAACGAATAATTAAAAAATTATAACAAAAATTGTATTATAAAATTATATTAAAAAATTATATATATATTGTTATATTTTTTTAATTTTTAAGTTTGCATATAATGTATAATATGCTTATATAATTATAGATACATGTATATTATAATACATTATATGCAAATACATACATATAGAAACATATTATGCGTGATTGCGTGCATGTGTGTGTGTTAGTGTGTGTGGTACTTCATTATGAGGCCACGTATTAGTCATTTTTAAGAAAATTCATAAATTAATAAACAAAGCGTGACGTCCACACTCAACCGCGTTCGAGCAGGCACTGAGGAATGGGCCACGTGTAGATGCGTACCGCCATCGTTGGCCCACTGCCTTTGATGTGCGGCGGAAAAACCGACATCGACGCCATCCCACGACAATCGCACGCGCCATAAGCCAACCTACGCAAATACGCCTTCCACACGCTCGCCCATCATAGTTGGCCAACGCTATGGCCGAATATGTAGAGGGGCTATCACACAAGCAAAGTCACAGATGCTGCAAGTGCGCCGGCGACGATAGTATGATTTAAGGGATAGGCAAATGTGATTATGTCATCCATTACTCACTCACCGTAACACAACAGACTACATGCTGTTTTCACATTACACATGCTGTAATCTGTAATGTCTTCTAATTTTAGTTAGATAACTGTTTAATTCCTATTTTATTACCTACTTTACTTCTCTGATAGACAAAATGTGAATGTAATGAAAAAAGGTCGTGATCTAATTATATATAATAACACTTTTATGTTGATACATTAAATTGACTTCATTCAACTTTCGACGTTCATTCAAAATTTTTTGAATTACTAAAATATTAGTAATGCAATTATCCATTTTGTTTGTCATTCGAAATTTATTATCAGTAGTTAACTACTAATATTATATTAATTTAGACAAGTAGGTACTTATAAATCCGCCCTTGGATGATCACTTAAAACGTCAACATCGATTAATTATAACAGCCACATTTGAAATTGCCATTATATCTGCCCCGGGGAAAACGAATCAGTAATGGAGTAGAAGGTCAAGTTTAGTGTTACATTTCCAAATTAATCGTGTTACTAAATACTAAATGGATTAAGTCGTATTTAATTTACTTCTCTGTAATTACATATTCTTAGTTAAATAAAGACAAATAATTCTGTAGGGACTGGTTCTCTCCTAAAATTAACAATATAACAAATGAAACCAATTTCGTTTAGTTCCGAAATTGGACGCGATGATAGATGGCACACTTCTCGGCTTAGCTGTGTACATAGTAAAAGGTTCCTCCCGAGGCGTTTCTTGAGAAATTCACGCCTTTTTATTATTTATTCCTTTGCCGATTCTGTTATAAATTCGATATTTTTGCAGTCAATGGCACGTGGGAATTCGGTACTCTCTCAAAGTGGTATAAGAGAGGTGTTGTAAAAGGCGGCGCATAATAAATTGGGTAGGTACTAGATTTCTTTGTAAGGCAGAGAATATTTAGGTTTTTAACAAGTGTTTATAACTCTCGTAAGAGATTTGTTTAAAGTTAATTCATACCTACATTTCACTCGTGTGCTGATAAAATAAATGTATCATATCATAAATAATGTCAACAAATAACATTCAATAAATAAATAATAATATAAAATTGATGTTATCTCAAAAAAATAATAAAAATATATATTGTCATTTAATACTAAAAGTATATCTCGATTTTTTAGCACATATTTTACAGGGATTGAAGCTTTTTACTTGTCAAGTTTTATCAAAAATGGTAAAGTAGTTTGACAGTGAACAGACGATATACAGACACAGTTAATTTAATTTTAATAATTATTATTAATGTGTACTTGTAAATGCAAAGTAGATTTTATTTACCAATGCCACCAGCTTGAAATTGATTCCAACTAGACGTTTTCGCATTTGCATGTAAAACGGACAGGTCGCGTCACCCGCCCGCCTCTAATTGCCAAAGCAACCTTTAATTAAGCAGATGCCTGTACATCAATGCTATAAACAAATGGTCATCGTCGGCCGGTGATTAATGCTCGCAAAGTGCGGTCGACAGAGACTCACACAAAAACCTTAACGACTCGACAGAATTCTCACTTTGTTTTGTGATTTCTCATGCGATAAAAGTACAGATGTAGACGAAGCTTTCACGGTCTTAAAGTTAGTGTTTTTTTTTAAATATCAACTTATGACGGACAGTCTATGAAAAAGCAGCAAACACTCATCAAGACAAAAAGACTATTGAAAGAGGAAAGGAATTTCCTCTTGATGGTAGGAGTTTACGCTCGCCTATATAAGCAATGCCATAGGGTTGTGTGTTGCTGACCTAACAATAAGATAGGATAAAAAATAAGTGATAAGAAAGAGATTAGACTGGCATTCCTTACTCACTCGGTTATTTAGGGATGGTGTCCCGAAATATTATTGTAAGGGGTCCAAATGACTGCGAAAGGCAGTCATGCAACGAACTACCAAACTAGCAAAATTTGTATTTTTTTATTAACGTGCAAGGTAAACATTTTACCTTAATTGTAATTTATTTGTTTCAACACTGTTCATATGAATACATTCTAATGAACATAGAAAAATTTTACACTATTATTGGGTAATTAACGAACAACTCATGAAAACTTCATGAGCGTTCAAGAAATTACAAAGTATTTGCACGAACAAAAGTGATCCCCATTTTTATTTTGAAAAAAGGTCTTAGTCTTACATTTAGACTCCTTAATCCCTGCCAGAATTCGCCTTATTGGAGCATATTTATCTTACTGCTTGCAGTTTAAGTTGTTATCAACACTAAAGATCGTTAATAGGTACTAAATAGAAAAAAAAAGTTTATATCCTTTGTAAAAATAAGTTTGTTTATATAAAAGTACTGTATTTTCTTTAATTTTTTTTAATTGAAGTATATCTACGTTCTATTTATGTATGCAAATATAACTTAAGTTTTCACTCTACCACCACGATCATTGACTTGTGACCATTTAAGCTGTCAAACAAAGTCCTAAAGAATTCCTAAGTCCTAAAGCAACTTCACAAAGTGAAACATAACTGTGAAAGACATCTCAAAATCATTACAAAACAAGTATTATTTTTTATGTTTTCTGTTTTAAATTAAAAAAAAATCACCTGCAAAGTTGCGAATAATAAAATGCAAAGTTGAAAATGTAAAAATGAAATTCAACATCAGCTGTTTTTTTTTTAAATGCATAGGCTTCGTGCTTCTATACATTATTTAAAAATGTGCAACTCTTGCGGAAGTGTATTTATAATGAAATACTTATTAAAAATATTCTGAAATGCAAAACAAAAACCAAGCGTGGATTAAAAATCATTTTCCGGATTCAGCGAAATGGAGCCTTTTTCGTAGAATTTTTATGAAGTTGGCAAATAATTCTACCATTGGAAGTGCGCGGCTGAGTAATTTTTATTTAAAAACGGCCATATTTACCTATGCGGAATTCGAGCTACACCAGTTATCTCTCGTTCTATAATAAAAATTGTTGCGAGCGGCGTTTATGTACTTTCGAATCCGCGTCACAGGCATTAACTCCCTGAACGTATAGCTTGCATATAGGTTTTAAAAACAAACTCTTCAACGTTATGTAATAGTTAGTATACCTGTATAGAGTATATATTTAGGTAGATTAAGGTTTAATAAAGACAAAATTTCAAAATGCACTACATAATTTTACATAATTTAGTTTTAATCCCAAATTAATAATGTCAACATTGTTAACTATATAGTGTTTATAGAATATTCTGAAGTGTTTTTTTTTCAATTTTGAGTCTTGATAAAGCAAATTGAGCGCAGAAATTCCTATACTAACAGCGTTTCCAGTAGAATTTATTAAGGAAGTATTTTCAAAAAGATCCGAGCGAAGTTGACTTAAGATGAATTTATATAGCGAACCCGTTTGTTAAGTTTAGTAGGGCATTCGATTAAACTTCTACAATCAGAGAAGGGATCGGTGCGACGTATATGTGATTTGGCTCTGAACTGAACACGAAGTTCAATACTAAACTGTTTTATAAGTTGATTAGTTTTAAGAGTATTGTTTCAATGACAAGAAAGATTTTACGGCTTGTTTTACAAAAAAAATACAACCTCTGTTTGTTGAACACAAATTTAATACGAGAATGTATACGAGTGTTCTCCTAGTTCTTCTAGAGAACTATGTTAAAAGTGACAATTTTGATGTGAAGGATCTTCTGCGGCGGGCGACACTTTGGTGGAACTAATATTAAATAGTTTTTTTTTTAATAAAACATTTGGATACACTTTGACCAATACTTTGGCGGAACTAATATGTATTTTTGAAATAAATAATTTTTATTTAAAAAATTGTAAATTAACTTGATTTATTCATCTTGATAGGTTAAAGGATCCTTATCCATTAACTTATCAAGATGGACAATAAGGAGGGAATAACTGGATCAGCCCTGGTATATCTTAGGTCCATAGTGTATTTATTATTCATCAGACTATAGTGCTCTGATTATTCAAACAGACGTACCGGACATTGTTTGTGTTCCGATATATTTGTGCAAGCTGGGGGTCTGAATAATTAGACGAATACGTTATGGTCACCTCTTGGATGAATATCTTAAGATAATTTTAGATGTTTCAAAATACTCAGACATTTGGACTGTTACTACAATATAATTCACGTTCTGGATATGTTCTTGGCGGTGTTTTGAAGATATATTATCCAAACTAATATTATAAATGCGAAAGTGTTTCCTTGTTTGTTTGTTTGTTTGTTTGTTTGTTTGTTTGTTTGTTTGTTTGTTTGTTTGTTTGTTTGTTTGTTTGTTTGTTTGTTTGTTTGTTTGTTTGTTTGTTTGTTTGTTTGTTTGTTTGTTTGTTTGTTTGTTTGTTTGTTTGTTTGTTTGTTTGTTTGTTTGTTTGTTTGTTTGTTTGTTTGTTTGTTTGTTTGTTTGTTTGTTTGTTTGTTTGTTTGTTTGTTTGTTTGTTTGTTTGTTTGTTTGTTTGTTTGTTTGTTTGTTTGTTTGTTTGTTTGTTTGTTTGTTTGTTTGTTTGTTTGTTTGTTTGTTTGTTTGTTTGTTTGTTTGTTTGTTTGTTTGTTTGTTTGTTTGTTTGTTTGTTTGTTTGTTTGTTTGTTTGTTTGTTTGTTTGTTTGTTTGTTTGTTTGTTTGTTTGTTTGTTTGTTTGTTTGTTTGTTTGTTTGTTTGTTTGTTTGTTTGTTTGTTTGTTTGTTTGTTTGTTTGTTTGTTTGTTTGTTTGTTTGTTTGTTTGTTTGTTTGTTTGTTTGTTTGTTTGTTTGTTTGTTTGTTTGTTTGTTTGTTTGTTTGTTTGTTTGTTTGTTTGTTTGTTTGTTTGTTTGTTTGTTTGTTTGTTTGTTTGTTTGTTTGTTTGTTTGTTTGTTTGTTTGTTTGTTTGTTTGTTTGTTTGTTTGTTTGTTTGTTTGTTTGTTTGTTTGTTTGTTTGTTTGTTTGTTTGTTTGTTTGTTTGTTTGTTTGTTTGTTTGTTTGTTTGTTTGTTTGTTTGTTTGTTTGTTTGTTTGTTTGTTTGTTTGTTTGTTTGTTTGTTTGTTTGTTTGTTTGTTTGTTTGTTTGTTTGTTTGTTTGTTTGTTTGTTTGTTTGTTTGTTTGTTTGTTTGTTTGTTTGTTTGTTTGTTTGTTTGTTTGTTTGTTTGTTTGTTTGTTTGTTTGTTTGTTTGTTTGTTTGTTTGTTTGTTTGTTTGTTTGTTTGTTTGTTTGTTTGTTTGTTTGTTTGTTTGTTTGTTTGTTTGTTTGTTTGTTTGTTTGTTTGTTTGTTTGTTTGTTTGTTTGTTTGTTTGTTTGTTTGTTTGTTTGTTTGTTTGTTTGTTTGTTTGTTTGTTTGTTTGTTTGTTTGTTTGTTTGTTTGTTTGTTTGTTTGTTTGTTTGTTTGTTTGTTTGTTTGTTTGTTTGTTTGTTTGTTTGTTTGTTTGTTTGTTTGTTTGTTTGTTTGTTTGTTTGTTTGTTTGTTTGTTTGTTTGTTTGTTTGTTTGTTTGTTTGTTTGTTTGTTTGTTTGTTTGTTTGTTTGTTTGTTTGTTTGTTTGTTTGTTTGTTTGTTTGTTTGTTTGTTTGTTTGTTTGTTTGTTTGTTTGTTTGTTTGTTTGTTTGTTTGTTTGTTTGTTTGTTTGTTTGTTTGTTTGTTTGTTTGTTTGTTTGTTTGTTTGTTTGTTTGTTTGTTTGTTTGTTTGTTTGTTTGTTTGTTTGTTTGTTTGTTTGTTTGTTTGTTTGTTTGTTTGTTTGTTTGTTTGTTTGTTTGTTTGTTTGTTTGTTTGTTTGTTTGTTTGTTTGTTTGTTTGTTTGTTTGTTTGTTTGTTTGTTTGTTTGTTTGTTTGTTTGTTTGTTTGTTTGTTTGTTTGTTTGTTTGTTTGTTTGTTTGTTTGTTTGTTTGTTTGTTTGTTTGTTTGTTTGTTTGTTTGTTTGTTTGTTTGTTTGTTTGTTTGTTTGTTTGTTTGTTTGTTTGTTTGTTTGTTTGTTTGTTTGTTTGTTTGTTTGTTTGTTTGTTTGTTTGTTTGTTTGTTTGTTTGTTTGTTTGTTTGTTTGTTTGTTTGTTTGTTTGTTTGTTTGTTTGTTTGTTTGTTTGTTTGTTTGTTTGTTTGTTTGTTTGTTTGTTTGTTTGTTTGTTTGTTTGTTTGTTTGTTTGTTTGTTTGTTTGTTTGTTTGTTTGTTTGTTTGTTTGTTTGTTTGTTTGTTTGTTTGTTTGTTTGTTTGTTTGTTTGTTTGTTTGTTTGTTTGTTTGTTTGTTTGTTTGTTTGTTTGTTTGTTTGTTTGTTTGTTTGTTTGTTTGTTTGTTTGTTTGTTTGTTTGTTTGTTTGTTTGTTTGTTTGTTTGTTTGTTTGTTTGTTTGTTTGTTTGTTTGTTTGTTTGTTTGTTTGTTTGTTTGTTTGTTTGTTTGTTTGTTTGTTTGTTTGTTTGTTTGTTTGTTTGTTTGTTTGTTTGTTTGTTTGTTTGTTTGTTTGTTTGTTTGTTTGTTTGTTTGTTTGTTTGTTTGTTTGTTTGTTTGTTTGTTTGTTTGTTTGTTTGTTTGTTTGTTTGTTTGTTTGTTTGTTTGTTTGTTTGTTTGTTTGTTTGTTTGTTTGTTTGTTTGTTTGTTTGTTTGTTTGTTTGTTTGTTTGTTTGTTTGTTTGTTTGTTTGTTTGTTTGTTTGTTTGTTTGTTTGTTTGTTTGTTTGTTTGTTTGTTTGTTTGTTTGTTTGTTTGTTTGTTTGTTTGTTTGTTTGTTTGTTTGTTTGTTTGTTTGTTTGTTTGTTTGTTTGTTTGTTTGTTTGTTTGTTTGTTTGTTTGTTTGTTTGTTTGTTTGTTTGTTTGTTTGTTTGTTTGTTTGTTTGTTTGTTTGTTTGTTTGTTTGTTTGTTTGTTTGTTTGTTTGTTTGTTTGTTTGTTTGTTTGTTTGTTTGTTTGTTTGTTTGTTTGTTTGTTTGTTTGTTTGTTTGTTTGTTTGTTTGTTTGTTTGTTTGTTTGTTTGTTTGTTTGTTTGTTTGTTTGTTTGTTTGTTTGTTTGTTTGTTTGTTTGTTTGTTTGTTTGTTTGTTTGTTTGTTTGTTTGTTTGTTTGTTTGTTTGTTTGTTTGTTTGTTTGTTTGTTTGTTTGTTTGTTTGTTTGTTTGTTTGTTTGTTTGTTTGTTTGTTTGTTTGTTTGTTTGTTTGTTTGTTTGTTTGTTTGTTTGTTTGTTTGTTTGTTTGTTTGTTTGTTTGTTTGTTTGTTTGTTTGTTTGTTTGTTTGTTTGTTTGTTTGTTTGTTTGTTTGTTTGTTTGTTTGTTTGTTTGTTTGTTTGTTTGTTTGTTTGTTTGTTTGTTTGTTTGTTTGTTTGTTTGTTTGTTTGTTTGTTTGTTTGTTTGTTTGTTTGTTTGTTTGTTTGTTTGTTTGTTTGTTTGTTTGTTTGTTTGTTTGTTTGTTTGTTTGTTTGTTTGTTTGTTTGTTTGTTTGTTTGTTTGTTTGTTTGTTTGTTTGTTTGTTTGTTTGTTTGTTTGTTTGTTTGTTTGTTTGTTTGTTTGTTTGTTTGTTTGTTTGTTTGTTTGTTTGTTTGTTTGTTTGTTTGTTTGTTTGTTTGTTTGTTTGTTTGTTTGTTTGTTTGTTTGTTTGTTTGTTTGTTTGTTTGTTTGTTTGTTTGTTTGTTTGTTTGTTTGTTTGTTTGTTTGTTTGTTTGTTTGTTTGTTTGTTTGTTTGTTTGTTTGTTTGTTTGTTTGTTTGTTTGTTTGTTTGTTTGTTTGTTTGTTTGTTTGTTTGTTTGTTTGTTTGTTTGTTTGTTTGTTTGTTTGTTTGTTTGTTTGTTTGTTTGTTTGTTTGTTTGTTTGTTTGTTTGTTTGTTTGTTTGTTTGTTTGTTTGTTTGTTTGTTTGTTTGTTTGTTTGTTTGTTTGTTTGTTTGTTTGTTTGTTTGTTTGTTTGTTTGTTTGTTTGTTTGTTTGTTTGTTTGTTTGTTTGTTTGTTTGTTTGTTTGTTTGTTTGTTTGTTTGTTTGTTTGTTTGTTTGTTTGTTTGTTTGTTTGTTTGTTTGTTTGTTTGTTTGTTTGTTTGTTTGTTTGTTTGTTTGTTTGTTTGTTTGTTTGTTTGTTTGTTTGTTTGTTTGTTTGTTTGTTTGTTTGTTTGTTTGTTTGTTTGTTTGTTTGTTTGTTTGTTTGTTTGTTTGTTTGTTTGTTTGTTTGTTTGTTTGTTTGTTTGTTTGTTTGTTTGTTTGTTTGTTTGTTTGTTTGTTTGTTTGTTTGTTTGTTTGTTTGTTTGTTTGTTTGTTTGTTTGTTTGTTTGTTTGTTTGTTTGTTTGTTTGTTTGTTTGTTTGTTTGTTTGTTTGTTTGTTTGTTTGTTTGTTTGTTTGTTTGTTTGTTTGTTTGTTTGTTTGTTTGTTTGTTTGTTTGTTTGTTTGTTTGTTTGTTTGTTTGTTTGTTTGTTTGTTTGTTTGTTTGTTTGTTTGTTTGTTTGTTTGTTTGTTTGTTTGTTTGTTTGTTTGTTTGTTTGTTTGTTTGTTTGTTTGTTTGTTTGTTTGTTTGTTTGTTTGTTTGTTTGTTTGTTTGTTTGTTTGTTTGTTTGTTTGTTTGTTTGTTTGTTTGTTTGTTTGTTTGTTTGTTTGTTTGTTTGTTTGTTTGTTTGTTTGTTTGTTTGTTTGTTTGTTTGTTTGTTACGGTTTCATGTCCTAACTACTCTTCTGATTTTGCATTGTATTTAGTAACTGCAGCATGCCTAAACCATTAAACAAATCCTTTTAGCTAGGTAAGTTAGCTCTCTTACAGTTATCTATTTCTATGTATAAATATTCCATTCTACCAATGGTAACCAATATTACAAATGCTATTATATTATTGTTTATTTGTTTCTAACACTTTTAAGCCTTAAATAGTCATTATGACATTTCGCTTACACGTTGTCAGATACGTTGTTCGAACACACTAAAACACTAACTAGTACATAGTAAAAGCGTCGTATAATTTAGTTTGTTTCACTAAACAATGAGGACGTTTAGCGCTAGATCTAAATTGTCCATTACTGCAAGTAATAATACGGTAACTTAGAAACGTACATTCCACCACTAGACGAACAGCCTCAACAATTTCTTGCTGAAACATTTACAAAGATTTATTTGTAACAAACACTTTTCTGTAAATATTTTATTATTTTATGTAAATATAGTTTAAAAATTTCGTTGTGCGAGTTACAGATATCTTCGTATTACCCTAACCTTTTTTTCTTAACTTTGGGAAATCCTAATGGTAGGGGAGCCCACGATGCTAAATGTGGAGTTACTATTGGATTTTGAAGATTGGATGGTAAGGAGAAAAAAAAGGTTATATGAAATTTTTCATTTCAACGGTGGGGTGAGCGTCTACAGGCTATCAAAAATGAAAAAAAAAAAAAAATCTTACATGGACGTACTCAAGCGCGTCAGATATTGATAATGTATATGCCCCACATGTCCTGATGACGGATATATTTCAATCTGCCGATTTGGATGGCGTGATCTCCCGTACGGAAGCGTTAAAAATGAAAAAAATAAATGTCCCAACAGATGTCTGTTTGATGACTCAAACAGAGTCTTTATTTATTTATTATTTTCATTTTATTTTAGGTCTCATACTCTCCCAATATCTCAATTTACGTAAATTACCTCAATTTACCTCAATCTAGCTAAATTTAATTTCCTTTCTCTACACATAGATAGATATATAGATACATATATAGATGTGCAAAAGAAATCCCATGCATACCTACTTTAGAGGAGAATGAATACGAAAGTATCCATAAATAATCACGAATTTCTCTCGTAGTGAATTAATGTAATTTTTCATTCATTCTTTAATAAAATGTCTGGTTGGCTATAAAAAAGTTTTCACATATAAAATATTTATGACATATATCCTTTAGCAATTGAGAGAGTTTCACACTGTATTTGAATAGTTAAGGTTAGTAAAATAATTTCCTTACCATCATACCAGTATGACAGAGCGGTGAGAAGGTTAGTCAGTCACGGGCCGGACCGAACGGACTGTATTTGATACGGTTTTCATTAACTGAAAGAGCGATAAACAAAGAAGGTTTGTGTAAATAAATTGCATCCAAACAAATCCGGCACCTGGTCGCTAGTATATTATTAATTGCCACATTTTGTTATGTTGGCGACTGTAGAAGTGTGGAAACCTCTAATACCCGCATATTATATATGTCACCCAGCTTGATAGATCGCAGCCACGTCTTTAATGTTGCCAAAGTACATACGATAGTAACACAATAATGTATTCTAATACGGAGGCCGCCCTTCCGCCAAAAGCCACTCAATCACACGCGTCCGAAAACATTTGCATATTACCGAACTAATGGTATCCCCAAATAAATGTTATGGGACTCCAAAATAAACCGTAGGGAATAGTAAATGAATTCAATAAAGTTCTAGAACTTCGGATCGTTATATCAATGGAAAAGTAGGTTAAATGAACTTATATTATTATTATACTTGACTTAATGTACCCTTACCTATAATAACGCAATATCTGTACTTATATTACAAACTTGAGAGTTTGCAAATAAGTTATTATTATGAACATTTACAAAATTATAAAAAATGTAAGCAATTTTTTCTCTGCTCTGTCTTTTGTTTCCATAAATATAAAAAGTAAATGTATACCTAAAATATAAAAAAAAACTATACACAGTGAGATTTTAAGAACGTGCTAAAATAATTATTTTAATTAGGCTGAATTGTGTTTCTGCGTCACTGTGAATTCAAAAGAAATAAGCTGCCCTGCTAATGTAAAGGAATATCATGAAAATTAAACTGAGTTCAATTTCTTCGAACTCATTTAGAAATAGAATACTCACGTTGAAAAAAAAATGTAGGTATTGTACCGTTCAAGGTTACACGATGTATGTAGGCTCTAACATTGATCACAATTGTAACCAGGGTTTTTGCGAGTGTAGAATTTTCAACATCCTCCGATACGGATACGGAATTTTAGAGGATGGATCACATCCGCAATGTCGCGTAAATTATCGCAAATGTGGGATTGTCAAAGTTTTATTTTTATTTTATTTATTAGGAAGCCAACACAGTATACAACAATACATACACTAATTCACATTTAAACAAACTTTTATAATATTGTATACTCCACTTATAGGCTAACTCAGCATGCATTAAAAACGAACAAAAGACATTTTCTGTTTTTTTTTACAAAAAAAAAAACTAATAAAAAGAAAACTAAAAAAAACCAAACCATACAAAACAAAAGAATAATAGTACTTATACATATATATAATAGTACCATATAATTAATAAAACACAAACTCTAAAAAACGACTATCAAGCAGTACCTGATGACAGAAACTTTCTGACTTCTCTTTTAAAGGATGCTGCGGAATATCGAAAAAAATCTATCCCAGCATCCCTAACCAATCTGTTATAGGCGACGACTATTCTGCGCAATGGAGCGGCTCCGCCTAGGTTAGTTTTAATGATTCTAGGCTTGAACGTTAGCCTGTTCTTAATATGAGACCTAGCATTATACTTCGGTACCGCCAATCGCACCCTGCTCAGCAGATTTGGGCAATCGATCTCTCCATCTATAATATTTTTCAAGAAAGAGAGATCCATAAGATGTCTGCGACCGGACAGTGACAACACATTGTATAATTTTAGAAGATCAGTGTAGTTATCAACTTTTTTTAATACTTTGTCCTTGTATCCTAGGTGTCGTAAAAATTTCTTCTGCACTCTCTCTATCCTATTATTATGTATTTGATAATATGGACTCCATGCAATAGAACAGTATTCAAGTCTGCTTCGTATTATCGAGTTAAATAGTACCACTTTTGTGGAAGACTTTTTAAAGTCCTTTGTATTCCTAATGATGAAACCCAACAACTTCAAAGAATTTTTAATTACATTTTCAATATGTGGGATAAAACTCAATTTATGATCTATAGTTACGCCAAGATCCTTTATTTGTTTTACATTCTCCAGCACATTGCTGTTAATACTATAATCGAATTTAACATTTTTTATTTTTCTACTGAAAGTGATGCTATAGCATTTTGAGTGGTTCAATTTTAAATTATTGCGATCACACCATACAGTAAGCCTATCCAAATCGCTTTGCATATTGATGGAATCATTAGAATCCCTAATCCTGTTATACATTTTAAGGTCGTCTGCATATAGTTGGAACTGACAATGCTGGAAACACTCGGCTACATCATTAATAAATATTACAAATAACGCAGGACCAAGATTAGAGCCCTGTGGCACTCCTGACGTAGCTATAAATGTGTGCGACCGATATCCTCCAATAACTACATTCATTTCACGGCTTGTTAAGTACGATTCGAACCAATCAACGAGATTCCTACAGATACCGTATCTCCTGAGTTTCTCTAACAAAATATAATGATCTACGACATCAAATGCCTTTGCTAAATCTGTGTAAACACAATCTACCTGACCATTATCGTCCAGAGCTATCGCTAAGTCATCCACAAACAAGGCTAAATTTGATATAGTAGATCTTTTTTTTATGAATCCGTGCTGCTTTTCTAATATCGCCGGTTTCATGTACCATGCCAGGACTGGACAAATTAATGATTCAAAAACCTTAGAAAATACTGATAAAATACATATTGGTCTGTACTTTGATATGTCTTTTCTATCCCCACTCTTGAATACAGGGACTACTCTAGCTTTTTTCCAAATACTTGGGAATTCGCCATCACACAACGATTTGTTAAATATCAAATACAACGGTTCCGCCAGCAGAGCAGCACAATGTTTAACAAATATGGGTGGTATGTCATCCGGTCCTGGCCCTTTATTTACATCTAGGCATTTTAATTGTTTTATAACATCGTTTTTAGTTATTCTTATCTTATCCAGTTGTGAATTATCTAATGAATTTGTACTAATAGACAGTTTCGTACTTATTATTTTGTTGGACATTATATACATATGTGAAAAATGATTGGCGAATTGGTTACAAATATCCGAGCCGTTCGTGAAAGAAGAGCCACTAAGAGTCATCAGAGCAGGATAGTCACATTTATTGTTACGAATTTGTTTTAAATATGAATGAAAAAATTTCGGATTTATTTTAATATTATATTCTACCATTTCCAAATAGTTTTTATAATCTAATTTAATAATGATTTCACATCTATCTCTTAATAATTTAAACTCAATTTCATCCATTGGATTACGATATTTTTTGAACAATTTTCTATATTTATTCTTTTCTGCCAATCTTTTAATTAAGTTTTTTGAGTACCAGACAGGATAAGAAGCTTTATTTTTTATTTTTTTCTTTGGTACACATTTTTCAATTACTTTGCGAAGCTCCATATAAAATAACTTTATCATATCATTTACACCCTTACACTCACCAAACAGAGTTACCCAATTCAACCCCTCAAGATATTTATTAATATTTTCATAATCAGCGCTTCTAAAGTTATATTTTATTATTGTATTAGGAGACAGGTAAGCCTCTTTATCGTCTATTTCAAAATTAATTTCAAGTGGTGGATGATATTTATCTATCGGGCAAGCAGAAAAGTTACTTTGTTCTGTTTTAACATTACTAAAGGTGCAGAAAACAAGATCTAATATTTTACCGTAGGCGTTACATATGCTATTACACTGAGATAGACTCGTTAGTGCCATGAAATCATTTATAAGAGTCACTACAGGACCACCATTGGATAGGGTCATCTTTCTGATATGCTCATCTTCGTAGGTCCATTTTAAGGATGGAATATTAAAATCACCTATCACTATCGTTGGTAATTGCTCATTAATAATAATACGTTCCACATTCTGTGTAAAACCTTCGAGTGTACTATATTTAAGCGGTGAAGGGATATACACTGCGCATATCGAAATAGTTTTTGAGTTTAGGACTACATTAACCCAGAGGTCTTCATTATTAGTTTCCCACGAATCGATCCTGTAACACTTATATTTTCTAGAAACAGCAATTAAAACTCCCCCACCATCTAATTTAGAGGACTCGCTAGAATCACGATCTCGACGAAATACGGTATATCTATTATCAAAAATCTCATTATTCAACACTCCGCTGTTAAGCCAGGTTTCTGTAAATATTATGACGTCAAAGTTTGAATTAAGTACTGCAAGATATACGTCATTCGTTTTAGTTCTTATTCCTCTAACATTTTGATAAAAAAATTTCAAATATTTAACCATTAACTCTAGTTACAATTTTGATACTTTACAATAATACCTATATTACTACACAATAAACAAAAATAGTAGTACTTATAAAATACAGACACAAATTAAATTAGGGTATTTATTTCAAGGTTGCCAAAAAGTCCTTTGATTTCACTAATATTACGTCACTTGATATAGTTTTCCGTAAGAAAATATTACCGTTACGCGACCAGACGAAACAGTACTGTTTATCCTTGGCAAAAATTCGAGCAGCGGCGTATATATCCTTAGCTGTGGAAGACAAGTGCTCCGAAATATAAACCGGCTTCCTATCTCCAGATATACCCAGATGTGCCGTATTTAGCTTATCGTCCTTGTTGGACTTATTGAACTTTATTACACCGGCCAAAAATTTATCTCTTAGCAAGGAAGAGCTAAACTTAACAATAACTGATCTAGGCCGCGAAGAATCCTTGTTTATTTTAGCGACGCGGGTGCATTTAACTACATTCCCTTCAGATATCGGAGTGTTTATCACTCTTCCAATCTGTTCTACTGTTTTAACTAGGTTCTCACCCCTATGCTCCGGAATACAGTGCACTTCAATGTTGGCGGCTCTTGCCTCCCGATCCAATATATTTAAAGTATTTGAGTGACTATGTATAGTTTCTCGGAGTTCAATATTTTCTTTTCTCAAGGTCGAAATTTCCGCCTTTGCCTCTTTCAACTCTTTCTTTACAGTATCAAAAATGCCTGATAAATAGTCTATGGACGACTTTATATTCTGTAAACCAGCCAACTCCTCACGAATCTTTCTCAATTCAACACTTACGGTTTGGGTAATAATTTCCTGCACTTCATTCCTTATAGCCAATAGGCAATCGCTACTTGGATCAAGCGTAACGTCCGTCGTTATACCTTCAAGCGACAATGATGATGAAGACGGACTCTTGCAAGCCGGACAAGTCCACTGGCCCCGGGGCACAGGCGATCTATTCCCAGACGGCACAATACATTCGAAGTGGTACAAAGCCTGACATTTTGTGCACTTTATTCTTTTCTGTGTAACCAGTACATTCAATTTGCAAATATTACATTCATTTGTCATTATGAAAAAAATAATATGAAAAGATTTCGAGGAATAATATTTTTGTTCCGCGGTGAGATTTGAACCAACAACTCACAGGTTCCAATCTAGCGCTCAAACCGCTATACAAACAAAGCGTGCTCTGAGAGTACGAATTTTGCAGTCTGTATCATAAGAACGACTTAGCAAATTGCATATCACTTCTATAAAATTTGATATGAGGGTAGTATAGATAAACTACTAGCACTTCAGAATTTGTTATTGTTTTTTTACACTTTTGCGGATTAAAATCTTCACAATTCAATGCATAAACACTACTATCGTTCACAATCTTTTCTTAGATGACTTATTCACACAATTATATGCACTTTAAACTACCAAAAAAGGTTTTTGAATGGGGAGCAAAACAAAGAACGTCTTGTCTTGTTAATGCATCGTAATAGGCTGATGCGTAAAGTTGATGCGGAAGTTACGCATTTTTGGATGCGGTCGCGAATATCCGCAACGACTCTAGTTCAAACTACCACATGTATTATGGTTTTCGAGTATGGCTTTTCAATAAACACTCTTGTACACTGGCAATATGAATGCTTATTGCAAAATTGAACTCAATACATGATGAAACAGTGTTTCGCTTTATTTATATTCAGAAGACAACACTAAATTCAAGTTATTTCTTTACAAATTTATTTTCGTATTCAATATCTTTTGTAGAATAATCTAAAATTGTTTGTAGGCCTTTTTGTTGTAGAATTTTCTATTTGACCGTCTTTCTAAATTAACTCATTTATCATTCAATAGTCATTTAGTTTTGCTTTATTTATTTTCTTTAAGAAGCATCACTTTAATGAGTCCCTATAAAAACAACCTCGATATTCTCTTGCCTTCGTGGACAACAGGTTACAAGACTTTTTAATTGTCAACTCAGCAAATATAACAATACCAAATTACAAAGAATTACTTGTTGTAAATCCAGAAAAGTTAGAATAATGCTCTCTTACTAAGCTCGCTATTACTAAATAACCTGGTATTTTTTAAGAACTAAGCTGTAGCGCACCTGTCTTTAGGCATATAGACGCAAAACCTGTCCGTGTGTCTTCTATAAGATGTACTTCTGACGCTGCATGAGTTCATACCGCCTATTTTTTTAACGTTGGGAAATCCTCTTGAATACCCGGCAGTGTAGGTGAAACTGCAGAGTTATGCCAGATTCGTATCGGCTAAAACCCAACGACTTTCTAGCGTGGCCGTCGATGGGCGGCGTCGCGGAGACGTCATGACACGACTTCGGTATGCCGCCACGGCTATCCAGCGCGGGGAGGGTTACGCTCCCTGTCAGAACCTCGGCGTACCTGAAAGTAGAGGTACGCCGGCCATCTCGGGGGACCTTACGACCCCCTTTCGCCGGCCGGAATGGAACCCCGGATTCCAATTCAAATTTCACTCGACTGAAAAGCTCGTGAAAATTGAAAATGAAAAAAGTGTTACATTATTTTAATTAAAATCAAGTTTAATTACACTGCATCTAACTTGCTGGAATAATGAAACTGACACACACAGGACTCTGACGAACAATTCAGAGATAATCGAAACCGAACTGATCAAACACCGTCAATTACGAGCGCAATACTTGTTTAACACTCATCATTTTAGGACTAGAGTGACTGGATTTAAAACATTTTTTTTCATGAATCAGTGAGCCGAGCGGGCTGATAGTTTCAATCAAGTGTAGGCAACGTTTACTTGGTTGTAGGCTTAACTTCAGGACTGAATTAGTATATTTCCTACCGTTAACTGGACCATCAGCTTGTCTGTCGACCTTTTTGTCTGCATCTATACGGGTTTATTAATAAAATTATTAATAACTAGCGGCCTGTTCCCGGCTTCGCCCGGGGTGCATTTTTTTTACGTAAAAACCTTCCCTGATTATCCCTCTATCCATGAGTGAAGACAGAATTAAAATCGGCCCAGATGTTCTCGAGTTTTGCGCTTAGCAACACATTTAGGGATTCATTTTTATATTATAGAAGATAAAAGGTGTACCTTTCAAATTTTTAAATTACAATGAAAAATTGCCATTACTATTCTGAACACTTTCTGAAGCGAGCTGAGAGTTCTCTTACTCATTTCTGTACAAAATAGAGACAAAACTTATACGTTGCAAAATGAAAGGAAGGCTTCAAAGGAAACAGAGCTAGTACTTGTAACTGAAACTATCTTCTGTAATAAAAAATAAACATAATTTCCACGTTTGCACGGACTCTAGAGAAAACAAATAGAAGGTTTTTATAAAAATAAATTCATACGATTCGTAGCTATTGACGTCATGGTACGGTTTGCTACACTGAGTACCCCACAAAGTGCTACGAAATAAAAAGGACGGGTGTTTTAGGTCCAATGAAATGTGCTAAAAATACCATAGAACAATAATCTATTCATGCTAAATACATTAATTAAGACTCGGACCTAAAGTGTTCGTTCCATGACTCAATTCATATTATTTCGTTTAGTACATAAATAGAGGTCACATCTCACTGAAATTTCCTTAATACTTATATTTCAAAAAATTAATTAAATTCAAATTTTATTGTATTTTATTTGATGTCTGCTTAAAATATTAAAATTCCTTAAAAAAAAATTTTTTTTATTCGTCAGTAGCACATACGAGTACATTATGAAGGTAGTTAAATTTTTTTAAATATTATTTAAGCATTTATTCTAAACAAGCGACCCGCTACCGGCTCCGCACGGACGCAATGTCTTTCAGCAAAATATAAATGCACCTCCCCGTTTAATGCTCTTTCCATTTCCAAAAGATATATATAAACCGTATATATATATCTTTTGGGTGGTTCAGATCAAGTTGGCGAAGTAGACAGAAAAAAGTGGACAGCGACTTTATTTTATAACTAGCTGTTGCACGCGACTTCGTCCGCGTAACTTTATAAAATATAGCCTAAAGCCTTTCTCTATAAATGGATTATCCAACACAAAAAGAATTTTTCAATAAAATTCGAATCAGAAGTTCCTGAGATTAAACTTTTCAGCTTTATAATATTAGCATAAATAGCCTATGCTACTCGCTGATGTGTATAATAGCTTTCTATTTTGGTGTTCGAATTTTTAAAATCGGTCTAGTAATTTTTGAGTTTATTCATTACAAACATACAAATCTTGTCTCTTTTATATTAGTATACATAATATGTATACTAATATAAAAGATGTAGCGTGTTCATACACTTCATACATCACTCCTGGATGCGCTACTAACCTGGATAACGCCTCAGATCCTGTATTTTATATATTTTTCGGCCTACATGTCATTCACGTATCATTTACATCACATTTTTCCCTTGTTTCCTTATTATCTTACCGACAGCCTGTTTTCCGAATGTCTGCTATACTTTTTTCTACATTTTCTCATACGTTTTACATGCATTTAGTCATCATACAATTTCAAAAACGCAAATTTATATATTTTTGACATAATCTCTTTGTTTATTTATTTCGTCGCCATAGTTCCCATAGTATTTTGACATCATGCTTTCTCCCTACATTGTTGCTTTCTCGCTCATTTTTTATTCCTTTTTATATACAACCTCACCTCTAAATTCGAAATGTCCTGGCCATATATATTTATTATTTTCTAAATTTAATTTTCAAAATATTATTTCGAAGGTTTTCCAGCCGGCTAGACTGATGAAAATCGAGGAGTGTGTTGTCGCTCCTCTCTGCGATACAACATTAAAATTTGGCCTGTCTTGCCTCTATCTGCTTCGTGTCATTCCGGAAGTCGGTGCTGAGACTCCGGACGCACTTCTCTACAGCAAAGTTCACTTCGCGTCGTTCCGTGAGTCGGCGCAGAGACTCCGGACGCACCCATCTCTGCTTTCCGTCTGCATCGTGTCGTTCCAGGAGTCGGTGCTGAGACCCCGGACGCACTTCACCACTGCACGCTTCACTTTTTGTCATTCCGCGAGTCTGTGCAAAGACTCCGGACGCACCCATCGCCGCTGCCCGTCTGCATCGTGTCGTTCCGGGAGTCGCTGCTGAGACCCCGGACGCACCCATCGCCGCTGCCCGTCTGCATCGTGTCGTTCCGGGAGTAGGTGCTGAGACTTCGGACGCACCCATCGCCGCTGCCCGTCTGCATCATATCGTTCCGGGAGTCAGTGCTGAGACCCCGGACGCACTTCACCACTGCACCCCAGACGCTGTTTTTTTTAATCTTTATTTAATCACCTGTATTTCATTCATAACACTCTACACAACTTTCAAAATTCATCCATTTTTTTATATATATATTATTTGTAAATATTTTCAAAAATATATCTGTAAATAATTTTCATTTTTTTTATTTTAACTGTTGCTTCACGACAAAGAGACAAGATCAGTATAGACATATAGATACTATTTCTTTAAAATATATTCATAACTTAAAAAAGGAATTTTTTAATTTATACCTAACTGTTGTTATACCTGACTTGAAGATTTATATTATTTTAATAGAACATATTATTGTAAAAATGGAAAATTTCCCTTTCAAATGTATTTCGAGTAAAGACAAGGCTGGATTAATTGCTTGCGGCTAAGGCTTTAGCATTTCTAAGGATGTACATAATTTATTTGTCGAGGGGACTTGGGATATAATCTCGTTTGCTTACCCAGGCAGTTATATATTAAAACACAATATAATCTTATGTTTATTTGTGTATAAAAAATCATCTTGAAAAATGGCAGTATGTTAAGATTGTATACCTTTGAGAGCTCATCTTATAACTAAATTGAAAGATATTGATGTAAAACAGGTAAATATGCGAAACAAAATGATTCTCGATTAGATTTTTAAAAATTAATATTGAAAAATATCTTAAAAAAATACGTAGTACATGGATATGTATTTTTTTCAGAATTTTTTATCTGAACCCTCAGACCGGCTGACGGTCCACTTGAACGTATAAAATAAGCAACTCCACAGATGCTGGAAGTGCACTGCCGACCATTAAGGATTAAGGATAAGGGATTAAGAAGGGATAAGGGAAATGGGCTCTCGCATCCCTTACTCAAAGAAACATAAAAGCACATATGCTGTTATTTCACGACTCTTTGCTGTAAGGGGTGGTCACTACTGTCAGATATGGCATTTTGATTGGATTCTAATAGATAAAAAAAATTTTACCTACTTAATTACGTATTGTTAAAATTAGAATTATAATGAAATTGGAAAATTTACGACTCGGGTGTCGAACCATATTGATTCCAATTACTTCCTCGGATGTAATATAGCTAATAAAGTATTTTATTACCTGCTTAATTAACCGTCACTCGCGGCCGGTAATTAATTCGTAATTCCACCCGTTACTGTGCTTGTCACATAAATTCCTCAAAGTAACATATACCCATCGAGCGAGGGTGACCACACGTTCGTATTTGTTTTAAACTAAATACTACATTTATATGTAAATGGAGTTGATTTAGGAACTCAACTCACGTAGTTGTTGATGGATACTGTTAACTATGGGCCTAGTAAGTTAGCTCAACGAACTATGGCGAGGGCTATGCTTGGGCTATTCTGTGAGATTAAATTAGAATGAGAAGATGCGAAGACAAAGAAGAGACGATAACCCGGCGAGTAAATCTATACTAATATTATAAAGAGAGAACTCAAAAACTACTGGACCGATTTTAAAAATTCTTTCACCTATAGAATGCTACATTATCAGCAAGTAACATAGGCTATATTTTATAAAGTTACGCGGGTGAAGTCGCGTGTAATAGCTAGTAAAGTATAAAATGGTACAGAGTAGGACACATAGAGAGCCGACGGCCGTTAGAAAATTCTTCAGTGGAGACCACGACCGGTAAGCAAGTATATAGAATAAGATGTTCGACCAAAAGATGGGCAGACGACCTAATAATCGCGGATTGACACTAGATCCAGGCTGCTTCCCAATATTTTTATTGGAAAATTATGATGGATGCCTATGTATAAAGCCCTCAGTTGAGACGATGATGATGATTAAATTTATACTTTACTAGCGATCTGAATTTATCGGTAATTTTTTCAATTTTTCTCTTAATAAAAACCTTTCTCGGCCTCCAACAAAAATTGAATAATGTTACATCGAATTTTACACCCACGCTCGTCTGTTATGAGGCTGTATATTCCTCGGAAACTAGGGGGACGCGGCTTCTTGAATGCCAAGAACTTCCATAACCGAGAAATATGCAGCCTTAGAGATTATTTCCTTAAAACCGAATGTGGTATACATCACGATGTCGTGACAGTTGACAAAAACTTCACTCCGCTTTGCTTATCTAAGGAGAACTGGCGCAAGCCAATAATATTGAGTAGCTAGGACCGCAGGGAGGCAGCAACCGCACCAAGGAATTACATGGGCGGTTCTATCGAGCTCTTACAGGACCCGATGTAGACCCGCTCGCTTCGCTAAACTGGCTACGCTTCTGTGACCTCTTTGGGGAAACCGAAGGTTTTGTCTGTGCAATAACTGACGAAGTTTTCAAGACGAGAAACTACCGGAAATATATTCTCAAGGACGGGACGCTCGACATTTGTCGAGCATGCCACCTTCCCAGAAAATCCCTAAGACATATTATTTCCGGTTGTTCTCATCTTGCTAACGGCGAGTAGCAAGTAGCTATAATTATTCACCAACAACCAAGTAGCTAGAATTATTCACCAACAACTTGCTCTTCAATATCATCTTGTTGAGTCTGCTGTACCATATTATAAATATGAACCTACGCCCGTTCTCGAAAATGGTCATGCGACGCTCTACTGGGATCGCACCATAATCATGGACAGGACTTGTCGCCAATAAGCCTGACATCGTGGTGATCCAAGCGCCGGACGATATTTGTTGACATCGCTGTCCCGTATGACGAAAACCTCGTGAAAGCCGAAAAAGATAAGCTCACTAAATACATAGACTTGGCTCACGAGGTGACCGCCATGTGGGATGTCGATTCGACTATCATCGTCCCGATAATCGTATCGGCAAACGGTCTTATAGCGAAGAGCCTCGACCAACACCTCGAGACAGATACAGAAGGCAGTACTTCTTGACACGGCACATATTGTCAGGAGTTTCCTCACTGCAGCCCTAATCACCGGTAGCTTGGGCCTTGACCCGCTACCAGCGGACAGCTAATTTTAAGTTTTTTTATAATATTTATTGTTTTATTTTTTTTTAAATACGTATTGTAAAAAAATAATAAAATTATAATAAAATAAAAAAGTGAATAATAATAATAATTCTCGAGTTTTGCGCTTAGCAACACATTTAGCTATTTATTTTTATTCATATAGATAAAATACATAAATATGAATAAGCAAAGGATTCTATATTGCAATTCTGATGTAGTTGCTTGTACTAATATGCGAAGGTAGCGTAGACCGTTATTTTACCAATAGTCGGTTATAGAAACAAAAGGAAGATTCTATATTTGATCTTCTTTGAATGTTCCTTTTTTTTCTTTTATGTAAATGCAAACGTTTGAAGTATTAATAAGTAAATACCGCAATTAAATAATCGGAAAAAAATCTGAACATCTTATTCAAAGTACATAGCTTATATTCTATCGATAATTTACTTCTAAGTCCTTATCAATTAAAACCAGCTGGTAATCCTACCTTGAGCAGTTGACACAAAATTCTATATTAAATTGTGTATCTCTAACGCATTTAATAATGAACCTTATGTATATGGCTTTAAAGTGTTGAATAATTTTGTTGGAGTACAAACTAACTTTGTCAAAGTTTATTTGACATTTCAAGACAGTTACGGCCGACGTGTCAGCGGTTATGATTTACGGCTGTTTGTATTTAAAATGTGCCTTTATAAGTTAATGTGGGTTTCACAATAATACTTGTTACACATGAAAGTGACGTAAGTCATCGCAGTAAGTAATTAAAAAAATATATAACTATTTAAAAAAAATTAAATATCAGTCCAGGATATGATTAATTAAAATTTTTTAAGGGGAGTTGCTTGTATTATAACACAAATATGCTGCCGACCTTGTGTTTAAACGTCTACCAGAAAAGTACCCATTTTACTAACAAAAAATTCGAAATACCTGCCAGAATGGATAAATGCTTACCAAATTGTGTTTCATAAAGTATTGTAGAAATTAACCTATTTTCCTTTTTATTCTACGCCATAAGTTAACGCCTTTAGTTAATTTCAGACCAAATATTTTATATTATCGCTAAATAGATGTTACCAATATTTTATTTCACCACTTTCAATGTAGTCAGTTTTACTGAAGCAAAAAAGCTAACGGTCGATCGTACATTTTTTTTGAATATCAAATATAATATGGTGTATTCCAAACACATGTTACTTGTTTATTGTTTATAAATTTGATTAAAATATGATAACATAGCCAAGTAAATATTTCACTCTCAATATTACTGCAACAAATGACTAAGGTAAATAAAATGAATCACTGGTTGGAAAATATCAGTTAGAAACTTTAAAAGTATTAACATCTATCTCAGGATGCCACAAATGGATTTTCCTTGTTCTTCTAAACATACTGTAATTACCAAAAGTTTTAGGTTTAGGGTATACCTCTATATTTTCATTCTATTTTTTCTTCATACGATAGACGTCTCAGTAATAAACGTTGTACGAGTACGTGTTATGATACTAATAAACGAGATTAGTGACGATTGCGAATGGAATAATCGATTTATATACATTTTGAAGACAATGACTAATATAATTAAATAATTTATATTTATTTTATCGACTAGGACATTTTTATTTTACGGCTGCACCCTCCACTTGGCCCACCCAGGTTGGGCATTAGCCTAGTTAGGGCTAATGATGTCCTCACTAATTTAGGAGCCTGCTTCTTGAAGTGGTTCTGAAATTCCAATGGCTATCCAGAACGACGCCGAGATAATTTAACGTCGATCCGATGCCGATGGAAACTCCGCCCACAATAATGCAGGCATCTGGCGGTGGCGCCATGCGAAGTCTACGCAAGCAAATTGCTTCGGACTTTTCAAGGGTTACCGTCAAGCCCAGGCGTCGTATGCGCGGCGCCACCTGTGCGACTACAGCGGTTGCCAACACGGCCGCGTTACGATACGTGTCACCGCGGGCGGTCACAAGCGTGTCGTCTGCGTAACACGTGACGTTGACCCCGCGCAAGGTAACGCCCCGCAGCACCCAGTCGTAGCCGATGTTCCACAAGTGGCCCAAAAACCGACCCCTGCGTGACACCGCACGACACTTCCCGTTGGCAGACTCCAACGCGTGTGGGGTATACAACCGACCGACCCGAGAGGTACTCGTCAAAAGTTCAGGGTACCTACTGCTATAATTGAAATCTAAAGGTTGGCAGGCAGGCTAACGATCTATTAGATGGTAGTTCACTACCGTCAAAGGGAATGCAAATGCAAATAAGGGAATGTGCTTTGGCGTTCTTTACTCACTCTTCTTTGGCAATGCGGAATGTAGTGAGCTCTGCTAGTAGCCAATGTATTACTGCGGAACGGCAGTGGGAAATGCCACTACTTAACATTACATCTAATATATTCCTGTATCACAAATTGATTCTTAAAATATTGAACCATTAAAACAGTTGATTTGTTTAAAAAGAAATAAAATCTTCGTAAAAATAACCAACAATTTAACAAATCAAATGAAAAATAACGAAATTTGTTGCAAACAAAGCGTATAAAAAGATTTAAAAGGTACAGTCAACAAATTAACCGAACAATTGGAAATCTTGTGAAATTTGTACCGTTCAAAATGTTTCGCCTTTTACTTTGCCAACGGTACGTAGAAAAAGAAAATCGGTACGCAGTCTGGGATTAGAAACTTTTTAAAATAACCCAAGGGACCGGAGCAATTTGCCCAATAACTTTTTTCTTTAATAACGGCCTATTTCTTTTGGCAATTATCTAAAGAAATTTTGAGGACAATTTATATTAACAAGGTTCTCGAAGAGATTCTAAAAAAAACAAAGGATAACCATTTACATCAGATTTTCTCGAACATTATCTCGATAAAGATGTTGTACAGAGATCACTTCAGTATTGTCTATAATTGAACGCGGGAACACAGGTTTGTAATGTTTTTAATTTAATTTAAATTTAACACATCCAAGTATCCAATCTTACCATCAATCTTACCATACAATAGAGTATATAGGTTTTAATGAACTGGCAAAAATGAAATTGTGTCAAAAATGCTCTCTTTGTACTCCATGTTAAACTGTTCGTAAACTGACAGTTGCAAACTAAATTACACAGAATGAATTTCTATAGCAGCCTAAAGGTAGGTACTACCTACAGGTAGGGTACAGGTACTATTTACTACTAAATTTAAAAGAAAAATCTAAAATTGACAAAAGATAACTAAACAAACATCACTAAATGTGATAAAAGAACAAAATTGAGGTCACAGTACTAGTAAACCACCTTTAAACCTTTCGTTTTGAGGTCGTTCATCATCTGTGACCTTTGCCTGAGGATATTGTCTATAAATTTTCGCCTGACGATCCTTTTTATATGCTTATCAAAAATTGACAATCCGTGAAACACTTGCGTGTCTCGAAGTTTCTTGTGATTTTAATTAAGATTCTCTTTAGCCTTTAAAAATATACACACATTTATTTCACAAAACAAACATGGTTTAGACTTTAAATTGCACTCTCTTATTGAAGGTTAACTTCAAATAAAATCATTGCGGATAAATAGATATTTGATAGATTTTATATTTTTATATAGGTACCTTTGTATTTAGATACTTGTTACATTCAGCCGATTTCTGAACTTTTCTTTTTAAATTTCTTTTTATTTTTGTCTCAAGAGTCTCTCAAGAGTCTAATCTCACACATTCTATCTAATCTAATATATTCACCCTAAAAATCTTAACTATTATGGAACTGTAGTTTTTATAAAAAGTTAATAATACTATAGACAAATTTAAAACTGTACGAATTGACTTGAAATATTTATTTTTACATTTGGTTTCTGAGGTGATTGACACCTCAGAAGAGAATGCGATAACTTAGTTAAATATGAATTTTAATACCTGAACCATATTTTCTCTCTAACTTATGTAACTCATTGAATGGATAACTAATCTAATGCTCTAATTTTCACAATATTTTTTTAAAATTTTCCTACAAAAATCTCGCATAATCAAATGTCAAAAACATTTTATAATAGTATTTTCTTTTATGACTCACTAATAATGAGTAAGTCATTAATTTACTTACAGTACATTAATGAAACTTGACGGCAGATTTGAGGCACAAATTACCATTCAAAGTAAGTCATTACATTACAGCTTTTATTTGAAATACAAGTTATTAGGTCCCTAATAACTTTATTTCTCTGTATGTAACTTCTGAAGGCACTTTTTTTAAAATTCTGTTTCCACTAACATTACACATTAAATGTGAATTTAAAAAAAATACAATTGTGCACAAAATCTTTTAGAAAAACAGTCTAGTCATCCCACCGGCTTTTTGAATGTTACATTTAAGTGAGTCCGCCTTTTTGCTTCTCCGCTTACTTCTTCTAAATTACGGAATTGATTTTGATACGGTTTTCACTAATGGAGAGAAAGATAAAGGAGGAAGGCTAGTGTATAATTTGCAGACAAAAAATCCATTTGTGCGAAGCCACGCCAGTTGCTAAATATTATACCTAATTAATCATCAATATCAATATACTAATAATAAATCTGTAAGGGTCGGTCATGGAGTAAGTTACTTTGTTTTCAGAGATATCGTGTTTATAGGCTCTATACATGATACTGAAACTAAATTGACGATTTTTAGAATTTTTTTGTGTGTATGTATGTATGTATGTATGTTCCTCCATAACTCTGAAACGAATTAACTGATTTTTATATTTTAGTACAATTATATTATATTATAATCCTAAGTTAAATATATTTACACATTAAATAATATAAAGCATCGGTCCCTTTGGAAGGGTCCCAAGCATGCTGGCTGCATTACCTCGTTGTATGGCAATGCTAATTTGTTGCCCGAGGTAATGGCCAGCTCTATTATCGCCGGTTATGTCGACCAAACGTTTCGACAAGATGTTAAAAATTTTTAGCGCGTTGGGACCCCACGGACCCAGAGATTCGACACCGAAGGGAATGAATATGTAGCCGGTGCCGATATCTCTGTATTTTTGAATTTTCCGCTTTTCGGCCGCCTCCGCAGCAGCACCAGCTGTGGTAAGTGTTCCATGAAGGTGGGACGGTGCCAAAGTGTCGACGCAGGTGGCATCCCACACTAGTGGACGACCCATCCTCCATGGAACTAGGGACATCCCATCAGGTCTCTTGCCATCATCACGCACGATACCATTTGGTTCAAGAATGGAAGGTATATTAATGGTGGCAAGAGACCGATGTATGATGTCATTTATGCTGGCGTGTCTTGAAATACGGCCGGCGCTATTAATGCAGGAAAGTCCGTGATGTCCCAAGCGGTCGACATCCCTACCACAGGGACAAGTGTGGGGGATACATACCTCTGTACCTAGTCGGAGTCCGATCGCGAGACGGAGAGTGTTGTTGTCCAGAAAGGTGCCCAAGTTAGGTGAGGGCACGGCGTGGAGCCAGAACCCCGACTCTCGGTTTTTTAACGCTCTCAATCTAGCAAGATCGGGCCCCGAAAAGCTCTCCAATAAATTATCATAAATAGTTTGACATTGTATGTCATCCCAACTCCTCTGTCTTTCCGGATTTTTTGGGGAATTTTGACTCGGAAAAGCCATATTCCAGGCGGTTCGACTCTCTTCCTGATATGCAACCTCATTGTTTAAAAGGACAGGTCCCAAGATTTTTCCAATGAGGTTACATGTGGCATGCACTGAAGAGAGGAAGGCCGGTAAGGCGACACTAGAAATTTTTCGTATCCCTAGCCCACCAAAACGGACTGGTAGGGATGCTTGAGTCCAGGACTGCTCCTTTAAATTTATATTTAAAATTATTTCTAAATTCTGTTTTACCAAATCATCTATTTTATTGAGTAAATTTTGACATTTCCAAATAGGGGATGAGCGGAGCAGAAAAGTAAATTTAGGCATAAAAAGGCAAAATTTAAGAATAAAAATAGCCGAATGGGAGTTAATGCAGACTAGTCTGTTGGAATAAGTTTTGAATTTAGTAATTTTCTCTTCGAGTACAGGTATCATGGCTTCTTCGAAAATTGGAGATCCTAGGAGAGAAAGCGAATCTTTGTTTATTACTTTAATGTGTTTTGCCAAAACCTTAAATTTTTCTATAATTTCTATTTTAGTACTGCTTATAATTTTTTCAGGAACAAAAAGTTCACATTTATCCAAATTTAATTGTAAACCAATAGTTGGAAATGCTGATAGTAATTTTGAAAAATCTGACAGAACAGACTCAGCTTTACCACCTAGGGTTCCGTCATCAAGATACCACACATTAAATTTAGAATTTAGTTCATGAATTATAGAATTTATAGCTAAGCTGAATATGGCAGGACCGAGAGGATCACCCTGTTGACAACCAGTTGCTGAACAGATTTCATGTTCCCGAAACATTAATTTTGTTGGATTTCCATAACTTTGGGCCAAATAGTTATAAATTTCTGGGGTGTTTGTGAAGACTTCTTTCAACAGAGTGTCCCGATTGACCGAATTAAATGCATTTTTTAAGTCAACTTTAAGCAACACTTCACATTCTTCACTGTCTATAAAAGTACGAAGAGCATGTGTTGCAGCTTCGCATCCACCTTTAATGCCAAATCCTAATTGAATTGGTTCAAATTTAGATTTTAATTTTTCCAAAATGTGTTTTGAGCAGATTTTTGATGCTAAACGTCGAAGTGTAGATCCAACAGCAATCGGTCTGACCCCTCCATCTTTTTTGGTCAATGAAATCAAGTTTGCGCCGTATAAGATTGGTAATATTTCAGGGTGAACTTTGCCTGAAAGCATTAAGTTGATGAGTGCAGTGATTGATGATATTAGTTTTTTACCAGATTCGCCTGTAGTGTGTGAAATAAGGTCTTTTAAGTGTTGGGGGGAGATGCCGTCTAGTCCGGATGCTGAGCCATTTTTAAATGATTTGATGGCTGTGATGACATCTCCGTATTTGATTTGGAGGCAGACCTCTTGCGTCGTTGGTGGGTCTACGTTGTAAAGTGTTGCTGGAGCTGGAGGATGTTTTGAGAGGAGAGCTGCCAAGGTATCATTGGTATCAGGAGATATCACATCACTTGTGAAAAGAAGACGCGCGGCACCTTTGAGATCACCATCGCTAACTTTATTTTCCACGAGCTTGAAAATATTGTTGTGTTTGTCATTTCTAGTATTTTTAAATGTTGGTTTAAAATTGTTGTCTGCATTATATGAACAGTTTGTTTTGATTTTTTTTGTTAAACTTTCTTTATTATTGTCTAATTTTGCATGTAGGATATTATAAGAAAAATAGAATAGATCTTTCCAATCTGATTCTGAATTGTTTTTAATGATTTTATTTATGATTTTTGTAAGTGTTTCAGCGACGATAATTCTAGCACCGCGTGGAATTCTTTTCACAATGGGTACGCAACGTTTTAACTCGCTTAAACTATTATGAATGTTTTGAGGAGATGTGAGGATAGGGTATGACGAAGTAGAAGGCACTAATATATTGTTGATTTGTATGTTCGTGGTTTGCACATGTTTCTTTGTGCAATGAATGCGAAGACCTCTTCTACTATTGAAAGATCTATTGCATTCATTGCACAAATGAAGGGAGGGTGCTGTGATATCCCCTGTATCCGACACACTGCTAGCCTTACTTATCTTGAATTATCTTTGTACAGTAAAATTATATAAATATCAAACTAAATTAGAAAACACAAAATTGCAAAAATATAAAATTGGAAATAGAAAAATATTGTCATAAATTGTCACATTGTCACTTGTCAAATCTATGTTACAATTTGATGTTATAATCTCTTGCTAAAATATATATATATGTTCCTTGGTTATAATTAATGCTGACTGTATTATATTTCCGATTTCACTTCGAACAAATCCAGTTGTTGAGCTCTCGCATCATTCTTTTGATATTTCCGTCTGAATTCAAAAGCGTTTTTCAACTCTTGCACGCATTTCACATATACGACTTACAGACACTATCGGTTTTCAGTACCTCAGATTTCAATCGTATGTGAATTCAAATGTCAAGCGTTGCACGATCTCACTACAGCAGGAGAGTCCATTTACTGGGTTTCAATACACCTTTTTTAATATTTATATCGCTTAAACACCACACAATATATACAATTTAAAATTTTATATGTATATAATCAATTTAATTTAATTTTAAAAATTTTCTTTTTACGGAGCTCAATTTTGACACCTCAAAATCTTTTTCAATATAATAAAATATAATATAATATAATTGTACTAAAATATAAAGATAATGTTGCACATAAATAAACTGATTTTCATGAAGCTTGGTAGATAAACATTTGGACGTACGGGACACAGGATAGGCTACTTAATATTTTTCAACGCGGACGAAGTCGTGGGCAACATAGCTGTTGCCCACGACTTCGTCCGCGTATGAGTAAGTATAAGTAAGCTTACATAATTACTCATAGTTCCGCTTGAAAGGTGTACAGTTTTCTGGATTTATTTTTCAAAAAGGGCTTAATGCACAAATTTAAAATTTTGCTACAAAATTACATGAATTTATGCTCTTATTATCTACATAACATGTTTTAAAATCAGTGCCCTGCTAGCAAAAAACTTATACATTTTTGCTAAGTAGGTTTTACTGCAGATGAAATTTGATTCAATGTAAATTATACTTATATAACACCTTTTATGTGCACATTTTTAAGTACCTACTTACTGTACTTTATCGTTTCATTTTCTGTTTTAAAATAATTAATACACTTGTAATTGTGGTTCATTTTACGAAACAAAACATTGCGTAAAATGATTTTAAAAGTTTAAACATCATTAATGCGTATTAGCGTTTGTAAAGCATAATCGTGACTTTGTTGTTTTGTTATTAATAAGCTTTAAGCTAAAAGCCAATGCATTAATCTCTAGTTAATGAGCAACTTATTTAACATTATTAAATGGAAAAGTTCGCTTGCTCTAGACTTGCACTCATGGCGGCTTTAATCCGTATATAATTGGTGACGCTTCTCGAGTGTGGGAGGAAACGAGGTTATGAGTCGTATAATTTATCAGTTAATTTATTTCGTTGCTACAGTAGTTGAAGTGAGAGTCTCTAATTCAAGTTTCACAGGTTCTCCGCTTAGTAAGGTTAAATAGAAATATTTGTTGTATGAAAGAGATCCCATAGGCAGGTCCAGGTCAAACTAGAAACACTAGTATTTGTGCATATCTCTGGTATGAAAAAAAAAATAGGTGAAACTTACTTACTGTGCAGTGGTGGTAGTAAGGGCTAGAAAAGTCGTCCAGTTTATTACTGCGGAACGCAATGTGCCCTAATACAACTATGTAATGTTCTTTTAGAAAGATGTGTACAGTAACTTTACTTATACAGTACAGCTAGCTAGTTTTTTTTTTTTTTTTTTTTTTTTTTTTTTTTTTTTTTTTTTTTTTTTTTTTTTTTATTTAAACACGCTAATGTCTAGAAAAACCATACGGATTTGGTAAATTCTGCTTAAGTTTGACAGCTCTACTCTTAAAAAGTTTAACATTACATTGCAGGAGCCGAGCAAAACGAAAAAAAGTTAGAAAAAACACTAAGCTAAAACTTAGTATAAGTGAGGACAGCCGATGCTATGCCATTTTACAAGAACCGACCAAAGCCGAAGTGTGAAATACTATGTCAATATGAATTTAAGAGCTTTGAAATTTTTAGGTGAAATTACGGGTCAAATTGCTGGATATAGCCTCAGTGCTATTTTATTTTCGTCGATCATTTATCTACTATTCCAACACAATCCGAACAAAATGAAATTACACAAACACAACAATTTATGTGAATACAAAACAAACGAATCACCGAATAATAATTGGTACAAATGAGGAAAATGATGAGGAAAGCCGAAATAAGATTGAGTTAATAGAATGAACTGAGAATTCGGAGATTTAGTTAATAGACCTCATCTCTTCTTAAGAAAACTCAATTTTTCCGTAAAATTTATTTGACAACCAAGCCGGATTAGTGTCAGGGGTATAAGAACGAATTAAGAGACGGCTCAGTAACAAATCAGCAGATTACTTGCTCTAAGAAACTTGAATGCGAAGGAGTATCTGTTGAGTGTAATTTTGGATATCTTTGTTCTTAAGGAAACTGGTTTTGTTAAGAGAACAGACGATAACAAATAATCTATATTTTATAAATAGGTATAAAAATTATTATACTTGTTATGTTTCAGTACTGTATTTACAGTATTAAACACCTACCAAGTAGACCAACACTTGTTTCGTCGCCCATTAACAAAAGCAACGCCATAATAGCTGCCAGTGCGTAATATTAGTACAATAGAGTAATACAATAGAGGACAATTTTTTTATCATAAATTCTATAAGCCCTTTAACTCCTCCATAAATTTTCAATAGAAGCCTGTATTCAAAAGCAGCCTGTATGCAGGCGTAGACTCTTAGAACAGAGTAGGGTTCTTAGAACAGCCAGTTCAGAGCCACGAGTATCCACGTTCTAAATATAATTTGAATGTTCAGCATGACGTTTAGATATAGAATAACTTTAGAGTTTAGAATAAATTAAATTCGTTAATAAGGGGTTAACGTAATTTCCATAAGTGTTAATTCTCTTTGAATTACTTAAAGCCATTATCCTGAATGATATTGTTACTAACTCTTAAGAGGTAGTGATAGTCTAAATAAAATTTTAAACTCTCTAAGGAACCAGTTATCACCTAATAAGGGAAAGCGGAATATCGGAATCTCTTTTACTTTTATTGTGTAATTTAATTTTCATACTAATAATTAAATAATCGTAAATATAGTTGGTTTTGACACCATACAAAGAGAAATTAAAAAAAAAATAAACAATAAAAATTGACGGTTAAAATTAATACAGATTCTAAACGTTACTGCCACCACTACGGTAGTTATTAATTTTTATTCATTTCATTATAAATATAAAGGAAATATTTATAATAATCAAATGAATAAAAATTATTCATTATGAAAGCTAAATTGGTCATAAAGTATTTACGTTGCTAAATAGTCCTTCATTGTCTCATTTTGTTGGATGATTAATTTAGTAAGCTTGATAAAATTTTGCAGTGGTAGGTCGCGACATGGATGTAAAGATGAGAAAAAAACTGTCATCGTCATTAATAAAAAACTTTTCCACAAGTATAATTTATATTTAAAAATAGAAATGGCCTGAAGTAACCTACTTACTTGACTATTCATATTAAGGCTTTTTTTTAAAATTTTCTGTTCTAAACTAGCTATGCCCGAGTCTTATTACGCATGGTATTCGAAAATAGCTGGTGCCAGCAACTTCGTACGCACTGTAGTTGTTTTTTTGAAAATCCGACAGGAACCTTACATTTTTTCAGGTTATAAAGTATTCTATATGTTAATCCAGGTAATCCTCAGTACATCAGTGAAAACCGCATTCCAATCGGTTATACTGTTTATGAGATTAGCGTGCATAAACAGACAAATAATCTAAAAACTTTTTTTGCCTCGATAACATAAGTACAACGTGTAATTTTTTATAAAAATACTTAATGTACAGACACGGTTAGTTTACGATTTTATTTTGTGTTTTGATGATGGCAAGTGAAATAAATATATTTCTTTTAAGGCGCCGTAATTCCTGTTTTTCTTTATTTATTTATTATGGAAATTTACAGGTATATTACAAAAGAACACAGCTTAAATAAAAGCACATATATCAAATTTTCATTTTATTGCCTGAAATTGATTAAAATTTATATATAATAAAGTTTAATATTTGAATATTAAATTTTAGTAACAGAAACCTATCAGAAAGTTTTAAAACTACAAGTATCAATTTAACCTTTACTAAATTAAAATAAACGTTTAATGAAGTTTTGTCAACTTATTTCAAAGCCACATCTTGCATCTATAGGTCTACATAAGAAGCCTATCAATCTTGTGTGTCAGTTGCACGTCTCGACGGTTTTCAAACGATTATGCTTACTTAAGTACATGTTAAGTTACGTTCAAATACCTACTTAGACATTTCAAAAATACTTTACGTATGTTTATATTTTAATGTTGATGTTAAGCTTGTTTACGCTTATTTAAATGCTCTTATATCGCTTTAGAGTGTTTTCAAATAATTACTTGAAATATTTTTTAGTGTTTTTTTTTAATATAGAAGTTTTGGTGATACGAAAAAAAAAACATAACAAATGTTGCCTAAACTTTGGTAATTCATATATACTTATATATTTTCAAGATTTTTGGTATAGCCCTAAACGAGGAGTAGACTTTAGAAAGTACCCATTTGACGGCACTAAGTGCCTTAAGGCGTGATAGCGTAAAAAACAAACAAACTCATTTTCGCATGTATAATATTACAGTTGGAATAGTTAGGATTAATTATGTGCCTTAAAAATGTTCTTGAATGTTTTTTTTCTGATGTTGAATTTAAATTGGGCAAATAATAAATGAAAACATTTTTTCAATGAAAAGATTTTTCGCCGCTGAGCTGCCTCTACTGGGTTAAATAAATCAGTTTCCCACCTCCTTCCTACAGCGGCCGTAATGTTTGAAAGGAAATTAAGTTAAGAGTTTTTTTTTTGTGAAGTATATATTCAGGAAAACGTTTATTCTGCCTGTTCGTTGATGTTGTACTGTGGTATAAGTATAACATAAAAGCGTTTTGAATCTGGAATAATCAATGTTAAGGCAGCCATGATGGTCGCCAACATTTGTAGAGAAGTGGTTACCTTAAAAAAAAATAGAAGCATGGTTGAAATGTACAGTCAACATTTCAGCCGTAGGACGTCCAATACCTCTCCCATAATTTTCCAAAAGGACCGATCCTTTTGGAAAGAAAGGAGCTTTCTTACGAGGCTCATAGTTAGAGACCACGTTTCAGCGCCATAATGTCATCACTGGCAACACACATTGGTCTATAACTTTTGTTTTAAGACACTGAGGAATTTTGGACTAGAAGATGTTACCCATTCGAGCTAGATTCGACGATTGACCTCCTTCTCGAAGTTGACTCTACCTAATTGGACTCTTTGTCCCAAGTTAATGTACTCGTCTACAAACTTCAAGAGTTGAATTCTCAACTGTTACTGCGGTGAGCACAACAGGGACATTAGATATAACTTTCGTCTTGTTCATATTCATCTTAAGGCCCAACCTTTGGGAAACTCAGATGAGGCCATCGAGTATCGTGTTGAGTTATTGTATCGGGAGGTCTCCCGAGATGGCCGGCGTACCTCCACATTCGGGTACGCCGAGGTCCCAACAGGGAGCATAGCTCTCCCTGCGCTGGATAGCCGTGACGAGGCACAGATGTCGTGTCATAACCTCCCCGCGACCTCGCCCATCTACGGCTGTGCTAGGAAGTCGTTGGGTGTTTAGACGGTGTTTAAATGCATATTCCAAAGCGGCAATGAACAATTTCGGAGAGAGTACATCACCCTGTATCAAACCTCTTCGCAATGTAATTGACTGTATGCTCTGCTCCTGTACTCGAATCGAGATGGTGACTTTGTACAAACACTTCAATACTTCGATATACCGATGATCTATACAGACATACATTATATTGTACATATTATACAGAAATTATAATATAGGCTGATGATGTTGCTAATGATTCCTAAAAATTTATAGCAATCGAAACTAATTTACTGTTACAGAAAGATTATAGGAGTACAATTGTTTTTAAATGTTTATTAGTATCTAGTGTCCTCTGTTAAAGAGTATTTTTAACCACTGGAGTATAGTTATTTTGTAGAAATGATAATAAATTCGGTAAGGAAGGATAGAAGTATTTCGATGAAAAAGCAATTTCTATTACTTGTACCACACACCGATTTGCAAATTGAATTGAAAATATAATTATAGTAATATACATGAAAATAATTTTAATGAACTCCCGATGAAATAATTACCTACCTAACTACTTACAGGCTTTTTCATGCATTTTCTTTTTTTTACATTCTTATTTTACTTTCACTGTTATTATTACATACTAGGAATTAAAAAGGAATAGAGTTTTTTCTCTTACCATTTATTAAATCATTGAGATCGGCAGCATACTTAGATAACTTTTGTTTTTAATTAAAAAAATAAATTTAATACTTTTAAAAGAAACGAAAAGGATAATTTGTTAAATCAAGCAAATATTTGCGCCAAAGCTGCGGTGTAGCTTAACAGTTCGCAAACATGTAGGGTATTCAATTATGCCAAATGGATCACGATATAAAATTCTGAGTGGCTTTCAAATAATTTTAAAATTAAAAAGCCATTTAATGTTTCGATATAAAATCAAACGTGAAGAACAAACACTCGCTGTGCTTCACAACAGAGCGATAATTAATTGATATATGGACTATAGGAATTTTAAATGGAAATATCAATTAGTAGTTGTTGTCATTTTTGCATTATGGACGACATTAACGTGTCGTCGTTGCTCGTCGTTGCTTAAAATTTCAAGCTTACCTTTCCTCATTAAATTTTGAAATTTTCATTAAATTAAATTTTCAAGCATACATAGGTATCCAAACAATAAAATGAGGAAAGGTAAATAAATTGGATTCGATGGCTTCAGAATGGTTTTTTGGGAATGTTATTTTTATTAAAAGTTGAAGTTAGTGTACACTTTTAGAATTGTTTAATTAACTGAAATGAAGTCAATATGGTGACACAAATACAAAATACAAATACAAAATAATTTATTAATATTCTTAAGCCTAGGTACAAAAAAGGTGTAGGGGGCTTTCTATTAAGTATAAAAATACTTGTATCAGGAGACTAGAAAAACTAGATGATGTAGTAGAATAAAATAAAATGTCCAAGTGTATGTGTAAGTGCTGATATTAAAATTCCTGTGGTATGTGTGGTGGACACGGGCGTGTGTTTTTACGTGAGTACGTGTATGTTACGAGTAATATCTTCTTTGAGTTTATTTGTATATATTCAACGAATTCGAATATAACATATATACCAAAAAATACTTGATCCTTTAGCTATCGAGTGGTGTAATTAAATTTTAGATGTAGATGACAGATATGTAGTAGCTACAGCATCAAACTCTGTGCCCCGATTTTTTCAATTGCCTCACACTATGGAATAGAAGCTTTGAGACGTATGTAACACGTCAAAAAGGACTACTCAAAAAAGTAAATTTCTATATATTGTTATAACGTTTTTTGCTTTTTAGATAAAAATGAAAATAATTTAATTGTATGTTGGAATTATTTAAGTGTATAAAAAGGTTGATGTGTTGTTTATTTAAGAAGTATTGTATGTATATTGTAAGATATACAAAATAAAATACTCAATTTAATACGATTACCTTACCTACAAGTTGCTACACTTTACTACCATTACTACTGTACTTGCTGGTGGATAGAAGAGGAAAAAGAAGTATCCATGGATCCACACATGGATTTAAGAGGAGATAAAGTTATCCATGGATCCACACGTGGATTTAAGAGGAGATAAAGGTATCCGCGGATCCACATGTGGAGCCAAGCTGTGGATCCAAGTAGAAGGAGCCGTTTACCTTACTAGTTTTACTCTAGTTTTATTTGGGTACCTTTAGTTACTTTACTTTCTAAAATACTAAGCAGTTGAATAATTTAAGTGTTTGCTAGCGATTTCGATTTCACATTCTGTATAAAAGTTTCGGTATTCACTGTTTCAGTAAATTTTGCTAAAAAAATTATTGAGGTTATAGTGTAATTTTTCATGTAAACATGCCCATCTAGTTTTTATCTATTAAATCTCAGATTGAAGTTTGGCCTCCCGCCAGTTGGATTTGAGGAGATATACGGTAAACCGACCGTTACCGAATTGGTGCAAAAATAGAGAATTCTAAAGAGGAATTTGCACGGAGAATCATTTAAACATTCAGATTATATGAATATGAACAAGATTTACTTTGTCCTATATTCCTAAAAACATAAACGTTTACCCAAAGGCTACATTACGTTACTAAACAAACCCAAAAGCGTATTGGTTATAAATGTTAATTTGGTAATTTTAATCACATCTACAAGATCTCTTCTTCTCATTCCTGGTAAATATATATGGCATTTTTTTTATTTACATAAAATATACTTCATGTAACGCGTGTGATATCAATAGTGTGACTATAGGCTAGCAAGGAAGCTACTCAAAATGGGAGTTAAATTATTCTTATAACAATAACAATTCTTATAGTAGAACAAGACATCTTCTGGTTGTTTTGTATTCTAGACAAAACAACCAGAATATGTGGGTTAATAGTGATGAAAATAGAAAATATATTTTTGAATTCTAAATTCAATTTCGCTACTTTTTTAAATCATCTGCGAAAAATTTCGCATTCGCATTTATATGAGACACACCAGTAGTGACCATTTTTAAAATAAATTTTAATCTTCAAGCCAGTTCTAGTTAAATTCAAAAGTTATATTTTAAATCAGCTATAAGCTTCCCGTTGAGAGTCTTTCTCGGTAACACGAGTTAAATACTTCTTTTTTTTTAAATATTTCTTAAATGTAGATATAACTAGACTGGCATAAGTCTAGTAAGTGACTTGCTTAAAGTAGTATGATAATTTCTTTTAAATATTTTAGTTTCTTTTTTAAATATAAATTAAATTATAAATATCTGGCAAAATACATCCTTTAACAATACAGTGGTAATCGAAAGATTTTTTAAAATTAATATTACCATATTTATTAATTACTAAGAATATACAGTTAGGAAATTTTTAACGCCACTTGGAGGGAAAGTCCTCTAAATACTGAAGATACGAAAAATACCTAAAGTAAACGTTCCTTTATTTTTATTTATTTTTTAAAAAGAAACAAAACTGCATTTAAAGATTTTTAAAAATACGCTTGCCACTCCCGGCATTCGAACAAGCTTAATACAAAAAGTAACGTCCTGTACTTTTATGGCATCAATCGATATAGGGTTGTCATAAAGATCAAATATCTCAGCAGTTGAATCATATGATGATTTGCTTAAAGTAGCATTATAATTTCTTTTAAAATATTAAAATTTAGGATAGAAGTATTCTAAACTAAGAATATATTGTATGTATTTTGTATTTGTGTTCTTTATAGGTAGCAGAAATTTTACTACATAATATATATATACTCAATGTATAATGTGTACGCAGTAGGTGCATTATACCATAATGCATATTATTATCAGATTTTTTACATTGAACTAATTAAAAAGATTTTGCTGTTTTAAATCGTTTAACTATATGATGTGTAATCGAGAAGCTAATTAGCTTCAACCATCTGGATATCTGGATGAAGATAGTTGTTGTACAAGGGTGCATTTATAATTATGGAAGTTAATGACAATACTTTATCGTATTAATTACTTTTACTCCTTCAAGTAGTATTACTTTACAAATTAATTACTTACCAATTAATTGGTACCAGCTTTCTGTTAATTATTTTAGGTATGTTCATAATTTATTTAAATAGTGGAGTTCTTAAGACTAACAGGTATTAACTACCTACGTAATACACAATGAGAATAGCGATAGCGCCTTCGGCTCACAAATGCTGTTACTTCAAGGTGATATCCAAGATGATATTTTAAAGACTTAAATTTGATTTTAAAATTCTAACATAATTTTCTATTCTGTGTGTATTTGGTATAATTTGTAGATATAAGGTTTTTATGACTATAATTTATATCGGTTGTTGTTTTATAGTACAGATAGTACAAGCAACGGTACAATACAATACAGTAACGGACATTAACACGTATATGTGCCTCTTGAAATTTTAAATAAACAATAATCCTGCTAATTTGCAGTAACAGATTAATACGAAGTCGTTCCACGATCTTGGAAGCTTTCCAATTTGGCAACGTCCTCTGTGATTTGGATATTTTGCTTCAAAATTTTTTATCGTAATATGGGGGACATTAAAGGTTTAAATGATGCTCTGATACTTTTTATGTTATATCATTTAATGTTAATTCAAAATGTCGGTATAGTCAAGTGGTCTTGTTAGGTTACTAGTTCGTTTTTTTTAGGAAAAAATTTAACTAAAAATATAGAAAGTGTTAAATTAATTTATTAAGTGCCCAAACACTAAGTACGCTCCAGATTATACATTGTTTTTGTCTTAATAAAATTTGTTCGGATTGATCAATTGTATAATAACTATTTACTTAAACTGGTCACAACATAAAAGCTCAGAAGACGCAGTAAGTGTGAGATTCATTGCAATTTTTGACCATATTATTGGCCAAAACTTTTATATGTATATATTACGCTAGCTGATGCTAGCGATTTCGTCCACGTTGAAAAATGAAAATGACACCTGAGAACATACATGACATCTTTATCGCTGTGACGACAGTGGCGCCACCACGGCAACAGTAACGCCATCCTCCATCCTCAGGGACCTAACATTGTTCGAGGATAAAAAATATCGCATATGTTAATCCAGGTAATCTATGCGCAAAATTTCATACAAATACTTACGTTAAACTCTTTTTGTGTTCACACAAAAACTACTCTTCGATATACTCGTATTGTACTCTTTCGAGCGTTCCGGGACATGGCTGTTCACATGACAAAACGTCCAATTGTTCGATTACCTATGTGCTAAATAATACGAGTGTAACAAACATCCATACAACCTCACAAACTTTCGCATTTATAATATTAATGGGATAATTTTTAGCTAAATACTTTTGAATACTTAAGTAATACTGAACACTAAAATAGACTAAAAGACAATTTAAAATTTTTATATCTTTCGCTTATTCATTTCAGTGGAGATACAAGATATTCGCAAGATTTATGTATTGAATTTAAATGAATTCTAAATATTATATTCACTATAATCCAATAACAGATTTGCCGCCTTATTATTAACAGTATGGCGCAATATGGCGCGATGGACAGAATATTTACAGTGGTAGGCACAGTTATTTGCAATAACCACCACCGTTACTGCAATAATAAAGATAAAGCAATAATAGATTATAAAGTAAAATTGTACTTGTGTAATGCACTACTCGATCAAGTTAACGCGGCACCTCGCTCCTATTACTTACGTCATTTCCTTGCGCTCCAATCGCCCAAGAGGGGCTCAAATTCCAGGTTCAAACTGGAGGTTCAAATTCCGACAAGTAGGTAGTCACTAACGTGAGCTTGAAAAAGTACTTATCGAATATATCTTAAAAATTGTTTAAAATTATGGTCTACTCAAAGGTCATGTTGTAGTTATAAATTTTGATTTTACCCTCTCCTGCTTCTACTGTACAGTAATAGTTGAATTTTTTTATTGTTTTCATATATATGATAGTTATACCTAAATGTAAGGTAAGATTCAAATTAGTTATAATATCCCTTTTTGTTTATTCTTCTGTAATTTTTTGCGCTATTATTAAACTTTAGCTTCTATTAGTCGGTTTGAACAATTTTAAAAAACATAAAGATTTAGATATATTGATTGATTGATTTATTATTACAAGGCTTCCAACGAGGCAGGCATCGAACAAAATCGTCGTCATCTAAGACAAGTAACTCTTGGCGGATTCCGCCAAGTGTATGATTAAATAATAATTATAAATAAATAGCTAAAACTAAACACAGCAACATAACCCCCAACAGAAATCACCGTAGGCTTGTGCTACGGATAATCATATAATGACTGGGGGCGACACCAACACACCCAGACCAGACCGATAGGATCATCCTTGAAAAATGTAAAGTTGGTCAGAGCGTTAAGACGAAGTCTAAAAACTCGATCAATTTGGAGATCGTCAAAGAGATTTCCTCTTTCACGAGAAGTTTAAAAACTCATTTACATCATATTTAAATAACAGTTTTATTTGTCTAACACTATCATAATTCGAGCCATCAGTCATTCCAGTATCCAAGCTAGAGCTAAGAGATTCATCTAATTGGTCTCAACTTGGGAATATCGGTCAAGCATTCGTACAGATACACACAAAGAGTTCCACAGTTCTGTGTTACTAATGAAATGACGGGAAACTACTTTGTCGTTGCCTTTGAATTCGTAAACAAAAAGAACTTTTTCTCTGTACAATTCTCATATGTTTCTAAGAAACAGAAATGGGCGTAATTTTTAAAGTACTTGCAAACACTTGCAAAGGAAGCAGGTTTCTTACAGTGGGCTGTTTTTTAATTACTAAATAACGTTACTACACCTTTCAGTTTAATAATTCCATGTACTGTTTCTGTTAAAGAAAATATGTTTACTGCATGAGTAATAATGGGCGAGGAAATGACTATTTAGAGATAATATGCTTATGCTTAAAGATTAGCAGCTCTTGCTTATAATGTCCCAAAAATATTTTGATATTTTGCTATTTTAATTTATTTGGTACAGAAAACAGTTGTTTAAGAAACACTTATTAAAATCAATTACAATTAATTATATACAACCATATCTTTCTAATTATTTATGAATATTTAACAACATATAATTATAAATTTCTAACTTTTTCCCACTACTACGTCCGCGCCTGTTATTCTATGGTGCCAAAACATGTATTCCATCTTTATTGCCCATTTATTGTTCTATTTTCAAGTTTTTGTTACGATATTATATAATTTAATAAATGTGCGTCGTAATAGCGGCAGTATATCCGTAGAAGTTACATTCTGAGTCAAATAAATCATTAATATTAGGTACTATTAACATTTTTTACACAGTGTTGTTATTGAAAAATGTTTCCACTACAGGATTAACTATAGGTATTGAGATGAACTACCAAATAAAACACCCAGTTACCGTCGGGTAAACACTAGTCATACCCTCTCAAAAGGAGCTTTAAGTACTCCATTGTCAATACAACACAGAGACAGGTTATTCAAGGAAAACTTTTATTATTTTCCCACTTCCGAGACGTGTGGGACGCTCTTTGTCTCCTTTCAAACCCTGTTTATTCCTACTTCCAATTTCTATGTGTAGTTAGGTAGAGAGGTACCTATATACGTAATACTGTTAAGAATAATCATATTCTATTTAGAATTGCTTCATATAGATGCGGAATATCATTAATGAAAATGCCATTTAAATTTTGATTTGATTACGTCCGTCATGAGTTCATGAGTCAAAGACATTTAAGATATTTAGAAGGCGCAAGATACAAGCCCATCACAAGTTGCTGTTTGATTATTAATATAGATATCTCACATCTGAAATATTCAACGTTATAAATTTTTGAAACAGTAGATTTCGTTGGCGGCGTCGCTAGGTTTATTAATAATTGTGTTTTCCCAATTTCAAAATATCTAACTTGATACTAATATTCATTGAAATCTGTTTACTGGTTAAGTATTAAAAACCTTCTAGACAGAGACTGTGAATATAGAAAAAGGAAATTGTATATTATTTATATACTCTCGCGAGCAAAAAAATCGACTCAATCCGCACGCGCGCAGTAAAAAGTATCTGGCACAAAAACTACAACTTAAACTTGAGATTTGTTTAAAATAGCATGTAGTTCTAGGCTTTAGCTTTAAGAAAATGTCAAATTTGTAAACCTTAAAAAAATGTAAGCTCCAAATGTGCTACAATCGAAAAACAACGTTTTTTTACCTGTTTGACCTACGTGCTAATTGCGGGATATTAGGTCATATAAAAGGGTATATATCTGATAAATCCTTATTAGTTACTCATCAGACGTCAACCGATACACATCTATCTTATATACAGTCAAGAATGTTACCTGAAAATGAACACAACCACCGAAGAAGTAGCTCTTCGATTGGGCTGCTACAAGGCCAAAGTCAACATAAAGTTACTTGTGTGCTGAATATGAGCCAGTAAGCTGTATCAAGAGTTTGCCAAATATACCAGGAGACTGGTAGCTTTCAAAGACGTACAAGATCTGACAAATAACGATGCACATCAAAAATATATGACCGATTTATTTTCAGTACTTCGCTGAGAAAACACGTCGATTAGACTAACGAGTAATGGCGCTCTGTTCTGTTCTCAGGCGAGAGCAGAGTATGCCTTTATGGTAGCGTCAGAAGAGGACGAGTCTACAGAAGGCCTGGATAACGTTTTGCGCAATTGCATCGAAGAAAATGTCGCTTTTAGAGGAAGTTCCTGCATGGTGTGGGCTGGAGTTTCATTAGACGCAAAAGGCGAGTTGGTTTTTATTGAAACCGGCGGTAACGGTAACGGAACGATAGAATATATTACGAGTATATATGTAATTGACTATTATTGATAATTAATTAATTTAAATATGTGTATGTATATTTTATGTGTATAGGTATATGTATGTCTACAATATTCATATAAATGCCCTTAGACCCTGACTACCTTTCTCGTGGGAGCTAGGGTCTATCGGCATATCTGAAACATATTTCCGTTTAGTTTTAACAAATAAATATTGTTTTGCAAGCGCTGCAAATTACAGTGGCGAAGCCTATCAGAAACGAAAAAAAAAAAAAAAAAAGACAGCGAAACGATACGTCGAAGAGATACTGGTGGACCATGTTGTCCCTTACGCTAGTTTTGTTGGAGAAGACTTCATCCTAACCCAAGATAATGCCCACCTATATACCGTAGCTTCAGAACGGCAGTATTTGCAAGATGTTGGCATTCGTACAATAGACTGGCCAGCGCGTAGCCCGGACTTGAACCCCATTGAACATTTGTGGAACCAGCTCAAAATGAAAGTCCGAGCTAGAAATCCTGCACCAGCCGCGAAATCTGACCTTTAAGCGGCGCTTTCTGAATAATGGGATGTCATACATGACATCGTAAAAGAACTTATCATAGTATGACATCGTAAAAAACTTATTCGGTCCATAAAGAACCGGTAAGAAGCTGTATTTAGAGTCAGGTGGAATAACAGTACTGGTTTTTTTGGAATAACCAAAACTTGATTATTCTTTACAAATTTCTCCTACTAAATTCAAACTTTTAATCCCTTTAAATTATTTTTTTTGTACTTAATAAAACAAAATGTTCAACGTGTGTTTACTTATTTTAAAGCTATGGATTAGAGCTTTGTGGAATTTTAAACAAAAATTAATTTGATGAAGTAGTTTTTGTACCAGACACTTTTGCTCGCGAGAGTATATTAGGCGTAGAAATGTACATATTACACGCTACATCATAGCAGTAACAGTCACAGCAGCATAAATACATAATAATATTGGCACCATATTAAGTAGCATATCTATATGATATATAGATGGCGCCATATCTATATGAACAAAGTAAGAAAAGATAATTAAATGAAATAAGTAATGTGATGAAATAGTAATGGAATTGACAATCGATATAATTATTATGATAGAGTATACAATTTATACTTGATAAATGATTTGAGCATACTTTCCAAAAAATTAATTGAAGACCTTCGAAGTGTGAATCGCCATTGATGATACGGCGAGGGACAATGATATCTAACATATGTAGAAATTAGTGTAACTATATAATTTTTGCTATACGATTGGGCCTTGTAAACAAAAGGCTTAAAGTATTAACGCCGAATACGTTGCGTCTAAAGCTCTAAGAGCTTTAGGGACGGACTGATTTAAAATATATTAAACACGTAGGGCGATTAAATAATTTAAGTAAAATTTACAAAAAGGATTATTTCTAATTCAGTTATTATGCCACAACTTGGTGATATTGCTAAGTAGAATGTATCTAAACAGAAGACAAACGTGAAAGACTTCTCATCAGTCACCACTTAGTGAGGCCTGGTTATAAACCACCCAACTGATTTTAATACGATTTTTAGACACGGAAAGAGAGATAAACAAGGAAGGTTTGCGTATATAAAGCCGGGAGCGGGTCGCTAGTTGTAAATAAAATGAAAGAAGTAGACGTGTAGAAATATTTATTACAACAGAATTAAAGAATTATACACTATACCTACATTAGTATACTCGTACAATATTTACTTACTGATAGTGAAATCTAATAAAATCATAAATATTTTTACTAGAGTAACATTCAATCTAACTGTAACTTTGTTTTAACAAAGAAAATCTATATTTCGTTTCATATGAACTTATTTTATAAGGTTAAAAAGGCTTTTAAAAACCTTTTTTTTATAAATGCAAGTTAACAATTTTTGTATTTGATGTATTAATTAGTGTTACGTACAATCTACATTAGGTTGCACCAGGGCAATTATCAGTCATGACCATGTCATAACAAAATTTCCTTACAGACGTCTGCTTAGTGCTTTAGTTTCAAAAGGTACTAAGTGTCTACAACTTTTAAAGGGTAAAGGCAGTTTTCAAAATCATTTGAAAACTGACGAAGGTTTTGTTGTTCAGCAAGTAAAGGTACTGGCGATACCAAGTAGTATCACTATTATGTACTATTAATCTTACAGTCCAATGGTACCTACTAAAGCAATTACATCCGTTTATTGCATTTACATCTCTCGCCATATACAAAATTATTGAAAATCAAGTAAATTTAAATTATCAAGAGAAAATTATGTTCTAGCACTCCAGTCATTTTCATGTTTTCACACAGACATGTCATTGTCTGTCCGTATCGACAAATAATTTCGTTTTCATCGATTGACTTAAATGTTTGACAAGAATATTTAAATAGAATAATCGTTGTCAGATACGTCACACGAATCGATATCTTAACGAGTTCCATAAAGAAAATTAGCGTTCTCTTTATCGTTTCAATGTTAAAACAACATAAGCAAACATTAAGTTGGTATACACATAATGGGGATTTATTATATATTTTTTAATTACTTAAATTCATTCTGCCTTATGTCAATTTTATCCTTACTAATATTACTTTATGTGACAGTCAGTATAATAACTATGTGACAAACATTATGTGAGTGTTGAAAATAAAAATAAAAAATATTTAATAAGATTTGATAAAATTTTGTAAATAGGTTGAAATAACGAAATAGTTGAAATATAGATGTAAACATAAAAAAAGAGAATAATGAACAACATATAAACAAAATTAATATAACATTAGTTTTGTGTTTCAGAAGACAAAATGGTTAACAATCATAAATTACAATGATTTTATTTCTTATAATGTTTAGGAAACTAGTACGTAATATACGTGATAAATAAATGAGCAATAATTTAATAGATAAAATATTAGTATGTATAAATGGTAAAAACAAAAAAATAACGTTATTCTACAACTTGCACAAAAGTATAAATTAAAATTAAATTTTTAATAAAAAAAAACGATACCGTCCGGTGCTTATTTCTCCGCTAACTTCTTCTGAACCACCAAACCGATTTTGATACAGATTTCACTAATGGAAACAGGAAGGTTTGTGTACACAATTTAAAAAAAAATGCATCCGTACGAAGCCGGGGTGTTCGCTATAGTTTACAATTGGTTATATTATAATATAACTTAATTATAACTTTTATATTTATAATTAGTTTAGTTTATAATAAAATAATTCAAGTGTACAATTTTACTGGCATAATCAAAAACTTATTGAAAGACCAATAAGTCATGAATCGACATTTAAATATTTTATCTATATAGAGCTTTTTTCTTCACTTGACGAATGACTGTCTCGGTGCTTTTTGAATAAATTATTACATAGACTGTGTCTGCCCTTTATTACAAGTACTTGCATTAAAATCTACTAAATTATATTAGCTTCGCAACAATGTAAGAATAATTTAAAACTATAAAACATTTATTTTTACAGATTACAATATAATATGTTATTAGGTACTTTTTACTGTATTATATACACATTACGTATTTACAATCTTTCGTAACTTCAACGATAAGATAAATGTAACATATATTTTTATATACATATCTAGAATTATAAATGACATGATTATTATCAATGAGAAATCTGCACGAGGACTGCCTTCGGAAATGAAAAAGGATTGAAAAGAAAGCCCGGAAATTGGTTTGTTTTTGTTTTATTTTTGAAAGAGCCGTTCTGATACCGCAATATGTGAAAGCGACTACCAAGACTTTTTAAAGGGAGACTGGCAAGTTTCGGCCTGAAATCCTAGAGTTAAGAATCATTAACAAAAAAGGGTATTACAAACACCTTCCTAAAACTTGTCAAACTTGAGACAAACAAATTTTAATATTTCATTAAATTTATACCTACATCAATACTAATAATAAATCTGTAAGGGTCGGTCATGGAGTAAGTTACTTTGTTTTCAGAGATATCGTGTTTATAGGCTCTATACATGATACTGAAACTAAATTGACGGTTTTTATAATTTTTTTCTGTATATGTAAGTATGTATGTATGTATGTTCCTCCATAACTGTGAAACGAGTTAACTGATTTTCATGAAACTTGGTAGATAAATATTTGGACGTACGGGACACAGGATAGGGTACTTAATATTTTTCAACGCGGACGAAGTCGTGGGCACCAGCTAGTATATAATAAAGTCCTAGCTGTGCCTTGTCTGTAAATTAAATATAATACTTTTAAAAAAAAAGGATATTCTTTAATGATCGATTATTTTAAACATGGCTAACTATTTTTAACTGTGAAAATTAAATCGCATTTTATTTTTTCTGTTACTTGTCAATTATATTAACAATTACACAAGTTGGTTCTGAAAATATTCGCTCGATGATTTTCTTGACGCGGTATTTTGACAGAGTAATTTTTAGTTAAAAATTAACTTAAATATAACTAATTTTGACACAAGTTCTAGAAAGTAGGGACACACTTTTATGGAGTACTAACGGGATAGGGATAGCATACTATAATTTTTAAGTATTTGGTAGATGTCAATATCGAACTCTCTAAGAAAATTCGCCAGTCTCCTTGTGAAAATCTTTGCTAACCGTTTTTACAGGTATGTATTTGAACAGTAAAGTCCGCTGTGAAAACAGTGCTAAATAAAACGGTTTTCGTTTTTAGGTCATCTTCATGCAGTATTCTCTTGTGTATCAGAGCAAGCAAGTTCATCGTTTTATAGTTTCACTAGCGTAAAATATTGTACTGTAGTATCATTTAGTAATTCGAATGAAACATAAAAGTTTTGAGAATATATATCTCCAATTAGAGGGTTTTACTTTGTTATTGTGTTAAGGAAAATATCTCTTCAATTATTATAGATGACAATAGACGTGGTTCATATACGACACAGCTTTGGGGGATGTTTGTACAGGTCAACGGTTACAAACCATCCTTTGTTCAACGTTGCAAATTCAATGACAAGCAACGTTGTATCTTGTATCGATACAGGGATAAATTGGTTGTCGTGTAAAGTGCATTCTCTAGTCAAGATCAAAGATGGTAAATCGGTTCATTAAGGCAGATAATTATATGAGACATGATAATTATATGGTTCATGAGACAGATGTTCATATTTTTAAGAAAAGTACGCGTGTATTTTAAAAAGATCTAAAAATGTATCAACATTGTAAAATTTTGGGGTATTTTTGATATAAGGAAACCCTGTTGATATCAGAGTTTAATTATGAAACATCACAAACCTCGCTCTAAAAATTAAATATTTTATCAAAGACCAAACAAGAGAACGTTAATAAATCTTATCCTTTTTATGGACATCCCTGTTAATCTCTGACTTTTGTTATACCCCAGAAACCAATTACTCCCTGGCCGGAGATAGGCAACGGAAAGAGCTGCTACAAATATATCGGATTTTTTAAAATAAGGACTGTCCAAGTAAAATTAAATATATTGTATTATTTGATGTTGGTAATTAGGTAGAACGTAGTCGATAATTAAAAATCAATTTTTATGCCGAAAATTTAGATACACAAAGTTATAACAATAAACGATGAACTTGTGTTAGAGATAATAAGTTACATAGAAATTCAATAATTACAATTTAATCTCTAATATCACAAACATTTTTGTTTTCAACCATAAAATTTAGATCAACAATATCAACATTGTAGACAATAAACTAGGTGCAACTCTACTTACACTCGAATAAGACTTTAGTCTTATCTCATTTTGTATTGGATGACCGTAAGATTCCTCCATAGATTGCATAAGTTCTGTAGAACAAGGCAACGATTCTAAAGGTATATCAATAAGTTTCTGCGCTACATTTGCTTGTACGTTATTACCTTTATCATTATAATCCTCACCCTTATCATAATAATCATAATTTTCGTCGCCTAATGTGTTCTCGCGGCTTCCATTATCCTTTTGCTTGAGTCTGTCGACCGTCGAGTCCGGGACACATGATACTTTTTCAAGAGAATGCTTCAAAGTGTTGTCTTTTGTCTCGTTTCTTAATAAGTATATCCAGGAGAGCCGGCAATTACAGTTGAGTGGGTTACCTGTAATGAGGAGACAGATTAAGTTACGTGTGCAATAATAATGGAGTACGTCGTGAAAGCTTTTTGTAGACATTTACCATAAAAACTCTATGCGCTATCACCTCAATTTTTTTATAAATAAAAATAGATTTTTTTATTGCTGCCAATGATTTGTTTGATCAATATTTCTCTAATTGTAAGTCGCAAAGTGAAATAATACTAGCAAAATTTGCAACCATTTTTAAATCTCATATAGCCGTTTATAACCTTAATTTTATTATTTCAAAATACTTTTTATATGAATCAGGCAAATGTGCTTAATGTGAATTTTATTTATTTCTAAGTATATAAAAGTTCTTATAAAAAGAAAAAAAAATCACAGAAAAATCCGTGTTAAGCCGGGGGCAGGTAACTGTAGTATATCTAACAACAAGATGTTTAAAATTACAAACTAGTACAGATTTACCAATGAATACTGAGATGTTTGTTTGAAAATATGAGAGAATTATATCTAAATTTATTATTTTGAAAAACTCTGCTACGAAATAATCTAAATTCTGGAAGTAGTTTTAATCAAGACCGAAAATAATTACTTAATTAGCTAGAGTATCTGCAGACGAAAGAGATGGAGCTATAGATAAATTGCGTAAAGTTATTCGCATCTCCGCTACAAAATCTCGTCAAGGTTTTCATTCGTGATATTCCGTAGGTATTTCTGCAGACCCTTTTCAGGTCAAACAGTCGAGACAGATTATTACTACTTAACTGAAAATTGTTTTGAAAGTCAAAGCCAAATTGTAAGAACCAAATTGTACTTTCAATTTATAAACATAGCCTGTGCGATTTTAATACATCAATTAATCCATATTGTAGGTGGTACATGAACTTATAATTCTTAAATCAAATTGTGTTTTTTTTTACCTACAAATTTTTTACTTAATGTAAAAAAATTAACATTAAGTGATGAAATAAATGAGTGAATAATAATAATATAATATTGACTAGCTGACATGGCAAACGTTGTTTTGCCTTATAATTTTTTTTTTGGGGTGGGCCACCCTTATCACTTAGGGGTATAAAAAATAGTTTACGACCTATTCTCAGACCCACCGAATATACACAAAAAAATTCATAAAAATCGGTCAAGCCGTTTCGGATGAGTTTGGTTACTAGAGAATAGAGAATAAAGAGAATTTTATATAATACTAGCTGTTGCATGCGGCTTCGCCCGCTTAACCTTAATAAAATATAGCCTATGTTACTCGTTTGTAATATAGCTTCCCAACAGTGAAAGAATTTTTCAAATCGGTCCAGTAGTTTCGGAGCCTATTCAATGCAAACAAACAAACAAACAATCAAATCTTTCCTCTTTATTATATAGTATAGATTAATATTAATATAATATAATATTAATATTTAATATTATAATTATATTGAGTATTAAATTAAATATATATTTAATCATAAAATATCTTGTCGCTCAGTTCCATTATAATGTGGAAATTCATTAAGAGTGTACAATACACTGAGAATTTTCATCTCTATTGGCAACGTCGATGTTCAAACAAGTCCGTTACCAAGTTATTAGACGAACAAGCTTTTAGATATTTAACTTCCATAGTCATTTCAAGTATATTTATATAAAGCTATAATAAAACTCGATTAAGCCTTTACAATAACGTTAAAAATTGCCTCTCTGGATTTTCGGCGCTGCTGATAATATTATTTTCTAATAAAATAAAGCAAATCTTTGAGTAAAAAAGTATTTTCGCGATGGTCTCATAAACTAATAAACGGATTTACATGCGGTTTTCACCAATGAAAAGAACACAAATGCAAAGTAGGGAGCGGGTCGCTATTTAGTTTATATTTAAGTTTATTTATTTTTTGCATACATTGATTTGATTCAATATAAACAAAATCTTTTATACAATGTATATGTTGGTGTTAAAATAAATATAGTTCTTAAGTTTTGTTATTCCTATACCAATAAGAGTATCAGTATAAGCAGCTCTTCACATAATACCCGACCTAAATCGAGTCGATAAACAAGTACATTGCTATTCGAGAAGCGTTTGGGAATTATCTGGACGCTGGCAACACCGCGATCTGCAACTGATAGTTGGAAGCAAGAAAAATGGCTTTTCCACAAAGTTACTGTAATGTAGCCTTTGGTTATAGACTCCGGAGATTGCTCGATCTTATTTTACATTGTTACTACAAGATTCTATTCCTTTTATTATTTTTTTCTCATTATTTTTTCAATTTCACATATATTGATAATGGAGAAATTAACTTTTCTGAGTGTTAGTAGGGGTAGTCACACTCAGAAATATATGAATTCAAGTAGAAAGTAAGAAAATGTTATAAAATAAGAACTAATTTAAGTACGTAACATATGTTTTAATAACAATTAGTAGTTAAGTTAAATTTAACATGCTAAGTACACTGTTTAGGAGTGCAACTTAGATTATATTCAATACACTTGTAATTTATATTTTTCACGTAAGTATATAATTGTAGATATTCTGTTTGTGTACTACATAAAATAAATAAATAAATAAATGAATTATACTGGCTGGTGCGAAAATTTCGTATGCGCTGTAGTTCGTTTTTTAAAAATTCTACAGAAACCTAACATTTTTCCAGAATAAAAAGTAAATCCTAAATGTAAATCATGGTAATAATGAATACATTTAAAGTGACAACTGCATTCAAATTTGTTAAGCTGTTTACGAGATTACCGTGCACAAACGTACAAACAGACAAACGGATAAATAAAAATTCTAAAAACTATATTTTTATCTCGGTAACAAGTACAGTGTATAAATTGTTACAGATACTGGTCGTTTTCGATTTCATTATATGTAATACAGATATATAGATAACATGAAGTTATGAAAATTCCTATTTAGAAGTTTACTTTTTTAATGACAATTGTCATAATATAGAATGTCAAGGCAAATAGGGCATTCTCCTTCCCGAGTACTCATTAGTTGAATAAAATATTAGAGTTGAGTGTGTGTTTGAAACGGTAAAATAGTTTCAATAGCCGCTAATGGTCTCAAACAAAACCAATTATTCGTGGTTGATATAACTCACTCGTGAATAATCAATACAGTAAGCAGTACAATAGCTCTATAAAGTGCGTAATAAACAAGCAGGCTTGTTTGCAAATAAAAAGCTATTTCTCGATGGAGGCGAGCAAATTTATCGGGTCCCTTCGCAAAATATAGGTACGGAGCTGGCCCCCGCGGAGCGTGATTTACACCCGCTATAGCTATGTGAGATGTGTGGCCATGAAATAAGCGATTTATTATTATTTAATATTAATAGCTTCCTTTATGATCATACACTCATGATGTTCTTTAAAATACAGATTTAAATAGTAGTTTAAATACTAAGTTGGACTGTTTGTCCCAACTAGGTATATGGGACACCCAGTCCCATTGGTTCAAACGTCAAATTTGGTATCAAGTGCTTGATCTCATTTTGACTTTTATTGGCTAAGCCTTACTTTACGAAGATAAAAATTTCCTCTTAATTAATTTGAATCCAATATTTGGGGTTGAAGTCTAGAAATCGTAGAATAGAAAAAAAATGCTTACTATCTGTTTATTGATATCATATTAAAGGAGAGCACCGCAAGAAGTAGGAGATTAAAATAATGGAAATATATAGTATTGTAATGTAACAATATTTATAACGATAACCGTGAAATAACAGCATATTGGCTGTTATGTTTCGGTGGTTGCCTTAGGGATAACCGAGCTACTTTACTATTCTTACCACATATACACAGCCTAGACGTTTCTTATGTTTATAGGTGAAGGCAGTAAATCACCATCAAGTAGATCGTCAGCATGTTTATGACTCCATTGTCATAAAAATAAGTAGAGGTTTATTAAAAAAAAAAAACTTTTACTACGCTTGCGCCAAGTTTGTGGCCACAATTGCCTACACCGCAAAACCGCTGCCTGTAAAAATAATTTGCAGAAACACCGCGTCGGTGCTTAGATCATTTTAAGTTTTGAAAATAAGTAAAGCCTACTTTGTTATTTATTACTTTTTTAAGTCAAAAAATGTTTTAAAAAAAAATCTTTTGTGTTAATATAAGTCTGTTTCCTTAAAAATTGCTATAACCTGTTTTTAATAGGTGGTAATCAGGTGGTAGGTAGGTATATTTATTCTCTCTCTATTAAAAAGGAATTTGAATTCATGAATCCAAAGGATATATATGAAAAATCTAGTCACAATTGCAATTATTTTTAAAACATATTAATAAACTTGCGACCCGCCTTTTGCTTCGCAGCGAGTGGAAATTTTCAAGAATTCAATTTCTCTTTCCAGAAGAAGAATCTCCCACAGAGGTTTGTATACAATTATGATATTCTCGTACAATATTAATTACTGTAGCTATTGATATTCCTATAGTAATTAGAGTTGATAACATTAGTAGGACTGATACGGCCATAATTAAATATATTCTATTGTGTGCATTTTTTATATTTGTATGTGGGTGTAGTCAAGAGCATAAATATGTATCCAAAGAATCGTTTATGAAATGTTTTAAAATTTTTTTATTAAAAATGTACACATATAAACTGTCACTAATATGTCCCTAATTTTTATTTAAATTAACATGCATACATAATAAATGTAAGAAAGGGTAATGATATTATTTACATCATAAAAAATTAATAGATATATTGAAGTATATATTTTATGCTAATTCGATTTAAAAGGAAAATCTTCTTTTATTTTAAACTTTGCTTGCTATTTAAAACGTCTTATTGTCTATTTTTGGGAAATAATATTGCTCGTGTGGTAATTTATTAAATTTTGGAACATTTGCGAAGACATAATATACATTTTATAATTCCATAATTAGTACATACTTGTTTTTGAAATTGTTTAGTAGATACATATTTTTACGCTTGACTGTACGATAAAGTCTGTACTAAATATCTTCCACTCAAAGAGTTTGAAGTTCCTTGTAACGTTACTATTATCGTATATTACGTGTTCGTTATACGAGTATGTATATTTATTATTATATACATTCATAAATTTCGTCTATTTTATATATTCAAGCTGAGAAATGAAAATATTATAATACCAAAGCTTGGGAGAGAAAATATTGTTATGTATCAAAAGTGCTATCGAGATATTAGAGTCGTTTGCAAATGTCAGTGAACGAGCGTAGAATACAAAAACAATGGGGCTTATCACACGTAAGTGTTCGCCTCTCCTATGTAGATAGTCAAATTGTGTTTGCTTATATAAATTGTGTTTACCGTACTTTCCACTGCCGTTTTTATACGCACATCGTCAATGTGCCGAATCTTAGGTAAAAATCTGTCCCTTTTTTAGTTCCGTTCCTCACCTTTATTGGTTTCTAGCAATCCGCTCCCGGCTTCGCACAGAATTAATTTTTTTTTTGAAAATTATATACAAGAACGTTCGTCGTTTATCGCTCTTTCCTTTAGTGCAAACGGTATCGAAATCCGTTGGGTGGTTTAATCCGTCCGTCGATGCTTAGATTATTTTAAGTTTTAAATGAAGTCACAAATGCAATTATTTTTAAAACTTCGCACCGAGTGGAAATTTTCAAAAATACTTTCTTATCGGACTATTACATTTTAAAATAAAACTATGTTCCAAATTTCAGCTTTCTAGACTTAGTAGTTCTTGGCTGTGCGTTGATAGTCAGGACATCAATTTCATATAGGAAAAAATAACAAAAATTAAAAAAAAAAATTTCAAATAGTTTTATATGTATAGATTTAAAAAATATTTTAATATTTTTGTTTTTTACTTACAAAACGTTTATAATTAATCTGTGTTGAAGGCTGGTAGCCAACTTTTCAAAGATGTAAATTTAAAAATAATTTTTCGGTCGTCTAATTGTAATAAATCGGCAATGTCCAATAACAAACGTCCAAAGTAATAGAAACAAAAAATCTTACCATCTAAATAAACTGCCGCCGAAGAGGACTTTTCGTTTTCAACGACCGGCCGAATAGTTTCATACGATATTGTTTCTAGGAGATTGTCCCTTAAATCCAAAACCACTAAACTCCTTATGTCTTCAAGGATGTCCTCGTAAAACGTCGTCAACTTGTTACCCGATAACGTTAGCTTCCTCAATTGTGTGAGGCCCCCAAACGCTCTTTCCGATATGTACTCTATCGCATTGTTGTCAAGCATTAATTCCTTCAAACCCCAAAGTTCACTGAACGCCAAATTTCCGATCATCGTTAATTTGTTGTTCCTCAAATTCAATCTCGAAAGGTTCTCGAGACCTTCCAACGTTTCTCTCGTTATCACTGATATGTAGTTGTAATCCAATTTCAACTCAATCAAATTGTTTAAATATTTAAAACAACCCTCGTGTATCAGGCTCAGGTTATTGTTGGATAAGTGTAGAATGTGCAGATTTGGCAAACCGAAAAAAACGTCCCTTCTCAACTCCGATATAAGATTGTCGTCTAAGCTTAGATTTGACAGCATCATCATCTGAGAGAAAGCGTGTCGCTCCAGGCTTGTAATCTTATTGGACCTCAACACGATCTGTTTTATCGTCGACGAATTGGTAAAGGCGTAAGCGGGAATGTTTTTTATTGTTCCAAACTGTATCGACACATGTTGAAGCTTATCCAGTCTAACGATCGCTTTGGCCGGAATAAAAGTTAGCGCGTCATCCGAACGGACGTTGAACATTAAATGATCTATTTCTGATTGTGACGAGAAACTCCCCCATATCGGATCCTCCTCGGTTATGCCTCCACTGAAAATCCAACAATCTGCTCTAGTGGCCGCTTTCGGCTTGCTACTGTCGCAATAGCAATGCACTTTGGAACGTCTATCGGATATGTCACACACATTAGTGAATAATTGGACGTGGAAGTAGGATCTGTCGATTGTTTGCAAACTTTCATCTTTGCTCTCGGTTACTGTTAACTTTACGGTCATTATAGAAGCTATAATGATTAAATATTTTCCAATTTGCTGCATTTTTTCTTCTAACCTGTAACAAAAAGAGTCGTATTAAATTCTCTTTTGCTATTTTTTTTTATATTTCAAAACTAGTTTATTTAAAAAGAAATCTCTGTATTTTCGTTTTCGTCTAAGAATGTGTTTAATACCAGTAAAATAATATATTTTATGTATATTGCAACTTGGTGACGCATAATTATTTTTTAAAAAATACTTTGCATTTTCATGTTTTTATAAGTTAAATTTTTTTGTCTTTGTGACATCATAAACTATTATAGGGTCAAGTTGAAAGTATTTTAAATATTTTTTTGTGTGTTGACTTGTTTGACTTTTTTGTATTTACTAATATAAAGGGTGCTTGTGTAACGTCTCAGGGGCCCCGGGTTAGATTCCCGGCTGAGTCAACTTTGGAAATGACTTTTCAAAGTTGGCTCTGGTCTGGATTTGGAAAGTAGTGGCAGGGCACACTGCGTTTCGCGGTCATTTGGGTAGCCTGTCTAGCGGCAGTAACCACTCCCTTATAGAATTCCACAGTGAATTAACAGCATATGTGCTGTTGTGTTTCGGTGAGTTTTGGATGCCAGATTCCATTTCTTAACTCTTAACTCTTATAAGTACGTTTCGACAGCGCATTTGCAAGCCCAGTGTCGTTTTTTGTGTCTACAAGTGGACGGTCAAAATGCCTGCCGACCTATATAGGAAGAAATATATACTATGCGTTTCTATTCGAATGATTACTAAATTCATATAATTTAAAAACACATTTAGTCAATAAAGTCATTAGACAAAGAGTTAAAAGCCATTAGGGCGAGTCACGTACAAATATATCATCCAAACAGATCCCCATAATGTCGCTTTTCACACTTGGTCACGACACTTTTATTAACTAGAAGCTTATGTCACCTAATATTAACTTAATTAAACATTAAAGTTCGTGTCAAAATGAAATATTCCGTCCTTAGCTTTAGGGATTTTGAAATGTAGTAGCGTTTTGTTAAAGTTGGCTTACGGATTAAAAGTTGAACTCGGCTTTTGCGTCGTCGAACTACAGTTAAATAAAAGTTTCGCTTTATAAGTTGTGTTTTACACATTTATATTCGGTGTTAACGTGTTTTTTTAATCCTACCGTTCTCTTTCGTATATTAGTTAAATTTTTAAACTAAATTTTTTTATCTGCCTGTATATTTTAGTAATAATATCCTTATATGTATAAAAATTACGTTTCACATGTTTGTCCGCGATGAACTCCCAAACTACTGAACCGATTTTGATAAAATTTCGTAACTATATGTAATTTGGTCCAAATTAAAAGACAGGATAGTTTATATCTCATTTTGTTTATTATTTTTTTGCAAATTATATAATATTATTAACCTAGCGCCATCTGTTGATACCTATTCGATTCAGCAATTACTTATCTGTGTGTTCCAAAAGATTCTAACAGATGGCGATGTAAGGTAATTTCATCAGCTGGATTGAGTAAAAAATTGCACCCGTGCGAAGCCGGGAGCGAGCCACTAGTTTATATATAAAAATCAATCTCTGTGCGTTAGTCTCGCAATAACTCAAGAATGGCTAGACCGATTTTAGTTTGATTTTCATTATGGGAACAAGGATAAACGGGGAAGGTTTGTATGTATAAAAATTGCATCCCGAGCAAAGCTGGGAGCGGGTCACAAGTAATTTATATAAATTAGAAAACATAATGTTACAGTCTTATTAGGATTTATGCATTAAGAAATTTATTTTTTAAAGTTATATTTGCTCACTAGCTTTATCTGTGACTAACCCATCGAAATATATATTTTTGCAAGCTTCAATCACATTCAATTTGGATTCCTTTCTTAGCGGCGCTCGTTGTCAATAAGTATCTTTATTATATATTAATGTTTGATCTCTATACAAGAATTATTATTATTTTCTTAGAACAGCTAGGTACTCAATAATGTATTTTGTTACGCTGTAAACGAACCCTGAAAGAATAAATAACAGAATGAACACAATAATAGGTTCTCTAATATAGTTTATAAAATTAATATTAGCGCCACTTTTTTTTAATAACAAATTCATGTCATTTCAATAATATTTTATAAAGGTTTTCTTATAAAATCTTCTGGTTACAATATATACGGAGATTATAATCCCCGCTAAGCCTTTTTAGAATACTGAGAGACACCTCCGCTTTGCCTAGTCGAGTACTAAGCACTAGTTTTAAACTGTCTTGAGTTTAAACAATAAGAAATAGGTCACAAGACAGCCCAACGCAAGTACTTTCGCTTTATTGAGAATTGTGCTATGTGGAGTGGGCAACCTCTGCAATGCTGAGAGGAAATTCTTAATTTCCCCCATTTATTTATTAAATCCGTGTGCTATGATAATTAATTTTTAATTGAAATATTGTCTGCTTTTTAAAAAGAAAGTAATTGATATATATATTTTATATTTTTGGACCTTTTTACAATAGAATAATTATATATTTATAAATTTGGAAAGTTTCCCAATAGTACTGAAAGAAGACCATTGTGTGTGATTCACAAGCGTAAAGGTTAGGTTACTGCGATTTGCAATCCGAATTTGGGCAATTTATCTGGTGGCAGTAACCACCCGTTTGCAAAACTCTTAAGCTCTTTTTTATTGTGTTTCGGTGACGGATGCCAGAGTGATTTCAGGGGTATGCCAGAGCCCATTCCCCTAATTCCTCCTTGTTCTTCATACTTTATCATAATATTATTAAGGTCAGTAGCGCATTTGCAATTCTTATGATCTGTTTGTGTTAATAAGCCTCGGTAGCCACTTACCTACCATCAATTGGACCATCATCATGCCTACTAACGTTTACATAAAAAATGTGAGCATCTGGCCTTCCTAGGCATGCGAACATTATTATGCTCTCATCGCTGACTTCAGTTTATTTGAAGCAACACAAATCAAGGCTACCACCGAACTTGTGACTCCAGTGTGGCCTCATCCTTACTATAATCCAGTCCTTAAAGCCTAATGTACACGGGTAGAGTAAACGGTAGATTCAACTAGCGTACTCGTACTATTCTACCAGTTCCAAGTACTCTACCAGTTTTAGTAGAGTAACTGTTTACACAAGAATCATCAGTCTTTTATAGAAACCGGTACGTCACACTGATCGAACTTTATGAACACTCATCGAATAATTGTAAAAAATCAGGGGTGGGGAAGGCAAGTAGTAGAGTAGCTTGCCCGCGATGGTAGCTACTCTACTCTTCCATATTTTAGTACTCTACTCATACTCTACTCTACCAATACTGTTTACATTAGTATAGTTAGTAAGAAAGTTAGTACACTACCATGCTACTATACCGTATACTCTACCCGTGTACACCGGGCTTAAAACATAGTAGTCACGTTTATAACTATATAGTTGCTATCTATCCATCCAACTTAGTTAGTAATACGTTAAATTAATGGTTAATTACTTCAAGTCGCACAATAAAAGCCACTATGTCGCGTACGTGACTGGTTTACCGAACATATAGTTGAGTTATCTCTACACTAACTAGTGTTGTTCACATGTAATTATCGATAGAGATTAATCGATTATAACCATTCCAATAGTTTAATATTAATTTCACAAATCAGAGCACATACGATTTTTCCAATGTAACACACAGTAAGAAAAGGATTTCCAGTAGATTGTCATAACACTCTATGATGGATATCATTCAATTCGTTGTTGGTATTCCATTTTGAATAAGTTTTAGATTTAGAAATGCTTCGGTGGTTAATCTCGCCTAAACTGGCTAAGACACAATCAACGATTTGATTTGATTTGATTGTATTGTAGTCATATTGTAGGTCGTATTATGTGAAAGCTGTTTAGTTTAATTGCCTTGGTGACAATTATAAAAATTAAGTGAAGTAGTTAAAAAAGTCGATGCATTTAAGGACTACAGTCATACTGTACATAGGTATGCACAGTACATAGATGAAGTAAATGTCAATTATAATATAATGTCTAAGTGACAAAATATCTAATCTAGTGTAAAATATAGTTATATTTTCGAATACAATTTTAACTTATCGATTTTCTTAATTGTACCATACCAAGGCCACACTACAATATAATGACAACTTGGGAATGTGATATAATTGGTTACGTTACCAACTTCAGTTGACAGTAATATTATTTCGTATCAATATATCGTAATAATACTTACACTACTTATGAGTATAGAGTAGGTATGATACGCTGCACTCTTTCGCCGATACTCGAAGAAAACCTCCAAAAGAATCAGAGTTCAGTAGAAGATACATTTTATGTCATCATCACCATCACCATCACCACCACCATCATCATCATCATTATCATTATCATCAGCCTGTGTCGCTACACTGTTGGATATGGCTTGGCACCACACACAGCCCTCTGCCCTTTCCACCTGCCCGCTGGGCGTGCTCGTTTAAACGTTGGTTATTTGCTCAGCCATAAATATGACAAAATTTGATTTAAAAACTGGGGATACACCGATTGGCTATTTTCACTTTCTGATGCTACATGCCACATTACATTTATATGTATATCTTTATATATTTCCTTTTTGAAGATAGTGTTTTATTACAATAGAAATATATTTCTTAAATTTCACTTAATTTGATGCAGAATTACAATGTAAGTATTTAATTAAAAATTATTCTAATTAATCACGCACAACCTTTCCAAGTTCTTCACGAGAGAACTTAAATTAAAAAAGATACACCCCAAAAACCTCAATATCCATCGTTGAATACTAATCATGTATAAACTTTGAAAATGTTCGCCTCTTAAAATTTTATTCCACAAACGATTTAGATATACTATCGAAACCGTCGAATCACCGCGACATGATAAGACAAAGTTTTGGACAAGTTATTCGGCCGGAGGCTGTAAGCTTGCTTGTCTTTGCTTTTAACGTGAAATGTAGTTATACGAATACAAGCACGTAACATCAAAGGTTGGCAGAAACTTGTCGAAGCGAGTTTTGGTGCTGAACATCACGTTGTGTGTCGATATTAAATTTGGTAACGACTTTCGTAAAAGTTTCGGTCAATTTCGTTTACGAACAGTTTCATATGTTGCGTGTGTTCCCACTTAACTAACAGTGAAAATAATTAAATGAAAATAATTGTAGATAATTTTCTGAAAACGGATTTCAATTATTTCACAACAAACATAAAATTAATTTATTTTGAAGTTATTATAAATCGTTTAATTGACGGCTATTCAAATACTTGTTTATTTATTAGAGTTTTAATATTTTTAGATTCTTAGATTAAAATAGTGGGTTAGTTAAATATTATTATTATTTTTCAATTTGTCAATTGTTATTTTGAATTGTCAAAATAGAACGTCCTATTTGTTGTAATTGACAAAACTTTGATAATTGTAGAAAACAATAAATTAAGTAAAAATTAATCAAAAATAATCACAAGGAAAAAATAAAATGACTTTATTGATTTAATCTCTGCATTTCCAGGGGGCCTAGCCAAGATGTACATTAAAGAAAACGCTCCCTAGCGAACTTTACGAAGCGAACAAAATAAAGCCCGGTGATTGGTTGTTGTAACGCCCACATAAAATTTTGACCAATCACAAAGCTTTGTCCGTAGCGTAGCGTAGCGTTTACGACTGTAGAAAGCACTGCGTTTGCATCTTGGCTAGGGCCCCTGATTGTTTCTATGTGTACCTAAGTGAATATTTGTAACGATTTTATGTGTTTGATTGTGTGTAAACTATGAAACTACACCAAAACTATGAAGGAGAGTATCGGTTTTAAGGTTTGTTCTTTGTTTATGTTGACATTTAGGTACCTCGTGTCGTTTGCCAGGATAATTCTGAGCTGAGAATAACATAATAGATAATGGATAAACTAAAAAACAAGAAAAACATTGCGTTTATGTGTCATTATGATTATATATACATAACTTCAGTATGTATTTTAATCATCATATACATAACTTTTAAATTACCTAGACTAGACTAACTGGAAAATAAGACATGACTATACAAGATTAAACGAGGATTACGTATCAACGACACATGGTTTACATTTTCATTAAGGCCAGTTTATTTTACCAGTTCCCGTTGCCGTATACTTCAATAAACGTAAACTAATTCCGCGTCAAATGGCCAGAAGGGAACTAAGCTTAGTGATACAGGCCCCTACCATTGGTTTTGCTGGATGCGCTACTAATTACAATATCACTCAATATAAAGTGATAAATATATTTGTTTCTTACCTACAAGCTTTTGTCTAGTGGTCTAGTGGTTAGACACGTTTGGTCTAGTGGCAGTAACCCTAGCTGTTAACCAAACGGTCGCGGGTTCGAATCACGCTAGGGGCAAATGTTTATGTGTAACATTTTACCTTTGTACCTGAGTCATGGATGTTTGTATCTATAATATGTATGTATTTATAAAAAATAATAATCTATGTCTGGTATCCATAATACAAGCCTATAGTTGTTTAATTTGGAAATAGATGGTGCTGTGTGGAATGTGTTGATATTAAAAAAAAAATATTAAAAAAAAGCCTGCCCATGTGTTATTCTAATGTATAAACTATACTACTGTAGAGTTTCATCCCAATCTGTAAGTAGCTTTTGTGTGGAACAGTAACTAACGTCCATCCTCACAAACTTTCGCATTTATAAATTAGTAGGTTATAAACATATAGACATAAGGTTAGTCTTTTAGAATAGTAAGTAAGTAAGTAAGTTCTTTATTCTTATCATATCTAAATGGGCCTACAGCAGTGCTTCTCTTACCGTAAAAAAAAAGAAAAGAACAGACTATAACCCTACATTATATGGCTTAATTTTCACGGACCTGATTTCTAGTCCATGGCTTTTATGATGATATTTAAGTAAAATTGCTTCTGTCGTTATAAAATATTTAGTCCATAGTTGGGCACAAGGAGTGTGGTTGGCAAAGGGTTGCCGACGTCACTTAACGCTCTCCCTTGGGAGAATGCGACTCAGCAGATGCTGTCTCGCCCGGAGCTCTCTGTATTTTGCTTTGGTTCAAGCTATTAGCGAAAAATTACATCATTGTATTGAAAATTTTAATTTATATAGTACAACAACATCACAATCTTTTCTTTAAATACGATTTAGTCTCGTGATATTTAAATTTTTTTGCACATATTAGATAAACATGACGAACATAACACCGAGCCCCTCGGCTGGGTGGTTAGAGTGCTTGCCTTGACGCTCTGTCTTAGAGGGACCCGGGTTCGATTCCCGGCCGGGTCAACTTTGTAAATGAATTTTTCAGTTGGCTTTGGTCTGAATCTGAAACGTAGTGACAGGGCACACTGCGCTTCGCAGTCATTTGGGCAGCTCATCTGGTGGCAGTAACTACCCTCTTACAGAAGGCCATTATGAAATAACAGTATATGTGCTGTTGTGTTTCGGTGAGTGAGTTAAGGGATGCTAGAGCCATTCCTTATCCTCAATCCATCTATGGTCCGCAGCGCACTTGTAGCAACTATGATGTCCATTATAAGCAACCGTAGCCACTTACCATCAAGTGTACCGTCAGCTTGTATGCTACCCTTTACATAAAAAAAAGATATTGAAGAAATTTTATCAGAGAATACAAGTGATAAAAAAATAATCTTTAATACCTATCTAACATTCACATTAAAAGTTATCCACCAAATTACTACATAAATTTTATTGTAAAGGAAATATCTATTGGGATACTAGTCTCCCATAACTTGGACTGTATCTTGTAGTAGACGCTTTGAGTTTATTCATAATTCACTCCGCCAACGCCGTTCGGTTAAACATGCAACTTGTTTACGTCACTACGGCTACGAACACCGCATACATCTGTCGAGAGGTCAGGAGACCATTGTCTCATACGAAGGACACCTACCGGCTTGACATTACCTTTATCTATATTGGTTTCAGGTTAGAACTATCCTATTATGTAACAGAGACTGGTGAGATTCAATAGATTTATAAAAATGTGATAGTATTGGCAACTCTAAATTAATAATTCCTACAAATTAAAGGTATAAGACCTTCCGCGTTTAAAGCTCTTTCCATTAGTAAAAACCGCATGAAAATTCGTTCAGTAGTTCAATCGCGAACATACATACAGAGAGACAGACTTTATTTTAAAATATTTATAGATAAATAGATTCAATGCTTTAAATATAAGTTCAAAAGTTAGTGTTGAAAGATTTGCGATACATATTCAAGAATGCTAATTTTAGTCAAAAGCCACGAAAACGATTTCTTAATAACAGTAGTAATATTAGTCCTAGGGTTTGATCTAAAAATTCAGTAATGCCTTATATTATTTTAATTATTATAATTTTAAAACTCTTAAGGTTTTAATACAATGGTTATATACATATATGTATATATAAGCTTAGGTTCTATAGACTTTATACATAGGCATAGGAAACTTCTAAGTCCCTAGTTCGTGTTAGATCTTCATTAATTCTTGTTAGAAATCGTTTAACTATTTCAATGTAAGGTTCAGGTAACTAGTCCAATTAAGCTCTGTTTGTTATTAACTTGTTACATAAAGCAACTGTATTCACGTTTCTCATTGGAGTTAATCTTGCCGACTTGTGGTTTGCAGTTTAGCTGTTCGTTGCTAAAATACCTCGCTTTTGAGGAATGGTGGCTAACACTAACATAGTTGCTAACAACGATTTCTATGTTTACCTTATTTGTTTATTTAATTGAAACTATACAAAACACAACAATTAAACATAGCTAGAGCGAGAAAGCAAAAAGAGACGCTCCAAATGTACAAAACGCATAATGTACAAAAAGGCTAACTTTACACTAATCCATAAAGTTTTTTTCATATCTTAGCTTAAAAGAAAATAACACTAGATTGCATAGCCAGCTTTCCTCAAAAAAAAAAAAAATAGAATTGTATCTTGGTCCATCTATCGAAAAATGGCTAGGTCTAAGGACTGCCAGATTGATGACAAACAATTGATTGAAAAGATTGACAATCGTTAGGGCGCTTCCCTTAACGCTTTGTTCTAAGGATCCTGGGTTCGATCCCGGCAGGGTCAACTTTGGAAATAACTTTTCGAAGTAGTGGCAGGGCACAGAAATAGAAACAAGAACAAAGAAAGAAACAGAACTTAAACATGGCCTGTGGTTTCTCAATATCATTCTCAAATCATATCGATTTTGAAATGATTTTCTTGGCAGAGATTATCTCTTAAACCTATGTGAAATAGGTAACCAATTCAGTTCATATTATAAAGTTGGTGTAAGTGCGTTTAAAGAATATTTTTACATCCATTCTCGAAAATTGTCATAATAGGACTGTCGTAATTGTCATACTGGGACCGGCTATAATATAATATGATAGAACAGGAGTAGAAGTCAATTGTTATAGAATTTATGTCTAAATATACAATATTATAAAATAAAGTCGCTGTCCACATTTGTCTGTCTCTCTGTATATTTTTTAATTGATTTTGATACGGTTTTCAGTAATGGAGAAAGCGATAAACGAGGATATAATTTGCAGAAAACAATTCATCTGTGCCAAGCCGGAAGCTAAAATATTTATATAAGATTGAACTTAATATTTTCAACGCAAGTGTGGAAAACGAGGTGCTTTTTATTTTACGAGTTCTTTAAATAACAATATATTTCTTTTTCTGCGTTTTTCTCGTAACAAATGCAGTTACTTTATTATAATTTGGTTTTATATAGTTCAATGTTAAAAGTGCATGATTATGTACATTAATATTCTGTTTATGTGCAGGTCGCTAGTACATTATAAAATGAAATTTGTTGCTATCCGCTTCTGTCTGTTTCTCTGTTGATTTTTTTTAAACAGCCCAATGAATTTTGATATGGTTTTCTATCATGGACAGAAAGATTAATGAATAAGATTAGTGTAAAATAAATTATTTGAAGAAAAAAATGGAACTGATACATATTTAAACAAATTAATTAAAAGGAATCCCAACGTGAAGGTAAAATTGACCTAATTTTCTTTCCGGAATATAATGTTTGGGTTGGACAAATATATGATTTGAGTAAAATAGCATAAAACAAAAGTGGGTTATAATAATATAGGTACAATATGAACAATCGACAACAAACCCAAGCGTACGGGATATGTTTGAAACTTCGTGTTGAAAGATTACACAGGATGTCGGAAACTCGTAACATATTGTAAGCCCCGGAAATTTCCGTATTGTTTGCTCCTTTTGTTTATTATGTTAACAATTATTTTTTAAAATGTGATGGTTTAATTATATAGGGCTCTCTCTATATTCATACTTAGGTGTACGCTAGAAACTTAAGTTTCTAGTACACCTAAACTGTGTACAACCAATTGTATTTTTTTTGTGTGTAAATAATAATAAAAATCATATACTTACGCTATATATTTTCTTTTGAAAAATTAATAAACAAGGACATTAATAAACCATATTTAACATCCTAAATATTATACCTAAATTCGATAGGGAGTTTGTTGGTTTGTGAAGTTTTCACGCCTTAAATACTCACGCCTATATCATTATAAAAGTCTGTTCTATTATAAATAATTGCACATGTATTTATGTTTTCATTCCGAAAAAGAAACTAACATGTAAGTATTTTACAAGGCTGTTTTTGTTGAAAAAATTGTTAAACTAAATTGGAGGTTCTAGCTCAAAATTGTTCTCGAACTTAACTAAAAGCAATTACGTGTAACCTCAAATTAAAATTTCTTTTTGAATTTATTTAGCGTGTGCCTTTAATAACAGTTTACACATTATTTTTCAAAGTGGTAGTTGCGAACTTTAGTAAATCGCTAAAAAGATCCATACGAGTGTGTATATTTTTAAATTTTGAGGTAATATTATTAAGAATTACAGTATTTATATAAGTTTGTATTCTTATTTATAAGTAGAAGGTAAGCTTTGAAACCATTCCTTACATTTCAATGATTCTTTCAGGGTTAATAACTACACTATGGATGAGTGTGATACATTTCCATACTTCATACTATAATATTATATATGTGAAAGTAACTCTGTCTGCCTTATCTCTTACCTTTTGACGCCTTAACTATTCAACCGATCATCAAGAAAATTTTGCATACACGTTGTCACTGATACAGGAAAGAAAATAGGGTACCTTTTATCCTGAAAAAGTACTGTTCTCGAGGGGTAATCTAAAATTAAAAAACTAACGCCTGGCAAAAGTGTAATAGAATTAAAAATGACAGGCGTTATATTGCTTATTTATTTTTTAATTTTTAACGTGGACAAAGTCGCGGGCACCAGCTAGTAGGCTATATTTTGTTGGGATAAGTATTCATTTTCAATACGAAATCACAATATTCGTAAATCAAGTAGCTTGATGCTTTATGACGGTTTGCTGAGGAAAAGGGTTACATACAGAGAGAGGGAAAGAGATATTATGACGAAATATTTACCAAGATCTATAGAAGGTGTGAACATATATCCAGTTTTTTAAAATTTATTTATTTATACGGTTACAGTAACCATTGCGCGGTATATTTCCATGCGTGGGAATATAATGAATATGATTCATTTATTCCAATGTAGTTCCAAAATAGGTGGGAAGTAGACTCTTTCAAGTTTTATTGTCACATTTATTTAGCTTTCTGTCTGTCCTTTACAAATTTAATAATAATAAAAAAGTTTCTTAGTGCAACTCTAATACAAACTATATCTCGATTAAAACATCTCCTTTAATCATGATTATAATGTAAGAGGTACAAAGTTCAACAATTGTTTCAACAAACTCCCCACTAAAAAGGGGAAGGGGAAAGGCTTAATGTGGACTTGATTTATTACGTGGAAGGAAGTGGCCGGAATTAAACACAATTGTTTATAAGATTAATGGCGGAACAACAAATTTTATGCTGTGAAACCTTTGAATATGATTTAAATTAGAATAACCACACTTTGGGTTACTTAATTATTCAAATAAAAAAAAGTAATCTATTATAATAATGTAGCTATGTAAAGTAAATAAGTACATTATTTGTATGTCATATAATGTATATAAAATAATAATATATTTTTACATAGTATAAAATAAAGTCGCTTCCAGGCTGGCGCAACTCAAAGGAAAGAAAATGATGTATGAAACAGGTGGATTGGGTAATGCCGGAATAACCCGACTAAGTCAAGGCGATTGCGAAACCCATTAAGTTATTAGACATCACCGATTCTCTAATTTGGCCGTATTATACATCAAAACCACAATAAACCTGTATGTATAAGTTACTCTATGCAATAAACCATCGGCGGCCATATTGATGTGTTGCAATATGGCGTCTTTCATTTCAACTGCTTTGTTTGTTTGTTGTTTATTTTCGGATTTTTCGGCAAGCAGAGTATTGATTTTTATAAAACTTGCCAAAATTTTAGTGTTTAAATACTCTTTCTTCGTAGTGTTATATTTGGTGTATCGTGTTTAGTGTTCTAGATGCCGAAAGTAAGCTGCGAAATATGTGGCCTAAGAACGAGTCGCATTGATAATAAAAAACGAATATTTTTGGCCCAATTCCCGCTGGATGAAGATAGGTTAGTACATATTATATCTTGCTGCTGTTCTAAAACCATGTATAATATAGTTTATTGGGAGTTTAGTTCAAATTTTCGAATAAAATTGTGTTGCATATGTGTTGCATGTAAAATGTAAACAATAGTGCAGTGCCATTTTTTATCGACAATCGGCAAAAATTTCTTTTTGATTTTATTGCACTGAATGATAAGAAATGAACACATGCATACACCCCAATGTACCAATTGGTTTGTTTTAGTTTTATTTTGCCTTTCTTTTTTATTTATATGTATATTTAACTAAAAAATAACATTTATTATTCATTTACTTTCTAGGTGCAGGCAAGACTTTGAAAAGAAAAAAACAACAAATGAAATGCTGTTCCATGTATCGGAATCTCTGCCAATCCATTGAACGATGAAGTTTTCAGTGAACTCCCTCTCCATATTGCTAAAAATGCTGTAAGAGATGAACTCATGCATACACCCCAATTTACCATTTGGTTTGTTTTAGTTTTATTTTGCCTTTATTTTTTTATTTATATATTTAACTAAAAATAACATTCAATATTCATTTACTTTCTAGGTGCAGGCAAGACTGAAAAGAAAAAAAAACAGCTGTACATACAACAAATGAAATGCTGTTCCATGTATCGGAATCTCTGCCAATCCATTGAACGATGAAGTTTTCAGTGAACTCCCTCTCAATATTGCTAAAAATCCTGTACAAACAACAAATCGTTCCAATCCATTGAATTACTTTATGAAATTATTATTACGTTATACATGACATAATCCAATTTTTATGTGTGTTACAGAACCTTCAACGTCGACCTTGGATACTGCCGTAATTAACTTAAAAAATAAATAGATCCTGCAGTCCTCAAAGATTTTATGTGAAGTTACTCTTGTGGCTAGGGAGCTGGGTGCCAAAATTTCTATATGATTTGTTCGTGTTAGGATGATGTACCATAAAAAAACATTAAGGACCGCGTCTGCCACCATGACAGCCCTGCGTTGTCAATTGAACGACGAACTAATCTCCTGGTATCAGTAATCCGGTTGTTCACGTCACTCGAACTGTTGAGCCTCCTCTTGTATCAGTAGTTCGGCGCTGGTGCTTTGTTTTCTAAGGTACTGTATGTACACATAAGGCTCTTATAATAATATCAAGGAACTTCAATAAGTGTCCATTATTCAACCTCTTTATTTAATTAGCCACTTGTTATCAATGTATTTTGTAGAGATTCCTTGTGCATCAAATGCTCTAAGTATGGCCATATCGATTGACAGTGTAACTCTTCCTAGCATTTGATTTACAATTTGATATATCTTTTTTATATTTTTAAAGTTATTATTAATATACATATTTATTCCTCTTATCTTACTTCGAAATGTAAAACAATCGTCATGTGTGTACATACATCAGTACTTTAGAAAACAAAAGTTTTTCACCAGCGCCGAACTACTGATACAAAAGGGGGCTCAACAGTCCGGTGAGGTGTACAACCGTACTACTGATACCAGGCGGAACAAATCATATACCAAAATGGCACCCAGCTAACCATTGTTTTTTTCGTTCACTGCTTCTCTGCTACTCCGTCAGTCGGCGATAACCGTAAACTGTATGATAGTAATAAAGCGATGATTGTAATTATTTGTTTTTTTTATTTGTCAATAAATAATATTTAAAATTGTGTAAGGCCTTTTTTTGGGATTTTCATAAAACCATAGACTATAGAGTCAATTATACTATCGACCTTATTTATCGTAACAATAGCACATCCTTATTTTTATGTTCGTTATGTTGGCAGCATCGTACTTGTTAATTTTGGTTAGGTTGGTATTGGAGCAGTCCATCTTTGTCATAGAACAGTGGATTTCATTTTCATTGTATGGGAGTCCCGTCTCTTAAAACGTAGTGATTATATACTCTTTGGTCGCTTCCTTCCGTATGTCCCTCTGTATGTACGCTTAGGTCTTTTAAATTGCGCAACGAATTTTAATGCAGTTAAACAAGAAATGTATGACTATTTATATACCTAGTATATATAACTAGCTGGTGCCCGCGACTTCGTTCGCTTTGAAAAATTAAAAATATGTAAGCCGCAGACTGTCAGCCTGCCTGTCAACTTTTACACAAAAAAATAATAATAATATTAATTTGAATATTGGTCTGTTAATATTTACAAATTGTTAATACCTATTAAGATATTTAGGTACTGTTTCTTCGTGTACTGTGAATCGAATTTCGTTCACTTAAGAGAATTAGATATCTGTTCAAGTTGCGAAGTTTTCTATGTAAGGTATAAGTACCTACTTGTCTGTGGTTAAATCACTTATATGAGAGTAAGAGCACCTTTTTTCCTTTTCCTAAATACCTAAGTTTAATTTTATGAAAAGGTTAAACGGAATTGAATTCGAAAACATACCTACTATAGTATAGTATTGAAGAATTTATTAACATTTCTTTGTAAATTTATTACCATTATTTTTAAATGTTAAAGCCGGCAGACAAGCTGATGGTCTACTTGATGGTAGGTGGCTACCGTCGCCTATAACATAAGCTACGCCACAGACGCTTCAAATATACTGTCTTATTTATTTTAATAAAAATAATAATTTATTTAATTGATTAATTAATAACGCTAACATTTACTTAACAACTCCGCGTTTATATAAACACTTACCCTTACAACGTATCTAATTGTTTATTTTATTACAGAAGCCATTAATAAAGCTTCCTGGATGTTATTATATCCAATGGCTTAACCCTTACACCGCACTATTAAGGGCGACCTTCTTTGAGGATTTAATTTGTCTGTCCAGTTGTCCAGGTATGTAGAGCTTAACTTATTGTTTAAATAAATAATAGTGCGTTGTCATTGGCTCGGTGGCTATGTTTATACTAAGACGATCCTTGCCTTAGTTTTCATATTATCTTGTCATACATCATTCAAAACCAGGCCATAGTTTTTTTTAAACTTTCACTTTTGAAAATTTACTAATATTTCTTCAGTGTCATCTATTTAATTTTAGTTATTCCATGTGAATATTACAGATTTATAAAATTCAGATATGAATATGAAAATGATGACTTATATTTGAGGTAAATTCTAAAGTATTTTAATACTTTCAAGCTTGAATATCTGTGAAACCCTATTAGGCAAATTAAACGATATTTTACCAGTAAAATCTATAAATTCTTTTGACCTAATGTTACAAGTCAACCGTTAAATCGAAAGTAAACTGATGGCCTGAACTCCATACAAAAATGATTGATTTCATTATCTGTTCTAGGTGGTAAGGTGGCATATCTAGATTTTTAAGCAACGTTTTAGGTTAGTTTAGGTGATTTAGTACGTGACTTCAATGTTTAAACCAGTTCCTAAAGCTATTTTAATAGTAGAATATATTTATATAGTAGAATTATATTGTGAAAATGATATCTTAATTATAAATTTGCCGACTTAATCTTATTTAAAAAAAAAAACAAAGAACATGAAGAAAAATTGTTATAAATTAAACAAAAGGAAATGACCGTCTCGATTGAAATAATCAAGATTAATCTTTCTTCTTTCTCTTTTGTTTTACTTCTCGTCTCTTTTGTTGTTTTGTACAGCTTAATATGCCTATAAAATGACTCGGAATTACTCTGTTTGGCTGAAAACTTGTAAATGTCAGAAAATTTACCACAGTGAGACGTTCATAAACGCAGTTAGAAATGACTGCTCCGCTTTGACATTTTAATGTCACATCCGAAGCCTTAAATTTCAAGTTATATTTTAGCTCGCTCCAACTTTTATACAAACCAAAAGATGATGAGTAACACCCACTTTTTAATATTAATAGTTTTTTTTAATGTAGCTAAATATGTTTTCGACAATTTTGAAACTAAAAACACTCTATTGCAGACATAGAAGTTTAAAGCCATATCGCAGTTCGCGTCTATTGTCCGCCCGATAGAAGATTTCCCAAGCGGCCATCACGAATAGGTACTAACACTATCTAACTGTCAAAATTGTATTTAACATCAGAGTATTTTGACGTTTCCGTCATGAAAGTTTGATCCAAGTAACTTGAGGATTGTGAAAAGAAAAATAAAAGAATACTATTGTAGGTATTCTGAGTGTGCTCAGGAGCTGCATTTCTTCCATCGGACACACATACGTACGGCTGGTTACCATCCTCACTTGTCGAAATCCCTCTTTTTCGGACCAAGCGCTTTAAAACATTCTTTACAATGCTCACTGCCAAGGTTTGGAAATCCCTGCTGGCGTCTGTATTTCCGAGCTTGTATACCACAAATCTTTTCAAAGTTCCAGTAAATAGGCATCTTCTGGGTAAGCTCATAGGCCAAGAGCAAACCCATCTCTAATAAAAAAAGGTATTATTTATTTATTTATTTCTGTAAACTTGAAATTTAGTTAATTTATAAAGTCCGCCAAACCAAATTTATAAGTCCGGCAGAATAGCCATCATAATTATTTTCATTATGTATACAAATAAAAAAAAACAATTAAAAATTAAAAACACGCAAAAAATCCAACAATAAAATTAATAAGTACTTCATAGTAAAATCATAGTAAAAATTCCAATATATGTAAGATGAATTTGACTTAAATACACGTTGGAAAACCTGTAAACGAAAATAATTCGCTACCTATTTAGTAGTATTACTCGTACCAGCCACCGTTTAATGAGTTTTAAATTTCAACGCAAAAGAAATCGCGGTACAGAGCTCGTTCAAAACCAAATAAATAAAATTAATTTGAAATTTTTACTTAATCCATAATTAATTAATTTGTTTGAATTAAAACGTTATAATATATCTGGGAAATTTTGTACGCACCTATTGTTAATAACAAGTAATAGATCAGGAAACCAAAGTAATTTTGTTACGTGTGTAGAAGCAGCGAGGGTTTCGCCTGAAGTGTGATACTATGCGGTTCGTTCTCAGCTTCACATAATAATAATTGTAACGTGTTTCTTACTTAACAAGTCAATTCTCTACAAACTATACTAAGTAATGACTATACTCTCCAGGAGACTTATGCACTAATTGGTGTGATTTGAAAAAGCGATGGTTCAGCCATTATTTTCAAGTTTATTGTAGGTAATGACTCGGTTCCATCCGGGATGCATTTTTTTATATATTATACACAAACTTTCCTCGTGTATTCCAACTTCGATAAGTGAAAACCATTATCATAATCCGATGGGTGGTTTAGAAGTAGATGGGTGGTCTGCGACTTGGTTGCAAAATATTGTTTTGTTTTCTACTTACATAAAAGCTTAAATAGGTTTTATTATGTAAAATATTTCGTGAAATATTATCTTACTGATAGTAAAAATAGCATCAAAATCCGATACCTACGTGGTTGTAGGGGAGTTAGTGGGGGAAAGACAGACGCTGAAAGCGATTTTAATTTTACTATGTAAATTTATAAATAGAAATAAAGAGAGAAGAGAGTTTGTCATTTTCAAAAAAAGAATTATTTGGTGAAGTAAAGGTTCTTTGCTTGATTTCTCTGAAAGTCGAAAAAAATACTAACGATAAGGGCCAGTTTTATAACAATCCGTTAGTTAAATTTTATATCAAATAGACGAAAAAATGATCTAAGAGCCAGTTTTATAACAATCCGTTAGTTAAATTTTATATCAAATAGACGAAAAAATGATCTAATAGTATAATATAGTGTATTATAACAATATATTCGTAAGTCAACAGTATAATTTGACAGCTAGCGTTTACTGGCTCGTTACTGATAGTCCGGGCAAGGAAAAAAAGTTTGTATGGAAAAATTACATTAAATCTTACAGAAGGTTTTATTTTGTAGTTTGATTAAATATTAGCTTGTAAATGGTATTTTCGATTTTTTCACAGGGTGACGTTCCGGATGTTTTTTTAAATGCCGTTTGAATGTTAAATTTTCAATATTTGAATGAGAGTAAATACTACAGGGGTGACTTTTTTATTGAGAGACTTATAATAAATATTAGTAATAAAATCCAAAAAATCCACCTATTTTTCTTAAAAATAGGTGGTTTTTTGGTCTCAAAGGTTTTAAATAAAATAGAAAAAATATAACTCTAAAATAAAAACCCGACAATCGGTGATTTTTCACTATAACATATATTTATTTATGGAAAACTATACCATAAATTTTCACTCGGGTGACTACTATGGTTTTTTTTTAAACCGTTATTTTTGTTTTTTATACATATGAGTAAATCTACAGAATTTATTTTATGCAAATAAAATAATAATTGATAATTTGTCTCAAAATGAAATTATCACCTGAAAATACAAACACTGTTTCTAGTATTTGCAAAAAATAGTAATGAAATATTTATCGAGGGGAAAGGGTAAAGCGGGCGGTGAGGTAGGACGCTGCCCTTGTCAATGCGGTCCGATTCAAGTTTCAACATGTACGTCGACTTCTAACACGGTTATCACAGTTCGCGTCTTTACTGTCACTTTTAAGTACATTGCTTCTTGTGTTCGATTACAGCTGCAACGTACCTCACTATACAAAGAAATGAAGTAGCGTACTCGAATTTTTGTGGCAAGATCGCAAATATCGAATTGCATAGTGAAAGTTAGCAAATGAATGCCACGTAATTGTAACCGTAGTACACTCTTACGGATTAATTTATTTTACTTTTCATTCTCAAAGCATACCGAAGTATGAATGCGTATAGTCATTGCATTGGATTGTTTTGTAGTAGAAAGGCTAATCGGCAACTCCGTTCTTTTCCGATGGTTTGATATGGCATACAAAAAAATTTATATTGTTTTATTATTTCGAATCATAAAAAATACCTATAGAAGTTGAATTCGACAAACTTACTATGAAACCCGCGTTAACCGCTAACTACAAATTTCTAACTTTTTGGGGAAAATGACCGATATTTGAAGTAGTGTATCTCGGGATCTATTTGACATACAGAGCTGCAGAAGCACTTAAATTTTAGAAATTTTTATCTTCTTGAAGATTGTGTAAGATGACTTTTCCGTAGAATGCACTTTTCAGAAGTTATAAGCGAAAAAAAGTCTGAAAATTTCTAACTTTTTGGACAAAATGGCCCATTTTTGAAGTAGTGTATCTGGGGATCTGTTAGACAGATCTGTTAGCTGTTGTTGCACTCAAATTGTAGCAAATTTTATGTCTTGTCTAAGTGCAGGCAAACCTCACATAACATACCCGTCGTTGTAATTTATTATAATAAACAGTTGGTAATTGTAATTGTATAAAGTTTTTCTGCCATAGGTATTAGCTGAGGTTCCTCCACCACTTCGCCACTGTGACTTCAATATTGATTATAATAGTTAATAAGATAATAATGAAAATTATTAATATAAATGAAATTGGAGTGTCTGTTTGTAATATTGAAGAACCTAAAAGAATCGACTGTTAGGCGGAACGAAGTTCGCCGGGTCAGCTAGTAATTAATAAACTTTATATAGCGTGTTTTTGACCGGGACTACCGGTTGACCTTAGATCATGCTCTAACCGCGCGCTCTCCACCCTCTTACTCGAAAACGATTCAACGTTTAAAAATTTTTTTGAAACAAAAGTTGTAGGGAATTTAATCCTCTACAATATTGATAATAAATACAAATAGAGAAAACCCCATAGAAAACGAGATATTTGCAAAAAAATCGGGAGGGGGGTAGCCAAATAAGGGGGAGGAAGGGTCTCAAAGGTCGGCTTGGGAGAGAATTTAGAAAAGATTTTGATTAGATAAATATGGCCAAAAATAATTTAATTTAAAATTTCAGACGAAGCCGGGTGTAGCACCAGTCCAGCGCCATAGGTCCCCAGACAGGTCCCGTCGAGGCCTATCCAACAACATATTGCACGTCTATGTACTACTTAGGACAGGGAAGTTATAGGTTTTTCAATTTTTTACAGGTGAAGTCGGGTGAGGATAATAGTGGTCCCTCCAAGTTGGGAAAACAGATGTTAATTTTCCAAACCTGACGGCGTGTCTCACAGAATTTTAGCGCTATTGGTTGTGGAGATATTAGCTTTTTAAGATCTTAATTTTAAATTCTGTGGACACGTCCGGCTGCAGGCAGTAGTATGGTAGCAGTGTAGCCGCGGGTCAACTTAGAGTGGAACTTAAATTTTCTCCCGAAGTGTCCCGGCTCCCGCCCGAGTCCGATTCCGGAGCTGCTTGTGTCATCGGATAGAGTGGCAAAAGTTGAATAAGTGGTGGTGGTGTTTTCCTCCTTCGGTGATCCTAGACTTCAGGGTAAGCAAAAGACTCGTCGAACCAGCCCAGTTAACAGGACCCCTCAGTATGAAAAAGTTTGGTGCCCTATAACACTGGTCCTCAATGTCCAAAAATTACAATTTTTTCAATATCCCCACTTTTTGAGATGGGCTATCAGATGGTATATGCCTTTTTGATAAAAATGAGGATTTGAGGATTTTGACTTAAAATAATTTTACGTAAATAAAATTTCACAATTTTGTCCCGATTTCTGTATAAAATGTTTTTGGCTGTATCTTTGTGGTTTCTTGGCTGATCTTCTTGGTTTTTTCGCCAAAAAATAGAGGAGGAAACACTCTGTAACACACTGTTGATCACTACCGCGCGACTTTTTCCTTGAGGAGACACAGATTCCCGAAATCAGGGCAGTTTTCGGGAAATTTTAATCTTGCGATATCTCCGAAACTACTGGTCTGATTTGAACGATTTTTCTCCGGTGCACTCGCCTGGTCGTTCTTCTTTTTATGGTTACCTTTCGTGCTTCCGCGGAGGCCCACTAAGGGTTCCCACCAGTGGGGACCGGCAGAATTTCGGCTATGCCGTGGAAGCCGAAGTCGGGAAAAATCCGAATTTCATCTTGCGACAGAAGTCCAGCTGTCGAATGGCATCAAGAAAAGCAGTTGTTGCAACTGAAGAATCGAAGGCGTTTGTGTTTTGTGTCCTTTGAACTTAGATTGTAATAGTCGCGTACACCCTACATTTGTGTTTAAACAAAAATTTTTTTTTTTGTCCCAAACCTATGTACTATATGGACTTAATAAAGTTATGTTACTCATAATATAATACATATATTTTCTGTACAACGAAATTATTTAATCTTTATTACTTATTAAATAAAGACTAAATAATTTATTATTATTTGCTTGCACTTAATCTTAATAAGTATTTTAACAAATAATATTCACATCTCATATCCGGCCCTGTATTTTGGCAAATAATATTCACATCTCAAATCCGGCCCTGTCCGTTTTTACACGTGTTAAAATTTTGACTCGCAAAAGAATAATGTCGTTGTCTCTATCTAACATCGTGATTTATCTCAATGAAGAAAGAGATGGCATGCGCTACACAACGTTTGTTTTTAGTTTTTTTACTGCCGTTAAGACAAAGAAGTTTGTTTTTGCTTACAACATTCAATTAGTTTGACACAGATGTGACACAGTCAATTACCAACCAATGAGAACACTTTACAATAACAGAATACGCCAATAAGAAATAAAAATACGTATTAAGATGGCAATGAAAACAAACTATTTTTAGTAAATGTGCAAATTGGAGGACCATTTTTTTGTAAGGGCGCATCCTGTCTTGTTTAACATATCACTGTTCGTACCTCTAGTATTGAGGTGTATAACGCTGATTTGGCCTTGAATTATTAGGCTGATTTCCCCGCGCCACCCTCTACAAGAGATCGACCGCACAGAGATGGCAAAGAGTAGTATGGAGACTAGACGACAAAGGCACGACATAGTCGACTGAGCCTACTTTACTGCAAATACCTACAAATATATAATTATTTACAATGTAGAGGGATAATTCAGTAACAATGAAGCGTGTTTTGTTATTTAGGTAGTAAATTATGTTACCTAGTAAAATTTTTTACCCGTCTGCGCCACAACGAGGGTTATGTTTTTAGAGTGTATAGCGGTGCGCTCCCGGCTTCGCCCGGGGTGTATTTTTTCTAAAATAAACCTAGCCTAAATTACTCCTTATTACATCAGCTACCTGCCAATAAAAGTCCCGTCAAAATCGGTCCAGCCATTTCAGAGATTAGCCGGAACAAACAAACAGACAGACAGACGAAAATTGTAAAAAATGTTATTTTGGATGTTATTTTGGATTTTTTCTAAAATAAACGTAGCCTAAGTTACTCCTTATTAAATCAGCTACCTGCCAATAAAAGTGCCGTCAAAATCGGTCCAGCCATTTCAGAGATTAGCCGGAACAAACAAACAGACAGACAGACGAAAATTGTAAAAAATGTTATTTTGGATGTTATTTTGGATTTTTTCTAAAATAAACGTAGCCTAAATTACTCCTTATTACATCAGCTACCTGCCAATAAAAGTCCCGTCAAAATCGGTTCAGCCATTTCAGAGATTAGCCGGAACAAACAAACAGACAGACAGACGAAAATTGTAAAAAATGTTATTTTGGATGTTATTTTGGATTTTTTCTAAAATAAACGTAGCCTAAGTTACTCCTTATTAAATCAGCTACCTGCCAATAAAAGTCCCGTCAAAATCGGTTCAGCCATTTCAGAGATTAGCCGGAACAAACAGACACCCAGACAGACAAAAATTTGGTTTGGTTATGTGGTTGGTTTATTTTGGTGTATGTACTCATATATGGTGTATGTACGTATATAAATATATTCATATGCATGTAGTAAAAAACGGTTATTTCAATATTACAAAGAGGCACTCCAATTTTATTTATATGTATAGATGTATGTATATTTCTTTATACGAATATAAAATATATGGTAAAAGAGCCAAACAACTGTTTTTATCAAAACTAACATTTTTTTTAATTTTCAGTAAAAATTGAGTTTTCGCACCAACCGTGCAATTTTCGCGTGGTACGTTTTGTTTGGGTAACGCTAATGCTGGCTGTAATAATTAATTATTTTTTTATTTATTTTTTTAAATTCACCAAGTGAGTGAAGTGACAAGAAATTGAGACAAAAAGTGTTTTTTTTTTTTCATTTTGCTAAAGATTACGAACTTTTTAGAGCGAGAATCTTGCTTCTTCAATTTTTTTAAAAAATCTATCGAGTGGGACAAAAAAGCGGCTGAGTGTATTAAATGGAAACTGTGGGGCTTTTTTGGGTATATTGAACTGTAAAAGGCACACTTAACATTTATTATTTTCTCCATATTTTTGATTCAGCGCTTGATTTTTCTAAACGCTATCAAAAGCCCTTTTTATAATTTTTAAAATTCATGTAAATAGAAATTAAAAAAAAAAAAAAATATTCTTGTAGAAAATTTATTCACGTTTTCATTTTGTTTTCGTTTTGTCTTGTCTTTTGCCATGTCTAATTGTTTTGGTTTTAGGTGTTATTATTATTAATTGTATAATTTTAAAGGAGGGGGGGAGTAAGGGGGAAGCGGAGGGGGGCTGAGAGGATGGTGTTGATAGATTACCCTCATTAAGGCCTTTCAAATGATACCTAACATGGGGGGTCTATTTGTAACCGTTGACCATGGTTACAATAGACAGCAATTGACCAAATTTCAAATTTGCCATTTGGTCTATAATAAATTTTAAATTCGTCTTCCTGAAACATCTCAGATGACTCCAAACACAACCCGGCTGTGACGCGCCGTTTCCGAGTTACGGTAGGGGGGGTCCGAAGGGGGCGTCAAATTTTTTATCTCGTCGAGACGTCCCCGATGAGCACAAACACGGGCCCGGCTGTGACGCGCCGTTTACGAGTTACGGTCGGGGGGTCCAAGGAGGGGGCTGTTAAAAATTTTTGGTGCCCCGGTAGACCGGATGACACTTTCCTTGGTGACTACCGATCACCCTCTATGACATTCCGCAAACGCCACCCTTCTATCCCTCATAGTTTCCGAGAACCGCTCACCAACTTTTTACCAGATATAACGGTGTATCGAGGATATCGGATTTTTCTGGAGGTCACGGGGCCCTACGTCACCACCTACAATAGGGAAACCCCCCACCGCTCCTTCTAGGAGAACAATTCGATGAGTCACTAGATACGTGAGTGGGAATCCGGCTTTATAGTGGCTTTATTATTATTTATTTATTTATTAGGCTTATTAATTTATATTGTATTAATTAATAATTAATTATTATTAATATTAATTAATTTAATTATTTAATTAATTAAAATTCATGAAAACTTTCCTTCCTCTTTTGGTTTATTTTTGATATATTACGTTTTTGCCTCCTTTGCTTACTTCCTATCTTTATTAAATTTAGATAACAAGTATATATACTGTACAGATGAATAATTATTTATTGAATATTCAAATTGAATATTTCAGATTATTAATAAATTGAATATTATATTACAACATAATTTATATTTAGTTTTTTAAAGATTTAATTACCTAGTAAGACAAAAAAGAAAACCTATTAAAGTATTATATACACTATCATGCACTGTCTGTTCTGCCACTAAAATGTTTATTCTTTGTTTATTACGTAAAAATTAATAATTTGATGAGGTGCAACGCGGCACAGGTCCGTCTAGCATCACGACTCGCCCCGCACTGATTTTATGGACGAGAACGGGCTAGCGCTGAGTAAGTGGGGAAATATTTTTGATAAAAACATTATATAAAATTCAATTTTACGAATTTTCAAAAAGCGCTTTCAACAAATCATGCTACATTGTTATCTTCATAAGTGTACAAAATTTCATAATCTTTTGATAAATATTGTAGAAGTGAGATTGTTATAACTGAAAATAAAAGGGGTGTTTAGAATTTTTTTCCTGAATCAATTTCAATAAAATAAAAATTTTAATCCCAACAAATCATTCCTCATATCTTATAGATAAACATACAGCCTTACCTATAAACGTTACTTAAATTTTAAGTAATACTTAGGAACCACTTAAGAAAATTTTTTACTTATAAACATTGCTTAACTTTAATTTGTTGCTTAGCAATGTCTTAATGAACTGTAAAATTAAGTAGCGGTGGACCCTTGTTTAGCACGGTTAAATAACAAGATGGCGGTCATTTAACACCTGATTTGTGTCAGCTTATGTCAGTCTGTCTTGCTTGTGTAATGAAAATATTTGCTTTGATTGGATTTGTCTAACGTTTTCTGAAATGGATAATTTTGATGATAATATAATACGTACGTTTCGTAATGAAATCGGCGAAATAAGAAGCTTCAGGCGTAGACGAGGAATGTCGGAGTTCACTAGGCGGCCAAAATTTTATAAAACAAGAGTGAATCCAATGCAAAATTTAAGTGATAGCGATTTTAAACAAAGGTATAGATTTACCAAAGAAAATATGCAGAAAATAATTGAACTTGTAAGGAATGACTTGCGAGTGGACAGTCGCTTCAGCAGTATACCAGTGGAGTTACAAGTGATGGCTGTTATTGGTACTGGGGCAGACATGAGGTAGGTCTTCCAATATAACCTTTTTTTTCTTTTTTATGTGCTTCCAATCAGGTTTTTCTAAATACTAACTAATAATATAAAGAGGTAAAGTTTGTATGTAGGAAGTATCTTCGAAATTACTCATCTGATTTTAAAAATATTTCACCAATGTTTGATTGGACATAGGCTATTATTTTTTAAAACGCAACAAAGCCACAGGCATCCACTAGTATGATATAAGTACTTATCATCTTTCATCATCTTAGGACTACTACTCTAATTTCAGATTCAAGAAGACTGTGCTGATATTCATGGCATGAGCCAGCAGACTTTGTCAAAACTATGCAAAAAGGTGGCTATTGCACTGGCATCAAAAAGCGCTACATACATAAAAATGCCTTCAGGTTTAAGAGCTCAAACAGAGACAATAAGAAAATTTGAAGCCATATGTGGGTTTCCACACATAATTGGAGCAATAGATGGAACGCACATTAAAATTCGAAAAGTAGGCGGAGAAGCTGGTCAGTATTATGTTAATAGAAAGGGTCACTATTCGATAAATACTCCAGTATGTATTTATCATTGAGCAATTAGAAAATTAAAAGTGCCTAATGTACATGATATAATTTATGTTGTTAAAAATGTTTACCCTAAAATATTTTTTAACAATACTGTTATTTACAGGTTGTCTGCAATGCAGACTTGAAAATTTGCAATATAGTGTGTCATTGGAGAGGAAGTACACATGATGCACGAATTTTTCGTGAAAGCTCCATAAAATGGAGATTTGAAAACAACGAATTTAAAGGCAAGCTTATCGGTGATAGTGGGTACGGATGTACCTCTTTTCTATTAACACCTGTTCTACGACCAAGGAGTGAAGCTGAGATGCGATACAACTACAACCACATTCGAACAAGAAATGTAATAGAGATGTTTTGGGTTGTTAAAACAAAGATTCCGTATATTACTGGAAGTGATGAGAGGATCCCTAAGTACAATAAAAACTACTATTGTAGCATGTGCAGTACTGCACAACTTAGCCATTGAATTTAAAGATCCTTTAGATAACGGTATGTATAAGTATAATACATGTCTATTGCTGTATGTAGGTACATGCAAGGTAATGAATTTTAGTAGTTGCATGTTATGATCATAAAACTCATTTGTTTACAGATACTTCCAGAGATAATGATCATGGAGATACAGAACATGTAGGAGACATTGAGCAGAATCAAAATAATGTAACAAACATAAATAGAAATCTGTTCATTGAAATTTTTTTTAATTAATTTAAAAACGTACATACGAGGGGCACACTGAAATGATCAGGAATAAGAAAAACCACATGCACGGTATAGCTAAATTGTATTTTATTGTTTTTCGAAGTATTCCACAGCTGCTTCGGGGTCTTCAAACCGTTGACCGCGTAATAAATCTTTCATTCTAGGGAATGTAAAGAAATCGTTTGGGCTCAGGTCAGAACTGTACGGAGGATGGCTCATCAGCTCAACGTTTTCCTGCTTCTTGAACCTGTAAACCAAATAAATAAGAATTTAACAAAGTTGAAAAGCTGTTTTATTCTTCTTTGGTAAAAGTGACATGAACTCCTGACATTACAAAATAATAAAAATACACTGCCATTACAGAAAACATACACACAAACTTCACATTTATGACTAATATTGGTATATATAGAATAGTAAATAAACAAATATATGTACTACTGTAAATACCTGGCTGAAACCGTTGTTGTGCAGTCCATCGAATTCTTCTTCACAATTCTCAATAGCTTGAACCTGTAAACCAAATAAATAATAATTTAAGAATCCTTTCAATGGTTGCAAAATATGAATGAATATCTGAATTTTTCTCAAACAAAGTTGAAAAGCTGTTTTATTCTTCTTTGGTAAAAGTGACATGAACTCCTGACATATCAATCCACAGCCCAAATTGCCAATAGGTACCTACTATTTGTCTAAAAATTAATTAAAAGCTCGTTGTATGTATTACAACCTTATTAATTTTTTTTAATTTTCTCTCTACATCCTGGCTTTTTCCTGATGTTGACGGCTGCAATGTCAAAAACAATTTTGAAATAATTAATTACTTCACCCGCTCTTTATTGCTATAAATAGTACTCGGACCTCAAGTAACTAATCATAATAAAAGTGCTTAAATCTAAAATATCTAAACATTACAAAATAATAAAAATACACTCTGCCATTACAGAAAACATACACACAAACTTCACATTTATGACTAATATATATAGAATAGTAAATAAACAAATAAATATATGTACTACCTATAAATACCTGGCTGAAACTGTTGTTGTGCAGTCCGTCGCTATCAAAACAATTGCTATCAACAACAAATTCATTTGGCAACGCTTCCATTATAACAAGGTCTTCGGCTGGTGGGCTTGGTGGTGGAGGTCCTCCGCCAGTCATTAATCTGGCACGCTTATACTCGCTATCTCTACTTTTAACTTTACCCTTGGCATTTCTCCACTGGGTCATTATTTCTTTTAAATCCCTTTTTTTCGTATTTAGACTATTGAAACTGTAACAGATTATAATGAATTACATTATAACTAATTTATGAAACTTAATTATATTAAATTTCTTACCTAGACAAAACTTCTTGACATGCAGCTCTCTTACTATTGTTAGTATTTGTAGATGAATCTTTATTTTCGATTACATCTATTCTTGCAATTACTAGCTGCCTTAATAATCGCTGCAACAAAATAGAAAGCAGGTTTTTTATACATTACACGGACTAGATTGATCATAGGTGCCAGTGGCCGGCCGGAATGCTCAATAAAATAGTAGTCTCACCGTACATGTAGGTATATAAACAAGACAAAATACACAAATCGGCGAAGAGTTCTCGCATTGTTAAGGCGACTCCAGCCGCCAACAAAAATTCCGTAATTACCCCTCGCAACCCGCGGCGAGATTTCCCCCGCATACTATTATCGCATAACGCGTTTTTTGTCATAGAGTATACAACAACAGCAACAGACACGACAAACAAAAATTATTGTAGGTAATAGCAGGTACCTATGTAATTTAAAACACCATAAAATCTTTAAGAATACAAAATAGTATTATTATATTTATTTATTTAGGCCTTCTAACAGGTATACTGCCGTGCTAACGATAATTGCAGTAAGTACACTAAACTCAATTTCGAGAAAATGACGCCTAAAGTTTTTTTAGTGTTTTAAGCGACTGTGTCTAAGTTACTAGCTTTAAAAAACATTGAATTATGGTACACGGTGGGGAAAGATGAGTTCTTTTTAATGGTGATTTTAGGTTTTTAATTACAGGGTTGCCTATATTATTGATATAATACGTAGATTTATACGTAGGGAATTATTTATACATATGTTCATATACAAACGCTAAGTAAAAATGCAGCAAGTGTAGTGTTTAAATATTTATAGAAAATATAAATAAAAAGATTGCAGCTAAATTTGAAAACTTCTTAAGTAAAAAAATCCATATTTTATTTAAATCAACTGTAATTAATCTAGATTTTTAAAAATGTGAAATAGTAGCAAAAAAAAGCAAGGTCACATTGTGTAAATGTAGAAATCAACCTAGAAGTATAAAATAATTATAAGATACAATATCTACAATAGACTTCTTTCTATCCTTCGCTACGCCCCTTCGATTTTGTTTTTGTTCGATGTCTGGAAAAAAAACGCTACTCTTTTGTTCACAATATGACTAACTGTAGATTTCGGGGGCTTACACTCGCACCTGCATCAAGTGATACGAAAATATGAAAATAAAAAAAAAAAAAGTTGAATACCTTGCCTCGCACCCCGTCCTAATTGCCATTATTTAAAAACCTAGCATAATAATAATTGCAGTAACAGAGCCATTTACAACTTATTACTTTCCTTATTATATATAAAATACTTATTATATATATATAATACAAAAACAGAAGAAATATATATAAAATTGTATATTTTTACAATACAAATAATTAAAACTCGTTAAAATCTAAAAATCGTTTTGTTATATTATGACATCCGCGATTATCTAACTGTTTATTATTTCGAGATTCCCTTAATGGACTCTGCATTACTACTATGTCTTCCTCTGTGGCTTTATTTATATCTACAGATGTCTCATCCTTTGCAGTTTTTCTTTTTTTAACCAAATCATCGCTTTCTTTTGGGTGCCTTTTTTATATCCAATTTCACACAAATAAAACCTTACCACTACTACACGTTACTTATATTAGTTTATATTAAATGAGTTATACCCTCTGCGACGACTCAATTGATCTTTGTTAAACGGTAAGTACGTAGCGGAGAAAAGCGACACACGTCCACCTTGCACCACGACTCGTCCCGCACTGAATTGACGGGACTGCTCAGGGGGAGTCGCTACCCGCCGTACTTGCAAATCTCGAAAATATCTATTTAAAAATTAAATAAAGTATAATTCAAATTTTTCTTTTGATGAGCCGTTAGATAGAAGATCGTAGTATTTATTAAAAAAAATAGCTCTTTAAAATATTGATTATTAAGCAAATCGCACGGTTACAACATCGATATTAGACCCCAACTTTGTAATTTTTTTAATATATATAATTAAATATAATTTAAAAAATAATAAAGATGATCCGCTTTCATATATCCTGCAGATGATTTGAGTATTTTTTAAATTGTAATTATTATGATAATTTAAAAGAATAACGGTTACAAATAAGTGGATTTTTTTATCATTAGGGGCTGGCGTCGCCTTGTCAATATATCTATTTAAGAAACTCAATCATCACGAATAAGAGCGTTCTGTGAACATCACCGATTTGTAGTACCTGTTTTATATAAGATGGTTTCACTAAGTTTATACATACCTTTTCTTCTTCTTCCCAATTTGATGAACGCTTTTCTTCGATGATTCTTCCATTTTCTTCCATAAATAAATATCACGTTTTAACAATAACACGTTTTGTAGGTGACAGTGACAGCTGAACAGCTGAACTTTTTATTATGTTGCCATTTTAAGGTGTAAAATCATTGTAAAATATTTTATGCTGTCAACATTTCACCAGTGTTGATAGAGTAAAATATTTTTTGTGTTATTATCCCTTCATTAGGTAAGTAACGCTTAACCAATGTTTATAAGTAAAGAATATTTAAAGACTACTTAAGAAGATAAGTAGTGATTAGTTAATACGATGCTAAGAAGGTGATTAGATGATTTTTATAAGTAAGGCTGATATTTTTTTCGATGAAGAAAAGGCGTATATATAATGAATAACATTGTTACAAAATGTTGCAAAAATTCAATTTTTTAGAAGGATAAGCCTTAATACCAAGTCTGATGAACGAATTAGACATTAAATTAAAAAATAATCTATACTAATTTGTATTTTTTATGTTTGTAATGAAAAATCCTTTCACTATAGAAAGCTACATTATCAGCGAGTAACATGGGCTATATTTTTTAAAGTTAAACGGGCGAAGTCACGTGCAACAGCTAGGATATTAAATAATAATAAAATACAATACGGCACCGCTATCCCAGGAAAGCTAAAAAAGTAATGAGTCATGTTGAATAGAAAATATATATCCCTCCCTTTCACACACTAGCCACAAAGGACGGTTCCAAGGTCGCGCGCTTATTGTGCGCGCGTTATATATAAGAAACTATTACTTAAATTTTAAATTAATTCTGTTTGCTTCAATATGTCATAAAATTTTGGTGACTTTTTGTTGAGTGTGTATAATATGCATACAAATGTGTATGTCATAAAATATCTTCTGTACAATTAATATATCAGTAAATTAAAGACAAAAAACTTTATTATAGCTCTATTTTTATAGATGTTTTATAGTCACCCGGGTGAAAACTTATAGTGGCTACTGGATATATCTAGAGATCATAATATCAAAAATTCACCGTGTGTATGATTTTTTAAGATAGTTTATTAGAAATTCTTTAAAAACAACATTTTAACGTATTGTGTAGCTAAAATTTTCAATAAAAAAAATGTGGAATTTTTAAATACAATTAACGAAATACAGAACTAAATGAAAACACTAAAAATCTCTACTGTAGGTTTTTTACAATAAAATATATAGCAATTAAATATTTTACCCCCTCTTTCTCGTAATACATATTGGGAGGGAGGGAAAAAAGTGTAACACGGATTTCTAGTGAAACTAAACTATATTCAAAACAAGAAAAACGAACTATACGAAATAATGTCTTCAAAATTTTATTTTTCCCCGACTATGACTATGATAGGGTTGGTTTATCTTACGTATCGTTTATTTTGTTATATTTGTAAATAAATGTGTTTGCGACGCGAAACTTGACAGTTCTTGACAGACTACAACGAAACCGTCGACAATATTCATAAACTTCGGCGTATTTTTACGGATAGCTACCGAATGTTTAATTTCTTTTATAGAACCACCGTCAGTAAACGTTATTGACGGACCGTTAACCGTTCGTTACCAGCACTGTAACGAACGGGAAAAAGGTATGTCGTTTATAAAACTGGCCCTAAAGAAAATTACTTATACTGAGAGATCTAAAATTAAGATTTCTTTTTTTGTGATATTGAAATTAACAATTAAATCTAAATAGAATTTTGATTGTTTTGTTAAATTTTACCATTATTCTATTGACGTCGGCAAGTAAAAACCAGTAATTTATTCATAGCAGCAATCGTTAGACAAATACAATTTCGCCTACAATTTCGTAGTAAATCCAAGGCATTCTGAAATGTTATTTCAAATATACCAAGGGAAACCTAGTCTACGGATCAAACAGAACTGTTCCCACAATAAATGTGTTAGGAAAGGATGCAAGCTATCTTTACTGCAGAATAGAATAATTCAATAATCTTCAAATTATGATTTCTCTCATTAATAAAATAAGGGGATTACTATGAAAAATATTATAAGTACTGTATATTTTGTTTTTGAATTGGTATTACTAAACCGATTTTGAGTGAAATATAATCATCATAAGCGCTATATAATAATCATCATCATGACGTAGGCCTGACATAGGCCTTCTCCATAATTTTCCAATAGGACAGGTCAGAAGGACCCTGGACACACTGTTGACCCGCGACCCTTATCAGATCATATATCTCTATATATATCCTTATATAATATAAAAATTACGTGTCACATGTTTGTCCGCGATGAACTCCCAAACTACTGAACCGATTTTGATAAAACTTCGTGTGATAAAACTATGTGTAATTTGATCCAACTTAAAAGATAGGATAGTTTTTATTTTGAACCCGGGCGAAGCCGGGAGCGTGTAGCTAGTATAGGTATAAAAAATCTGCGCTTTAAATAGAGGCCGAAAAATTCAGTGAGCTCCATAACTTGTTTTTTTAATAATTTTATAGATAGACGAAAACTTTTTTGTATAAATATAACACAAAAATTTTGAAATTAGACAACATTTGAAGTTAATACAGAGTTGATTTAATATTTCATGATATAATTCTTTTCATTTATGTATTTATTTGAATATACGTATTAAATTTGTATATGGGGTAGTTTTTATCCACAAAAAGTACTGTTCCCGAGGAATCAGCAAGAAAATCTAAAAATAAAAAAAATAATTCAACGCCCCATATAAATAAATGAGCAAAGACATAGTGTACCTACCTTTCACCCAGAAAAAAAAACTGTTTTCGAAGGACGCGTACGCGGGCAGAAGCTTGTTTATAGCTCTTTATTTTTTTGTTTCCTTTTCTTTCTTGCTTAACGCCATAAAAAAAACAGTATAATTAGATTGAGTAATAAATTCTACCCAACTTTTCCTGCTTCTGGGAAAGTGGCTTTCAAATATTTCTCATAGCTCATAGCATTTGTTCAGCCAGTGTAATAAATTGTTCTGGATCCCATTTAGGATCTCTCTCATAGTTAGTAGGGGAATAGCCCTAATAAATTATATACGTTTCTGGCGTTCTATTAGATTATAGGTAATACAGGATACATGCGTGTTATATCCAGCGAAAGTTTCTCATTATGACCACAGCCACGAAATATTAAGTTAGGAACATATTACTGTCAAGTTTTGCAATTAATTGCTTACTTATTCTTACTTTTCAATTGCTCTTTTCACGAGGAGGACTATAAGGCCCGGTGAACTTAGTACTTACCACCTAAAATTGATTTGATAGTAACTCTTTAAAAGCGATTATCAATCCTAATCAACCTTACAGAGCTTCTAATTACAAACTCTATCACTAACCCTAATTCCACTAAACGTCTATTACTTTATTTTCCTTCTAAAAATATAGTTAATAATTCCCATCAAACTTACAAAAAAATGCTAAGAGACTGACTTATATCATAGTTTACAAGAACTTTTCCGTTTTATGCAAATTGGATTCGTAGGAATGACCTCTAACTAAATTGACCCAAATAACACTCGTGTCCGCGACTTTAAAATCAAACGGCGTGAAATCGATTCGGCGTAAAATTTTATACGACCACCATCCAACACGTTTGACGCTAAGTCGAAATTGATTAAAGCACGTCCCGAACGAGCATTGCACCTGAAATTTTAAGACACCATACAACCGGAAACACGTAAACGATTGAATACATTTTTACTACTGCAAAAATGTAACAGTCCTATCAATCTGCATGTAACATTTACATTTCTTTTATGTGCAGGTCGGCAGATAGTCTGACAGTCAACTTAATGGCGACTAGTCTGTGCTTTCACCGCAAAAAGACCCCATTTGTAGCAACACCTAAATTTCAGGGCCTTCCCCTCGAAATGTCAAAGAGAATTAGTGTCCTGGCTTTCGAGCAGTCGAGTTGAGGTGTCATTTGGAATTTGGAAATGGCTACTCTAACTCAAAAAAAGTTGGCGTGTTAGACAGGGTAAAACTTTGTCTTGCTTTGTCGACTTTACCTTACTTTTGGAGTAAGGGCTATGGCATCCTTACTTCAAAACAAAAAGCACACATGCTGTGCTCTGCTGTGCTGTTTGGTTTATGGCGAAGCATCACTGAAAAATTCGTTAGGAAATGTAGTATTGACTAATACTGCAGACAGACACCCTCTGTCGTGTCAACTTTGTTTTTCATGTGAGAAGAAAAATCGACACTTCTTAACATTTTGGTCTTTTTATAAGGTTTATGCAGATTTGGATGCTTCTGTACAACAGGGTTCTTTTATTGGAATTAGTTAATAATGTTATTATTAATTTTGTTCTGATTAAATGTCTGTCTACGTCTGTATATAAATAGATAAGATTTAAAGTTTGTCTGTAAAATTACAATAGTCGCTATTTATTACAATAGTAATTATTAGCTATTGTTAAGCTCAAAACTTGGTCTGTCAAGCTCTGCAGTAGTTAGTAAGTATTTATTGTGTCTATGGTGTTTGTTTTGCGTTGTTCATTCGTTAAAGAAATAAAATATGTTAGTCTATGGAACAATATATTTTCAACTAGTATATGTTAATAAGTTTGTATTGTAAAAATAAAAAGGTGATTGAAAAGTATCAAACTAATGTTAGAGTGTAATAAAGTTAATATTGTAGAATTAAACAAACAAGAGTGCAAAAATTACTTCAATAAACACTACAAACACTATATTTTATGTTAATACTTGACATTTGCATATTTGGTATAGTTCATAGAAATAATATAATATTCATTTAGGAAAACAGATGCAAAATTAAAATCTTAGTGCTGAAACTCTTGCTCTATAAAAACTCAGTTTGAGTTTTCAAGTTTTTTCATAACTTTTTAGATATAACAACTTGCAAAGAAAGTATAAACTCGATTATGCAGTTGGTGCCTTGCAGCCAATGCAGAAAATTATTCTTTGACCTAATGTTTTATAATTACTTGCGTTTCTTTTATCTTTTTTAGTAATACTTGGATGTTTGATGCAGTTTCTTTGCCTTTGTCGACTAGGTAAATTTTAAAAAAGTTCTTTTTTAATATCAATAAAAAATAATGAAATGTTCGACACTAGACGGTAAGTGCCATCAAATGGGTACTAAGTCTAGTCCACGTAAAGAGAGAAAGAGAGAATTTTGTATATGTGTGGAGAGTAATTTCCGAAACAACTGCACCTCTTTGATAAAGTTTTTTCAATGTTAGACAGATACATTATTTCAAATGAAAATAGGATATATATTATGTATACTAATCTCCCCATTTGCTCCCGGGCGAAGTCGGTACGCGTCGGTCTAGTCTATACTAATATTATAAAGAAAAAAGATTTCTATTTTTGTATTTTTAATGAATGAACTCAAAAAGTAGTTTACATTTATCAGCGAGTAACATAAGCTATATTTTATAAAGTTACGCAGACGAAGTCGCGTGCAACAGCTAGTTTTAGATAATGTTTTATAGATAAGAATAAATGTTTTAGCACATGAGAAAGAGGGGCATCAGCTAATAATTAATAAAAATGTAATTAAAATGTTTTTTTTCTACTTCCCTTGTCAAGTCAAAAATTGCACATCAATCATTATAAGTAGTTAACTTGAAAGAAAATAAGAAACTTTCCTTTGATATATTAAAATTACTCAACATGAAAAAAGGTATGTACTTGCCTATATGTTGTACCCAAAAAGAAACTTTGAAATTTTTAGCGAATAAACAATAAGATGTCTACAACGATAATCCCCTGCGGGCAAGGTAGAGGATGTTTAGAATACTGTTGAGTAAGTTCTCGGATCACTGGAGTTTTGAAAACTTCGAATAATGTTTATTTTCCTTTCATAAGTAAGCAGGCACCCTTTTAAAAGATAAAAAGTTCGAAGAAAAGTAAATTATAATAACCATTGAACCGATTACCAGAAAGAGGAGATCAATCAGTTTTGTATGGAGATCAGGCCATCAGTTTATTTTCGTTTCAACGGTTGAAACTTGTAGATTTTGTAAATCTATAAGAAGAAATTATAGATTTTACTGCGAAAACAAAGTGTAGTATTTGTTAATGGGGTTTCATAGATATTTATGTTTGAAAGTATTAAAAAATCTTCTAAGACATGCAGATTACTGAACGGATTGGCACTCAGATAGTTTATTACCTGGATTATATAAAAATTGGGATTATATAAACATTAGGCACCACTGTCGCCGTGGTGGCGCCACCGTCGTCACAGCGATATAAATCTCAGAGGTTATATAAGTTACAATATTTTCTTTTTTAACGCGGACGAAGTCGCGGGAAGTTGTAACTTAATAGTAAGCATATTAGCTCTTCTAATAGCATAATAATCTTTATAATGTTATAAATTAATGTCGCTGTCAGGCTCTGTGTGTTTCTCTTCCAAACAACTCAACAAATTTTGATTTTTCATTTAAACAATTAAACAAATGACCGGTTAAAACAATAAACATATTCCCGGTGTTCGGTTTGCTTCAAATGAGTTTAAAGCATTCAGATTTCATATATCCGCTTTGAAAACACAGTAACTCAATGTAACCAATTCAGCTGGAAAATTTACATTATTATTGCATACCTTCGTGCAATAAAATTGTATATTGGGTATACTTGTCTATCTTTTTACATCCATGCTAATATTATAAATGTGAAAGTAACTCTGTCTGTTTGTTACCTTTTCACGCCTTAACTACTGAACCGATCATCATAAAATTTTGCATACACGTTGTCAGCGACACACTAAAGGACATAGTGTATCCTTCATCATTTAAAAATATAAGAAATTGTGGCACCCCACCGTCGATACGGCAATAAAAATGTCAGGCTTTATGTTTTCTCAGGTGCTATATTTTTATTTTTCAACGCGGTAGATTTCGCGGGCACCAGATAGTCAATACTAATAATAAATCTGTAAGGGTCGGTCATGGAGTAAGTTTCTTTGTTTTCAGAGATATCGTGTTTATAGGCTCTATACATGATACTGAAACTAAATTGACTATTTTTAGAATTTTTTTCTGTATGTATGTATGTTCCTCCATAACTCTGAAACGAATTAACTGATTTTCATGAAACTTGGTAGATAAACATTTGGACGTACGGAACACAGGATAGGCTACTTAATATTTTTCAACGCGGACGAAGTCGTGGGCATCAGCTAGTATATTTTAATAAGTATGATCATAAAGTGTATAACCACATTAATGTCAATTAACCTTCAAATAACATCAAAAATTCGATAATAAACACAAATACAGATATTATATCGGTACCAGCTACATTTTCATTCCCTTTGTCGAATCTTAGGGTCCTCGGGGGTCCTAATGGGCTTAAATTTTTTATCACTTTATCTAAACGTTTGGTCGACATACTTAAGTGGCGATTCCAGCGCTGGTTATTAAGTTGGCCAGCAAATTAGTCAACGAATACAACGAAATAATGTAGCTTGGGATATAATGCTTGGGACGGGACCGAAGCTTAATATGATATACTATTTGTAAGTAAATTAACATTTTTAATTATATTTTTTTTTATATATCTTTACAAAATCATAGTTAATCATGTTGTAAACCTTTGCTTTTTAAATATATATATATATATATATAAAATAACAACATGCAAAATAATATATTTAATGATCACTAAATTCTTTTCTAATGTTCTTATTAGTAGATTCCTCCTTTGGATAAACAAATAAAGAATAAAATATATGGTAGGTATATTTATAGTTATGTTGTATACCCATCCGCTTGATACGGACGTATGTATTTCCTATACCCATGTCCTTGTGGCAGGGATGTCGACCGTTCGGGACACCACGGACTTTGCTGACGGACGTTTTTTTTAATATAGTCGGCAGCGCACTTTCAGAACTGGCGTTACTAGTGTTATAGGCGACTTTAGTCACCTACCATTAAGTGGACCCTCAGCCTGTCTGTCGACCTTAACATAAAAAAAATGGACTGTTTGTTTCAAAACAATTAAAAAAAATTCAATAATAGCAGTCAAATCGGATTATGGTCGTAATATATAAATTATTTCAATAATTAAAAAAATTAAATAGCTTTTTGATTGTGTAATCAACATGTTACATTTTTAAAAGTGGTTAAATCAAATTTTTAACAATGAATTTTATATTATATTTATATTGAAAATGATAATGATTATGTTAAAACAAATTTTAAGCGTTAACTAAAATTCAAATTAATAATTTCTATAGGTGCAGAAATATTGTTTAAACAAAATCACTTACCTTAACTGAGTCCAACTAAGATTAAGTTATTAATGTACGTAAACTGTAGTCTTAGAAACACAACACAATGTTCAGTTCTATTTCACCGAACTGTCAAACAAAACTTCGGAAAACGATAACACCACAAAACACAGTTCTCTCTCACGACAGCTAGTCGTCAACTGAACTGAACTTCAGCCGTCTCAGGATAGGATGAAGGCTGCATGCGCAAAGCGACGCTGCTTGGACGCAATACATCAATGCTTTTGTTCGGCATTACATTTTTAAAAGCATATTAAAGTGTCAATGAATTGTACGCTAGATGTTTCAAATGAATTTCACTACTTAAAACTATATTTGGAACTAGCTGGTGCCTGCGACTTTGTCTGCGTTGAAAAATAAAATATATAACTGACAAAATATATAACGCATGATGTTCATTGCGGTTGCACTTTTGCCGGGCGTTGGATTTCTATTTCAGTTGATCCCTTGGGATCAACTGGCCAGGCGTTAGTTTTTTATTTTATTTTAGACGATCCCTCGGGAATAGTCCTTTTTTTGGATGAAAGGTACCCTATGTCCTTTCTGGTGTCCCAGACAACGTGTATGCAAAATTTCACGGTGATCGATCCAGTAGTTTTTGCGTGAAAGAGTGACAAACATCCATACATCCAAACAAACTTTCGCATTTATAATATTAGTACGGATGTTTTAGACATATATTCCAAATTCTAACAGGTTTTAAACGCTAAATATCCAAACGTTTTAAAAAAAATGCTTTTAGAAATGCTTGAGAAGGTCCTATTTTTTGGTTTGTGTGGATGTATGAATGTTTGTTACTCTTCAGACGGTTTAACTGATTTGGATGAAATTTATTACCTGAATTAACATATAGGATACTTTTTATGCTCCAAAAATATTGGGTTCCCGAGAGATCCTGATGTCGCCGTGGCGGCGCAGTCGTCGTCACAGCGATAGAGATGTCAGATAAAGAGATAATTTATCATGTGTTATATTTTCCTTTTCAATGCGGACGAAGTCGCGGGCACCAGCTAGTCCTCAATAAAATAATTAGATTATCTTGACACTCGATAGGGGCATCAAAAAGTTTTTACATGGCTATCAATACTAAAAACAACTAAAACAAAAGAATAAATACAAAATAATTGGGCACAGAACACAAGTTTATGATTAATCATGGCCAAGGGATTTTCAGTACTCCGTCTTGGAAATAGTAAGCTAAACTTCAACCGACGTATACACCCTATTAAATATTGTGTTAGAAAGGATTTATAGCCAACGTTTGCTGACGACGCGCCAAAGTGGCATTTTTCCGTGTTGAATTTCAGCACAACCTCCATTTACACAGCCTGCAACATTATTTATACAAATTGTGACTATGTAATAATATAAATCTGACAACACGCTATTTATGTCCAAGTACAAATGGCGTTGCACTATTTCGATATGCATATGTTACTGAAAATCTGTACTGATGGTTATTGTAATAGAGTTTATAACTGTTTTAGTCTATTTAAATTAATTTATTTGTAATGTAGGACCAAAATTGGTCAATTACTATAGTCATATTTTAATTATGATATTAAAAGAACAGTATTCTGAATGCTGATTCAATGTGGAAGAACCATGGACCTTCATGTAAGGAAAAGTACATCTTCTTTTTACATAATGTATAAAAATGTTAAATTGGTTTGTGTACGCTTAAAAAAGACGTGTACGGGTAAGCCGATTTTAATTCGGTTTTCACATATGGAAAAAGAGAAAAGCGGGGAAGATCTTTATGTGTATATAAAATTTGCACCCCGGGCAAAGCCGGGAGCGGGCCGCCAGTGATTCTCAAATTTTTGAAAGTAATTTATCGATCACCATAAAATTTTGTATACACGTTGTCAGTGGTACAGAAAAGGTCATGGAGTACCTATTATCCAAATAAAAAGTACTGTTCAAGAGGAAATTTGGAACATAGGCACACATAGGTTTATTTTACTCGTATATCGCAAGCATCCGCTAAGAAATGATTTTTGAAAATTTCAGCTCTGTACGAAGCCGGGGGCGGATCGAGTTATAGGTATATAAATATAAAAAGGCTCGACCGTTTTCAAATTCCAAAGCATTAAATACACCCTCCGTCGATTCCATTAATAGCGTATGTATTAATAGGGGACAAAACACAAACCCCAAGACCATTGTTTGGTAAATTTAACAAAACACAATAAATTTTATTTTTTAAGTTTGTTTTGTACGGGTCGAATAAAACTTAATATTTCCATTTAAATAACAAAAAAAAAACCTAGATAATTAATATTTTACCAGTATATAATCTGAGTAAACACTAGAAAATAGATCGATTTATTAGATAACTTTATGAAATCGTTTTAACTTAGATAGGTATTTGATTAGTCTGTGTTGTGTATAACAACCCTTCAATAAGACTACGAAAATTATTTTGTATAATACTTGCCAATATAAACACGAACTATGCAGACAAACAGATACTTTTAACATAAAAAATGTGATAAAACATCTATTTCATCGTATGTGGCTGACGGTCTTCTTGGTGGTACCTAGGTACTATTTCCTAAGAATTGTTAATGCTATATAAACTTAGATACGAGTACTTTTAATATAAGTATGTAATAACTACTTGGATGTTGTATATATGATTTAAATATAGAATTAAGTGCTGTTACTTGTCCTGTATTGTTTTTCAAAGCATATATTGCATTCTAGTAAACATTTATCTATAATATTATTAAAAAAAAACACTGGACCGATTTTAAAAATTCTTTCACCATATTTTATACGCGAAAGAAGTTGCTGAATCAGCTAGTTTCTTCATAAATTTATTTTAGGATAGTTTTTATTTTCCAAAAGAAATATAAAAAAAACACTAGAGCAGTGCAAGCAGATGCGAATGATAAGACTTGTTATAATGCATTATATTTTTTTATAAGTATTTATACTTTTTATCTATACAATTCTAAGAACATTTACATTGTTTAATTTATCTTTGGAATAATTGATTTTTTTACCTTTTACTCAGTGAGAAAACATCACACTGAATGATTTTCTACAAAGTGAATCTTAAACGGGAACACTTTTACAGTTAAGTTGCACGTTCCTTAAGTATCTTAAGTGACTCCGCAGTAGGCACTGAAAGGCTTGTTTGCAATGAATGATGGTGTTTAAGATGCGCTCATAATGGCCAGTTACAATATGAAACAAAATATATTTTTTTACTAAGAGTCGTACCTAAGTCCTTTATTCTAATTTTGTAATGAGGACCAGTGATTAATAATGTTATCTATGGAGATTGTTTACTAGTAGGTCAACAATATTTGTTTCTTTGTTACACAAATTAGATAGTTTGTACACAGCCTTTAAATTTGTAAATTTTTATGTTATGACTTTGAGATAAAAATAGTCATCAGTCATGAAAAAAAGTTTTTATTCAAAGTAATATATACTATATTAATTTTATAAAGAGGTAAAGTTAGTATTGTTGTTTGTTCGTTAGGATAGACACCAGCTACTAAAATTAAAGATAATGTCAGTTAAAATAAAATAAAAATAAGATAAGATAACGCTGGGTAAAAGTATAATGTCAGGCGCCAATATATGTCATATGTTTATATTGCTTCACATATTTTGTCAAGGGTTATATTTTAACCCTAATTACTTCTAATTAACCCGAATAACATCGTAATTATTTACAATTTAATAATAATTATATCAAAGCTACCGTCGCCATTTATTACAGTACATTTACAGTTAATCAAATATTAACCTTATCAACTATAATATGTTAACCTTGTAGACAATTTAGTCAAGTTTGTTTGGAGGTCACAATGACTTTATAGAAGATTTGTAAGTCATGAGGTCACAAAATGTGACCTTTCAGAACATTTATGTACTTAAAATTTAATCTAATGTTAAAATCCCGTTACGAATTATGAAAGAGACATATTAACATTTTCTTAGAATTTTCTATACATACAGATGAGTTCTATATTATAAATCTGTATTCATTGAAAATGTAGCCTTTAATTTAGACCAGGGATTCCCAAAGTGGTCGATATCGACCCCTTGGGGTCGATATCGGTTTCCTAGGGGTCGACATAAACGAAAAGTGATTTTGGGGGTCGACGAGGTCTAAAAATCGACCCCTATTATATTAACACAAGTTCTTATTTAAAACTTTCAAGATAGGTAAGTAGGTAGTTACTGTATTGTTTATGTTGTGTTACGTGTACTAAGAATAATTAATATTTTTGTAGGAAATAATGTTCCAGGAATGTAAAGTTTCAAGTTCGTACAAGATGAAAAACTCGGCAAGTCTATGTGGACAAGTTTGTGCAAGATTGAGTTGGAGCGTACGTCTTTCAGCGGCGTTTTGACTTGCTCTCTATTTGACGATAAAGTGCTTATCACACTATTCAATTTGAACGATTCCTATTTAGGAATCTAAGTAGTGAGCTCGTGATCACACTACGCTAAATTGATTTCTAAATCGAAGATATAGAGTTGAAAATGGATAAACTCTTAATTGAATCCAATCTGTTCTAACTGCGATCACACCTTCCGATTTCCTAAATTGGAATCGTTCAAATTGAATAGTGTGATAGCGGCTTTACGCGAATTAAGACGAACGAATTCATGATCAAGTCCAAACATGTTCCTGATATTTTACTATTTAACGAGCTTGCATTTAGGTTGAAAGTTCATTTGCGTTTTGAAATTCGTTGGAGCTTGAACGATAAAAACTCATATAGCTAAGTACTCATTTATTTCAAGAGATTACAAACTTATTACAAAGCTAAATTAAGTGAAGTAAAGTGACTGAAAAAGTGTTAAACACAACATACAACATATTTTAAATAGGTATGTATAATTGTATTTGTAAAAATTACTAACACTTAAGTCTTTGGTTTTCGTTCTTATTCTACCTAATTACCTAATACGAAGTTTCTATACCTAATTACCTACTGTAGTTACTTCCCAATATAGGTATCAAAGTTTATCAAAGAGTAAGTCAGTAATACTTAACAAGAATCCATTAACTGAGTGTGATAAAAATAAGATAGTGTGCAAATTTAACAGTTTATTATTGTTTTTTATTTAGGTTCCTTATTTTTTTGTTTGCAGAATTACTGAAAGTTTTATGATGGCGGACACGAAAAAAAAATGCAGACAATACAGTTTGGACTACTTGAAGTTCGGATTTATTGCATCTCCATCAAATCAACACTTCCCGATGTGTCTCATATGTGAAAAAGTATTTAGTAACGATGCCATGAAGCCTTCAAAAATGGATGACCACTTATCAAGAGTACATGCTAACAAAAAAAGTAAGCCCTTGTCATATTTTCAAGCACTGAAAGAAAAACTAGACAAAAGGCCATCCATAGGATCGATGTTTGCGTCATCATCTATTCGAGACAATGATGGTTTACGAGCGTCCTATAATATATCTTTACTAATAGCGAAGTCGGGGAAACCCCATACAATTGGAGAGCAGCTTATCTTACCAGCCATTGCGGAGGTCCTTAACAATGTATTGCACAAACCCGCACATGATATTTTAAAGAGAATACCTTTGAGCAACAACACCGTTCAGAGACGCATAGATGAGATGGGACGCGATGTGGAAAACATTTTATGCAAGTTCTTACAGACCCGCAGATTCTCTCTCCAGTTGGACGAGTCTACATTACCCGGCAATGAAGCTCTATTGTTAGGATATGTTCGATTTATCAAAGATGAAAATATGTGCCAAGAACTGATTTTTGCTGCATATTTAGAGACTGATACTAGAGGAGAATCGATTTTTCAGGCCGTGGAACATTTTTTTACTGATAAAGCTATTCCATGGAAGAATATTGTTTCTGTTGCGACTGATGGTGCACCGTCTATGGTTGGTCGTCATCGTGGCTTTATAGCTCACTTAAAGCGACAACTGCCTGATGTACTGGTTATTCACTGTGTGATTCACAGGCAGCATTTAGCAGCAAAAAAGCTGAGTCCTAGATTGCATAAGTCTTTACAATATGTAATAAATGCTATCAACAAGATTCGAAGCAATTCTTTGAACTCTCGGTTATTTGCTCAACTATGTGACGAAAACGACGAAGTCTTTACTCGGTTACTTCTGCACACTGAAGTTCGCTGGCTATCAAGAGGCTCTTGCTTAGAAAGATTTTCAGCCCTTTTTGAATCTGTGTTGGAGTTTTTACAAGAAAAAGATCCGAATTTGAAAGAAAATCTGAACAATTGTAAAACAGATATTTATTACTTGACTGATATCTTTGGAATGTTCAACAAAGTTAATTTGCAACTACAGGGTGATGATCTTAACTTGATTAAAACAAAATCAATAATATCGGCCTTCGTGGGTAAACTAGTTCTTTATAAACAAAATTTAGGCAGAAAAGAATATTCGCAGTTTCCGCATTTGTCAAAATTACCAAAAATGCTTCAAGATGATGACATTTTATTATATGTTACTCACTTGGACGCATTACACAAGGATTTTACGGAGAGGTTTGATGATCTTTTAAATTTACAAATTCCTCAATGGATAATAAATCCGTATAACACCACAGCCATAGAAGAAGCCAATGTGATAATGCAAGAAGAGTTGATTACCATCAGCACAGACGAAGAGCTTAAGCAAAAGTTCAACCAAGGCTATCAGAAGTTCTGGTTGCAACGCAAAATTGAAACACAGTATCCTACATTGTGGAACATTGCTGAAAAATACCTTATCGCTTTTCCATCATCATATCTAGTTGAAAAAAGCTTCAGTGTGGTAACAAACATTTTGACAAAACAAAGAAACCGTTTGAAAATCAACGAACGTGGAGATTTAAGGCTGCAACTCACTAATATTGAACCGGATGTAGCTAGATTGGTAGATAGTCACCAGGTTCATCCATCGCACTGAATGTTTTATTTTCTCTTTGCGAATTAATAGTTTTTAAAATATAATTTCCTACCAACTTAAGATGCTTTATGTATTAATTTGTAATAATTATAAATTAAACTTGATATTTACTGAATTGGATTGTCTTTTTATTTTGTTAAATTTTGACGAGAAAATGAAATCAACTTCACTCACTTAACCAAGTGCAAAGTTTTCTAATTGGCACCTTAGTACCTAGGTATTTTGTACCAATAGGAAAAAACTAAAGATAGACTAAGATAGATAGCTGCTTTAAGTTAGCGGACCATTATGAATAAGGGGGTTGGTCTTAAAAGTAGGTAATTTGACCATGGGGGTCTGAGGTAACAGTTCATTGTTGAAAAGGGGTCACTTGTCCAAAATAGTTTGGGGAACCCTGATTTAGACGCTTAATCGTTCTACCAATATGTAATTAAATATGCTAACTTTACTTTTGTAATGTAACAACTAGTGTCTGTCTGTCTATTACCTTTTCACGCCTTAAGTACTCAACCGATTATCATGAAATTTTGTATATACGTTGTCAGGGATACAGGAAAGGATACAGGGTACCTTTCGTCCAGAAAAAAGGTACTGTTCTCGAGGGATCAAAATTAAGAAAACTAACGCCTGGTAAAAGTGTAATTGTAATAAAGATGGCAGGCGTTATATATATTTTGCTTATATAATTTTTTTTTCAACGCGGACGAAGTCGCGGACACCAGCTAGTTATATGTTTTTAAACGTGAAAACCGCATTAAAATCCGTTGCGTAGTTTAAAAGATCTAAGTGTACATACAGAGGGAAAGACGCCTGGAAGCGATATTGTTTTATACTATTGTAAAGATACATTTTCGACAAGTAGAAATTGATCACAAATGGAATTATGGTATCTAAATATTAAATGTCTAATCAATTGAACATTTAACATATATATTTTAATATTTAAGCAATTGTATTTTCTTATGTAAAGGTCGTCAGACAGGTACCTAAGAGATTAGGAAGGATAAGGGAAATAGGCTCTACAACAGCCATGACATTATTGCTACTAATGTAGCTTTTGTGTGACATTGAGTGACTGACAATGAGTGATGACATTATACAGTTTTTTTAATAAGATGTATAAATAGGCAGGCAGGCTGACGGTTCAATTGATAGGTGTGCTGCCAGGTGGGCTGACCCTGGCAACAATTTTATTAATGTCCACTCAACAAAAAAGTAAAAAATTCTAAACAATCCCTAAACTAGTTTCTTGATCTATTGAGTTCTATATCTGTTAAAGAGTTGGATATCCCGCAGACTATTTTGGGACTTTACTGACAAAGGGTAATATTATCATATATTTTTTATATAGTTGCTCGATTAAAACTTTTCCAGACGCGATTAGTTCAAGTCTCAGACGAGCATAGGTCACAGAAATTAGTATGCTAATTAATTAATTAGGAAAAGTATACTCGCATGCGAAGGGCACAATATATTTCCCCTGCCCCGGCTTGGATTAGCATCAGGGCGGCATTTAATGCCCTAAATCCTGTAATTTTGAAAGTCGAAGCGAATGGGGCCAACTGTTTAATTATGTTTATTCTAATTTAATTTCCGACACTCTGTATTCCGAGGATTGGCTGCAGAACAATGATCATTATCCGGTGGAAATGAAAATGAAAATCAATGTTCAATAGCAATACCAATTCTTAAAATTTGCCACTTAAAGTTAATATAATAACAAAATGTATTTGTGAACTTCTGTCTTACTTATAAAAATAAACTAATCATCTTCTTAGCATCGTATCAACTAATCACTACTTATCTTCTTAAGTAGTGTTTGACAGTTCATTAAGACATTGCTAAGCAACAAATTAAAGTTAATGTTTATAAGTAAAAACTTTTCTTAAGTGGTTTCTAAGTATTACTTAAAATTTAAGAAACGTTTATAGGTAAGGCTGTAATAATTTAATCGTAAAGAAACGCTTCTTAAAATACATGTTAAATTTTTCAAAGAAAACTATACTTAGTTATACTTATGGATAAAAAAATGCTAGTTACTTACTATAGTTTTTACAATTATTTTTTTGCTAAAAGAGTAAATCTTTTACACTACAATTATTATTGCACATGACACAACTCTATGAGAATGAACAAACCTAATTAAAATATTGTGATACAATTTGAGAAGCACTCAGGCTATAATATGTCAACTTTATCACTTATCGAATTGAATATTTTAATAGGCCTTGATTTGTATTAATACCTAGAAATACTTACATAGTTTCACTATTCACTAGAAACAAAGAAGTTAGACATAGGTACTAATTAATGTAATATTTAAAGTTTACTTTCTAACAAATGCATCTTGACTTCCGTAATTGATATTTTACTTTATTATTTTATCTCCATACTTATTATTTTATAATAATTTTATCAAAATATCCCTTTCTTATCGGAACATATATTCTGTTATATTTTAGCGCAAATTTTAGCGGTTGAGTTGTTGACATCAGAACTCATTCCACTATCCACAAAACTTTTCTTACTCATCGGTACACAAAAGCACGTGTGCTGTAATTTCACAGTGGTCTTCTGTGAGCTGTTTGTCAGGTGAGCTGACTAGTTTATGGTTGAGGTATGGAATTTGCCTCTTTGGATTTTAAATAAAGCTTTGAGACCGCGTGGTCCGACTGCTTCGTCCGATTGATCGGACCACGCGGACATTTTTTGCTCAAAGGGTGCGATTAAATTACAGCCCAATGTCTCAAAAACGGTGCGACTTGGGATAAGATCAAATAGATTTTTCCTGAAAGGCCATCAATTACTTAAATTTCGACCACATGTGAACGAGAAGCGCTTGGTTTTTTACAGTTGAATGTCAATTAAGATTATTTAGATTCAAGATGAAATAATGTCTATGGTTACTAAATGTTAACGAAAAATCGCTGATTGTCTTTTCTTCAACTTTACATCTGCGTGCAATGTTAAGGGCGAACTGTGAAAAATATAAAAACTCAGTTTTTTTGTCAGCACGTACTAACATGGCGGGGAGTTTATTTTAATTTCACAGCGGTCTTGTGCAGCGGAAAATGATATTAAGTGAGAAAAATACTAGCTGGAGCTTGGAGACGGCGAATTTTAATTCCGACTGCAGATGTTAGGCGAATGTTCTCGAAATTACTCTGAACGTCAGGTTTTCTTGTTAATAAGGTCTGCAACAAATTTTTCCTAGTCCTCGTTTTCTTTTTGGCTTTACATTAGGAACGGAAGATACCGTATCATCACGAGATTGTTCAAAATGAGTTTTCCCATTCACGTATATTTTCGGATTGCTAACAAATTGATATCTTAAATCTAAACTAAAATACTAACAATTTATTCGCTTTATATTATGCATATAAAGCGATCGCTCGATGAAATTATGTATATTAATATTAAAATTACATATTTTAATGTATATTATGATATAATTTGTATATTAAAATTTATACATTACTAACTTGCGACATCGTACTCATAATATTTCGAGTATTATTTCAACTAACAACTTTTTTTTGTAAACCAATCGGAATGAAACAAACACTAAATTTTACGAGAAACTTGCTACATTTTACGAGATACTTCAATGAAAACTGCATTCAAATTGGTTCAGCCGTTTCTGAGAATAGCGTGCACAAACGCACAGACAAACAGCCGAAACTCTAAAAACATTTTTTTTACCTTGGTAATAGTTAATTATTATTGATTTTATTATTGACCAGCTGCAGCTCGGAGCTTTGTCTCGCAGTTTCTCATTATATTTCCCACTCTCGATACTTTCTCGGTAATGCTGGATTCTCATCGGGCAGCTGTCCTTGGCCACCGACTTTACCGCATTACATCAACCGTTGTAATTTCATTTCGTTCGTATTTTTTCTGGCTTCTTTTCTTTTTGCTCGAGAAAGTGTGCTATTGTGTTAAGGTGATTGAGTAACTGATGTCAGAGCCCGTTTCCTTATTGCAGCTGGCGTGTTGCATGACAACAGTAGCCAGCAAGTGGACCTTCAGCCTGTCTACTGAGTTTTACATAAAAAAATATCACTATGAAAACAATTTTAATAACTGTTAATTTGATAACTGTATTAGGTATACATTGCATTTAAAAAATAATAAAAATAAAAGAACTTCTATGAACCTTACTACTACAACTACTTATTTTACAAACTAAATAACGAAAAAGCAAGGGGCAAGAAGAAGTCTCCAGTAATTGCGATACGGCATCACTAAGTATTCAAATTAATAAAGTTTTCGTACTGAAATATGTACTTCTGTTGCTATATTAAATTTCTTTGACATTCGTCACCAGTGTACACGAAGCCTTACTTTCGTGTCGTCATAAAGTAATACGAAAGAGACATAAACATTAAAAGTATTACATCTTTAGTTGGAAACACAGTAATAAAGTTTTGAAGGAAATAAGTACAGGGAATTGACTTCATTTACACTGACTTCTAAATGAAAGTAATATTTGGGGTACAATATATCCAGATGAACATACTAAAAGTTCTCAAGGGCGGGGGTTGTGTTGAGGGTGTACCTTCAAACCCCCCCCCCCCCTGACCCCCTACACACCCACCCACCCACTCACACACACACACCCACACACACACAGCACAACCCTCCCCCCCACCCTTTAAAATTTTTTAATTTGATTTTTTTAATTTAACTATTTTATTATTAATTTGACTATTTATTATTTATTTTTGGAATACTTGTTTTTCCTCAAAGAGCTACAAATTAATTTGTAATTAGGCACTCGTCTGTATTTTCACGCCACAGCTATCAAAGGTAGAAAACTATTGTAAAACACACACATTTTGTTTATTCGCAGAATAAATATTATTATACAAACCCAGCATGTCAACGCTGAGTCTTAGATTAAACGTGATAGTTTTATCCTTTGATACTGACAACAAAGAAAACTATATAACATCCCAAACTACTTTAAAAATGTTTACTAAGAAACCCTCTTTATTTCAATTCGTATGACGTAATAAGACAGAGGTTTTAGCTTTAGATGCTCTTATATTGTTTCCTAGAACGGATGTCAATTATTAAGACTACAAAGTAAAGGAAATGTCAACACTGTCATGAAATTGAACATTCTCTAACGTCTGCTCGCCAACAACATTACTTGTGCAAAACTTACTCAATTATTGAACATATTAACATTTTAAGTTAGCAACTTTTTCAGTATTTTTTTTATGCTAAGGTCGACAGACAGGCTGATGGTCTACTTGATGGTAGGCGGCTACCGTCGCCTATAACACAAGCAACTTCATAGGAACTACAAACGAACTACTGATATTAGTTTGTGAATTATTTTCTTTTTCCCTTTCTGATTCTAAATTTCTGATTTTAAATTTGATTTCATTTATTCTTCTTACCTTGTCAAAAGTGTTTGCGTTCGGTAAAAACAAATATTACAAGAGATAGACTTGCAACATTTCTTTATTTACATAGAGCCTTTCGATATTTCTTTGTATTTTTGTTTCAAAGTTTCAGTTCCAATTGAGAGTGAAAGAAAATTAAAAATCCTCTTTTCACTCTCAAAACTTTTTGAAACCTCTCCTTAGAAGTTGAAGTGACATAATATCCTTTTACGAGACAGAATTCTATTTATATTTGTTTTGGACATGATGGCTTTCAAAATAATCAATAAATACTTGATTTCTAAAGCGTATACTCTCGTAATGTTATTATTGAAATCTATAGTCTATCTATAATAACAACAAATTACTCTATAGTTTTACAGATAACAGGCAGGTAAAAGATCTGCTTCCGTACCTAAGTGGCTTTTTTTTAAATATAATTGCGATGAAACCAAACTAATAATCTAAGAATTTTGAACTAGATATCAACTCTGATGACCTTGAAATAATATAATTCAGTTATGATATTTAAAACGTGAGTTAAGGGTCTTGCGGGTGCCAAAGAGACCGTAACTTAGTATCCTAATTCGGGAAGCTCGAGAAGCCTCATCATGCCACTAAAAGTAGTCCCTGTGTTGCAGAATATAAACAGAAATATTTAAGGGACAGCTAATGTAAGTTATATAAAAAAATTATGCATAAGGTCCATAGTCAAAATCTTTCCCTTTGGTTCCAGATGGCTTAATCTTAAAGAATCACACACATGAAATCACAGAGCATACCATTTGTGATAATGGTGAATAATGGATACTAGAGACTTTTGTCTACACTTTGATATATTAAAATTTTATTTTATTTATTTTAAAGACTTTTTAAAGACTTTATGTATCTCTTTAACCATTATAAAAGTTATTGAATCTACGATACTGCGAGGAATCTGCTCTTAGTTTACTCCTTAGTCACTATTAGCTGTTATTAAACGAATACTACTCCTTAGTACACAATTTTCTTTAGACAAATGATTTGAATTTTAGAATACAAAAATAATTTTTTGTAGTAATAAAATATTTTATTATATTAAAATACATACAAATTTTATGGAGAATGGAACTGGGAATAATAATACTCTTATGAGCCTATATATAAATGAAATGTTAAAAATCAATTATTATCTATTTGAAATACCCCTCCATTTAATCCTACCCGCTAAGTGTAACTGGAATTTGATTTTTTTTAATATGATGGGTGAGAGACAGGATGTCTCCTATCATATTAAAAAATCCAAGGCGTCCAGTTCCAAGTTGTCCACGAATCGAAATTAACTAACAGAATCGCACGGTTCAAATATTAACTATTTTATTCTAAAATGTAATGTTGATCGACCATAAAAATGTAACAAAATTGTACTCGGAAATTTTTATGCATTTCAGCATTAAAATAAAATGTAGCAAACGTTCATTTTTACCGTGTCGACCTCGTGACCCGATAAGGTATTGGATCCGCATCTGGTGCATTATTTGCATACCAATGAAAACAATCTGTAATACCAAACTACATTACGGTCCGTTTTTAATCGGGGAAGAACCTCGAGTTCCTCCACGAATGAGGCGAGCTATTGTTTCGCATAATCTCTATATTTTCTTTGTGTGAATCATCGGCGACTTTCATTATGAGAATTTTACACGGATGATGAAACCGCGACTTCGCATGCGTGAAAAGTTAAAAAAGTATTTATTATGTTGATATTTCTTCAAATTATGATCAGAGATTTAGCTGTGAAAAGGTCCGCCCCAGCTTCGCGTGGATGTAATTTTTCCTACACAATATATTACATATAATACAACCATCATTTGACAGTCAGTAAGAACCTTACATTAGTATGTATTCTCATATTAAATATTTACTATTGAAAATGCCGAACCAATCTTCCAAAAATAAAAAGCAGAATGGAATTACATTTCACACGTATAAGTTAACTTGGACTTGGCCTACGGACTAAAATCTACTTCACTATCGTGTTCGCAAAATTTTGTATCTAGATTTGATGTGGTCTAATTATTATTATATAATATTTTTATTGTATAAAAGACGGTCTTTATATAAAAGATCACAACATTTAATAACAGATTACGTGTTATGCTTTATTGATGCTCAAAAGAAATTCTGCACGCAAAATTATACAAACTAAGATGTAATTATGTTTAACGTATGTGCCCTGGTAATATTTGCTGGAAATATTAATTGAAAGTTGCTAACGTACATTAAGTTAAAACGTGTGAAATTAAAAATATAATAGTGAAAACGTCCACAAAACGGTCCATTAAAATGATTTCAAGTTAAATTTTAAACGCAACTTCCCCTCAGGCTAATTACTTTGCGTTGACACACACATTACTAATTAACGTGATGGCGATGTTTATGTATTTAAGATTTAGTAAGCTCAAAACTGTTTATTTTACCATCAAAAGACAGTTCTAACTTGACATAAAAGCCTAATCTACTACTCCGTACCCTTGTCAATCTTTGGTTTTTTGGGGACTAAAAATTTATTATTTATTTTAATGATAAAGAATTTATCATTATTACATGCAAAATTCCCTTTAATGTCACATTTGAGACAGTACCTACTAAGAATAAATTTCATCAAAATCAAAATCTTTACAAATTAAATATTATTTAAATCTCTGTGTGTATGTACCTATTCAGTGAAGTATTTGTTTGGTCGACTTACAGGCTGACGGGCCACTTGATGGTAGGTGGCTACCATAGCCTATAACACAAGCGACGCTTAATTAATTTAATTAAAATATTAACTATATAATTTATTAAAATACTTGTATGTTTAATATATAATATGCTGCTTGAGCAAAACATATTTGAATTTGCATAAAAACGTAAATCTGAACAGGCTTAATACGGCTTTACGGAGCGGTATAAATAACTCCGTCTGCATGCCGTCTGCTTCCATAAGGATTTCACTTTCCTAATTGGTCCTTTTCCCGCAGGGGATGTCTGCGAAGTCGAGAGAAAAGTCTAAACGTGTGCAAGTCTATGTTCTGGATTTAAAATGCAATATTGCGCGCAGGTGATGAAGCGAAGTGTATCATTGTTAAACAAAAGCAATCTTGTGCGGTTGTTTAAGAGACACCGCGTACTCGCCGCCTGACAGACGACGGGATTGTGGTGCAAGTGTGGGACTATGTGCCATCCATTTTAAGTTAAAAAAACTTAAAAACAATTCTATTATAATAAGTTATATCGAACTTAATTAAAATATGTAAAACTGTATTATCATCTCAGCCGCAGGACGTCTACTGCTGGACGTAAGCCCCATAATTTTCTAATAGGACAATACCTATATGATATATATAGTGTATCCTGAATACTCTAGAAAACTTTAGTTCCTCTATGAGTAGTGGGTCCTTTAAATGACCTGTAGAATGTTTTTCATCGAAGTTGTCATTTTTAAATATGGACGGTAGGCAGGCTGACTTTCCATTTGATGATGTTGTCAAATGTCGTCTATTAAAACCCTGACAAGAGAAGGGATAAGACCCTTACACCGAGTTGAGGAATATGGCCTGTGGCATACTTTACTTACTCACCGAAATCTTAGAGCACGTGAGCTGTTAGTTCACAGTAGTCTTCTGTAAAGAGGTGTTAACTGCCCAAAGACAGGCTTCGGAACTCAGTGTACAATTTTAGTACATAGCAATTAGAATTTAACTTTTACCCTATTGTTCTAGTAGGTTAGTTAAGAGGACTTTCGCTTTTAATTCGTACCAGCGGCAGAAGAAACATGGCTCGCACGCGACGAAACAAAGGAAGAAGGGCTCCCCACTGAAGGGCTTACCACTTCACTTGCTTTGTCTCATGTAACATTGTTTAATTTTAGTCCGCGGCTTCATAAAGATTATACCGCCTCCGAATAACGAGGACATTTATATACTTACACAAGTAAAGGATTCTAGATTCTAGATGTAATTATAGATGTAACTAGCCTGGGCTGCAAGTGCAATTAGTGTACACATTATGAATAGCATCATAGCCTATGGGCATCTGGATCTATGACATAATGTGAAAGACCTTTAAAAAGGTGAAAGAATTTTTTCAAATTGGTACAGTGGCTCCTAAGATATTCCTCCTAAAACACTCAAACTCACAAAATTCGCCGTCTACCTAAAGCGTAGTAAATATATAAAATACAGCGTGTGTTAACAGTTACATAAACTTGATCCATAAATGCGATGCGAATTATTTTGTTGCAAGAGCACTTGCGTCCCTCTGGCCTTTCTAAACATCTGGGATAAGAAACAATGTGAGGCATAGGCTCTGTCAGGCATCCATTACTGCCTCTAATATGACTGCCCAGTTTAAGGCAGCTCAATGCAATAAACTATGAGTATTATTTCATCATCATATTATAAGCCGCAGAAAAAGCACATTATTACACGAAAGTAATATACATATAGTTATTACATATAATTATATACAGGTTGTCCAGAAATCTAATGTAACAAGTTATCTCTCTCGTGCCTACGCACCTACAATCGCTTTTTGCAGAACAGTGTTGGCAAAAAAACAGTGGCACTCCGGGAAAGCCGACAGAAGTGAAAACTTGAATAATTACGTGTGTATTAGGGGTTAAAGTATGAAATTGCCGATTTGTACTGAAAAATAAAAATTCGTTTTTTTTTTTTAATTTAACATATTTATTTAATCAAAATAATTACCATTATTATCTATACATTGCTGCCATCTAATAGGAAGCTCATTTATGCCTTTGCGATAGAACTCTGGTGATCTAGATTCGACAAACTGTGTGAAAGCATTTTGCACTGCCTCCTGAGAAGAAAACTATTTATGACGCAGAAAATTGTCCAAATCACGAAAAAAATGGTAGTCCGTTGGAGCAAGGTCTGGCGAATACGGAGGGTGACGAATGGTTTCTAATTGCAGTTCCTGTAGAGTCTGCAGATCAGTCAAATCATGAGGCACCCATTTTTCATATTTTTTTATTTTATTGATTTGACGCAAATGAGTCAATATTGTTGGTAAGGTAACGTTAAACCATGCCGCTAATTCCTGGGTAGTTTGGCTCGGATCGGTTTCCACCATCTCTTTCAAATCATTGTTATTCACCTGTGTGGGCGGTCTTCCACGTGGTTCGTTCTTCAAATCGAAGTTTCCATCACGAAAGCGTTTAAACCAAAATCGCACAGTGCGTTCATTAGCAGTCCCCTCTCCAAACGCAACATTAATATTGCGAGCTGTTTCTGCCGCGTTAGTTCCGCGTCGGAACTCGTATTCAAAAATCACACGAATTTTCGAAGTATCCATCTTTATTGTCTAAGCCGAATAAAAAAAACAACTGAAAGTTGATAATCGAATGTTGCACATTTTATAAAAGAAGAACTACATAGGTACCGTATGAAAAAAGTTTCACTCAAAAATCTCAAACCATGAAGGTTCTATGTCAATTCGAAGTACCTATTACAATAAAACAGCAATTTCATACTTTAACCCCTATTATTTTTTGAATCGTCAGTAAAGTACATACTTATATACAGAGATGTCGGTTACACGGTTACAGGTAGCGAGTTCAATGTTTTTTCCCATCTCAAATTTTTTTCTTTTTTAAAATGTCAGCGCCAGTTCTCTGTTCGCATTGATGTATAATTTCAATTCAATTAGTTTTCGCAAGGATGTATTATTACGTAACATATTCTAGTTTCAGTGGTATTTTGTAGATGGCGCAATATCTGAGAATATACAGAGGTGTCGGTTACACGGTTACTCGGTTACATTACACTTAACGCGCCTAAAGAAGTTTTCACTTTAAAAATCGGGAAAATCTGCAATTTATCAACAAAATTTTACGGACTGACGAAACCACGTTTAAAAAAGACGGGTAATTAAATTTACATAATGTCATGTATGTACATTATGTAAGAAAAAACAACATTTAGTGCGTTAGAACCACTCCCGATATCAATTTAATGTATCTAAAAATGTGACTGGAATTTTAAAAGGAAAAATAATTCCAATTTTTGAGCTCGATTTCTGAATTCTGTATATAATTGTACATTATTACATATAGTTGGATAACTAAATTATTTATAATTATTAATATTAAAACTTCACAAGTGCCTAAATAATCCAATTGTTCAATAAGAGTCAACGCTCTAGATAAGAACAAAGAAGGGAAAAATGAAATATTATTTTTTTCGCCGGATGTTCGACACAGTGTCGCGAATACTATAGAGCGCCTATCCTTTTCTTGGAGTAATCTTATATGTTATTACTTTTTAATGAATCACCCTGACGTGGCTTAGCTCTTGAATTCAAATCTATGCTACCACATTCTCTCTTAACAGATTAGTTATGTTATGAAACAAACTACCAGGAGACGTGATTTCAGCAAACAATTTAAATAAGTTTAAAAGCAATTCTGATAGACTTAGGAACAAAAATGCAGATGTAGACGCACCAGTACAAACTGCTAGTCTTTAAAAGAAATTAATAAATGAAAATAGTTACATTCGTATTGCTCAATAGACGTTCGATTTTGATTTGAAATATTTGCTTGCTTGTTTCTATAGAACAATAATTTGGAATAGCTTAGCTTATTCCAAATTATCTAACTATCATGTCACACGGAGATCAACAATTAAGCTATGCTTACCTTTTTCAGCGTAAGCGATATTATTATTATATTTTATTAATCCCGCATTCTACTGCTTAAACTATATTGTGCCCATTTTCGAGACATCTCAATTTTTTAATAACGTGGGTGTCCCATGATACGCACCTAATTTTCTCTTGGCTAATTATTTTTTATGCGGCTCAGTAAAAGAATTCTTGTTTCCTTCAAACTTGCGACTTTAATGCCGCCTTGGATTCACGTCTTTTGTTTTCAAATATATTTTCCTTTTTTATGGGTTCCTATTAAGAAAATTCACTTATCACGAATGTTGACCAACTATGTCACTTTTTTTGACTAACTATGAATTTTGCAAAAAAGTAGTTGAAATTGCGGCGAAGACAGCGACAGACGCGACAGCTTAAGGTGATCTTGGGAAGTCCAGGGTAAGAACACAGAAAGATGAGAGGGAAAAGAAGACAAATGGAGAGGGAAAAGCCTCTCCACTTGTCACACAACACACAATACAAGTTAATAAGTTCTCCGATTACGTCGGAGGATGTCTAGAATCCCCCCATACCAGAAAAACAACGCAATATTAAGGATAAGCGATTGGGAACGGATAGGGAAATGGGTCTGACATCACTTACTTACTCACTGAAACAAAACAGCGTACGTGCTGTTATTTAAAGGTGGTCTTCTGTAAGTAAGGAGTGGTTACTGTCGCCTGATGGTCTGCACAAATGACTGCGAGACGCTGTGTACCCTGCAACTACTTTCCAAATCCAGACCAGTCAAATTTGAAAAGTTCATTACCAAAGTTGAGCCTGGCGGGAATCGAACCCGGGAACCCTAAAACAGAGCGTTAAGGCAAGCACCCTAACTACTTATCCCATAGTAAGTAAGGGTAAGGGTTAAACAATCTCCCTAACCACGTATTAAACAGGTAAAAAATCTTCCTGCAGACATTATTAACTTCTTACCAAACCGTAACTCATTGGGATCACACACCGCCAGCATACCGCGGTATGAATTCCGTATCCATTAAAAAAGTAGGAACAGCGTCTTCACTGTTTTCTAATGTGTTTTACTCTAAAAACTATTAAAATACGCATATTCAAATGAAAATGGACTTTATGACTGTTGCAATAAGTTGCAGTATCACCGCACTCCGTAAGTTGCCGGGCCGAGTAGCATGCCACTGACGTCCTTTATGAGAATTCTCTAGCTTTTGTTTAATATAGCACCTTTGTTTGTCAACCACTGAACTCTTATTAACAGTGAGTTTCAACTGGCGTAATTAAAAACGTGTGTGCTTACACATTATTTGTAAGAAATATTAATATTTTCTTTGTGCTGTGCAAGTGCGGTGCAGTTTCACGGTGCATTTCATATTTACGTGACATAAAAAGCGTAATAAACTGCCAGGACTCATAAGAGAGTTTTTAATACAAACGAATGGATTTCCAATAGGAAATGGGGCATATAATCCCCAATGAAACGGGACGTTATGACGTAACCCAAATAGTGAAATGAGCATCAAAAAGAAAAAAAAAACAGTCTTTGTATTAAATATTGCAACTAAAGTTTAGTTAGTTTAGTTTTCTTTATTTCTTAATGAATTGACCGTGTGAATATTAAGAAATATCTGTATTTTAATTAAATGTGTATATTATTATGGAACTCAAGGTTTTCACGCCTAGAAATAATTTTGTTAATCTATATATATTATAAAATAAAGGCCGTTTTCCGCTCACTTCTAAACTACTGAACGGAAAAACTAGGAAGGTTTATGTGTATAATTTGCATAAAAATTTTCATCCGTGCGAAGCCGGGGGCGGATCACTAGTTAAGATTTCTTTTTATGAGTTTACATAATCAATCAGCCATTCCAAGCTATAACCAAATCCGTTGTGTGCTCTTGTTGTTTATACAAGGCTTTCCCCAGTAGGAGATATTATATTTAGTTTTCACCACCTAGCATCCAAATCTTGGATATCGTGGTGTTTTAGGCGTTTGTCATGAGTAATTGCGATGAGTTGTGTGGCTAGCTCATTTGATTAATTTTGGAGCCGTTTTTTAATCTCCTCATTCAGCGCCGATTTCAGCGTTTTTCGCGAACCATGGTAAATTTAAAATTATTCGTAATATGCCATTCTGTAGCCTTTTCAAAATCAATATATTGGAGTCACATGCGCTTCTCCACAGTTGAATTCCTGTTTAGAAATAGAAAAAATGTGTACGATTTTATTCTAATTGCGAAGTAATAGTTACTGTATACTATTTTTTGCCAGTTTTATTATCCTTATAATTTGAAGTCGTTGTCCGCGTTTGTCTGTGTGTACATCCGCTAACTCCTCCTACACCACTCAATTTTTATGCGGTTTTAACCATCAGTTAAATATTTTTTCAAGGAAAGCCTATAATAAAACTTAATTAGGTTTTTATGTAAGTAGAAAAAAAAATTGCTTCCAATTCGCCGAAACTGTCCTCTTTTGTCTGTTTGTCCGCTAAGTACTTCTAATCTAATCATGTTATTAATCTGTCCTTATATGAACAAACCAAAATATCTACGAAAAATTCATAAATTAATTTGCGCACTTTAATTTAGAAATACTGATTAGATTAATATTGGAACAAACATTATCAAGAACGATCAAAGTTTCGATTACAGAGATGGCGAATTGCTGTAACTATTCAAGCGAACACGACCTCAAACCTTACGAATAGCTTTAATCGTTCGTGAAACTAATACGTACACCTAGAGATCGATCGGATATGTACTGCTATTAGTCCATTGCTTTTTTCCTAAATGCTACCTTCACACAGCCCCGTTTAAACTAGTCAGTGGATAACACGCAATGATTTGAAGTTATCACACACATTCATGGCAGCCCTACTCTATTTTAGAAGGGATCCCTATTTGGTATAACGGTCATATTAACTGGAATTCCTTTCAGATTGCCTCCAGGGTTGACCCTCGTCACATTGGACACTGTCATTACGTATTGAACAATTTCGGGGAGTAGCATGTTATGTACTGATAAAGAAATAAGTACAAAATAAATTGACAACATATAAAAATATTGTGAATTTACGCAATAAATTATTATAATAGTAGTAGTATCAATTGAAAAAGTGAGTTAGTCGTAATTTTTTCATAATATGAGAGGAATTTTTGTTAAAATAAAACGAAAATGTTGTGATGTTTCTTAGGAGGAACGAGGCAATTTTATTTAAGTATTAACTTCCGTGTTTTATTTTTAATAGGATTTCGGCCTGGAAAAGGAAATTGGGATCTTGGAAAGTATTAATCACGTGGAAATCTTATAAAATTTATTTTTGTCCTAATCATATTAACGCAATTTCTGAAATACAGTTATTTAATTTATATTACAATCTCAGCCGCAGGACTCGTCCACAGTGTTCCCTACACTGATGGGTATTCAAAACGATTTCCCAACCTTAAAAAAAGGATGTCCACTGCTAGACATAGGCCTCCCGCATAATTTTCCAATAGGACCGATCAGAAGCAACCTGGACCCACTGTCGTCCCGGTGCATTACAAACATTACATTATAGTTAGTTTTCCATAGTAGACTTCTAAATTTGTAACTTTGTGTATAAAATAAATTATAATTTACAATACACATACGATACAATATTGTTTACAAGTAGAAAAGATACTGTGACTTTTCTTAACAAATAAATACAAGTAAAATTGAAATCTTAAATTTTATTATAGTATACCATTTTCCCCGAGCGTACATACCAACTTAGATTACACTATTACATGAAACACCGCTCTAATAACGGCCCGGTACGGATTCAACCCGCTTCTGACGCAGTCACCCACGCTGGTGTAGATTACTGATGTCTTTCAAATCAACATTTGACACCTCAAAATCTTAACCCTTCTAATGAATATCTATATAATATTGTTTACATATATTTGTACATATGTGAGAATACAATATCAATTTAGAAATGAAGCGCCAGACTAAAACGTTAGTAATGTTTCCGAGAAAGGAACATTACAACATAATTTACTTACAAAACAAAGACTGTTTAGGGGAAATTGTGTGATAGTATATGGCGATATATTTATAGAATATCATAGGATGAATACATCAGTGCCTCGAGACGGGGTACGCCGTCACAGCGCGCTGTGCCTCCGCTGCGGAAAGCCCGGTCACAAAGCGCGAGAGTTCACATCGGAGCCAGAATGCCCCGTGCATTTCAATGAAAAGACCTGCGGGGCACAGTTTGAGCAGCAGATTGTGTGCTGCCTCCCGCAAAATATCAAAAACAAAAGGAATGGAGGAAACCCCGGCAATGGTTCTGAGATCGTTCTGCAGCCGACCGACGCGACCGAACCTGCCACTCAGGCGAACGGTGCGATGGACGTGGAGACCGTTGCCAAATAATGGCCCTTCACGTGTTGAACTGATAGATAAGGTGGTACTTTTTGACAAGAAGCGTATTTTTACTTACTCCTGACCTCAGATATAAAAGGAAAGATTCTGTCTACACAAATGTTATAATATTGAACTAAATATAGTGTTACATGTTGCTAAAAATTAGCTTCAGAACTGGTTAGTTCAAGTGGTTACTTGAGAATACTTCTCAAGTCACTTGGGAACACTTCTCAAGTTCTCAGGTCACTTCTTGCTACCTAAAGCCACTATTTTTACTGCCAATAAAAAATAATTTAAAGTATTATTTAGTAACGTAACTCTTTCATAAAACTTCATCATTGACCAAGGTAAAGATTTTTCGCATGCCAAATGTGATAAAAAATATATATAATTAATTTTACGCTGTGTAAAAAATAGGCCTCTATTACACACCGAATCTTTGTACTAATTGACTCGTTCAGTTTTCCTACACCAATAAGCACCACATGCCATCAAGTAGACCATCAACCTATTCCAGAGTGTACTTATTTGAAAAGTTTTTGGGAGATAGAATCAAATTTCCATACTCCAGATTACAGATTAGATGTGATAATTTAACAATAATTCAGAAAAATGTGTAAGTAATTAATTAACATTTAAAAAATAATTCTTTCGTCTTCAGCTCGTTAAAATATTGCGCTCCGTTTCTTTCAGTTCCAATCAAACGATCCTCGGTTAAAAATAAATGTGTGAACTGAATTGAAAAATGTTTCATGTTGCAGCAACAACTGTTTATTTATTCCAATTTCCTTTACTTCTTTTATAATAAAAAGGGTATTCTAATTGTATGAGTTTGGAAAATAACATCTAATTGCAAAATAACATAACTCAAGGATAGATTTGTTATTAGAGGATTGTTAGATGTTATTGTTAGACAAAAAACTGACAAATATAATTTAAAGGCAAATAAGTTCCATAGATAATTTGCTCCGATCATGACCTCAAAAAACACCACATTAAAAAAAATTGATAAAAATTCGTTTTTTTTTTAAAGTGTGAACATGTTTTCTAGGTGAAATGTTTCGAAGAAGTAGAAATCGTGAGCAGAAATGAATCATTATTCTTTCTTGGTTTTAAAATTACTCTCAGTAATATTCCCCAATACAGCAGTTGCCATAACAGCTTATATAGTTATACTATTATTTATAAATTGTGCACAATTACAGAAAGTAAATTTGAAAATATTTTAAAAAACAATATTACTTATAAAAAAATAATGAAACAAAAAAACAAATAAATGGCAAGTCATTTATAAGCAAAATTTCCGACAGCGAGCTTTTACGCTGCGATTATGACATATAACTGGCTGTTATTTTCAGAAAGTCGATAAGATTTGCGGTTTCCGAGTAGGATAAGAATTCAGGGAGCGGATATCGCGAACTAAGCGTCGTTTGCTTTCCGAATTATTCCGTCCTTATTAACGTCTCTGTATTATTGTTATTGGAGTTCTGTTTGGAGAAATCGACTAAATATTTTTACATTATCACGTAGCTAAGTAACGTGTTAATCAGATCACAAATTTTCAACTAACCCTTTTTTTTTCGACAGAGCGATATAGACATAGACATGGACACGGACACGGACACGGACACGGACACGGACACGGACACGGACACGGACACGGACACGGACACGGACACGGACACGGACATGGACACGGACACGGACACGACACGGACACGGACACGGACACGGACACAGACATGGACACGGACATAGTCTGTCATAGATATTGATATTTTAAGTAGGTAGTGCATGTGCATGAAACGAACGACGTGAAGTCTCACAATTCTCATTTCCTTCGCCGAGCATCGTTTAAAAGACTTTTTCTGTGTTATATCTAATTTTTATGCGCGTTTAAGTTCACCCGGTTTGTAAGGTTGCCAATTTGGCGAAGTAGGCAAACCGCCGCTCGGGCGTGTAGCTATTTGCAACGTAAATATAACAGTAATTAACCTGCTTCAGCGAAGTGAGATTTTGCGGTGGAAAAAATGTATATCAAAAAACATTCCATTGAAACGTAAACATTCACTGCAACTATTATTGTGTTGAATTAAAAGTGGAAACTATGGAAAATGCTTCCTTAAACATTTTTTTTAATATCGCTACATATATTGTGTTTGTTTAAACGTTGTTCCATTCTGCATTACTTGGATAGCTGTAGTAATTTAGTAGCGGCAGGACGTCTGGCGACAGTAACCAACCCCTTACCAGCACCAAAACCAACTCGAGCCAATAAATAAATAACCAGTACCAGAGCATATTTTCCTATCCCCTTCTAATTCCTTATCCTTTAACCTACTAAGGTCGGCAGCCCATTTGAAGCACCTATGACGTAGCGCCTCTTTGTCTCCTGCTTCTTTTGAAGACCTGGTGGTGATACAAAGAACGTTCCTTTAAAGATGTATACTTTATTGTGACTATCAGCACTATCAAGCCGAATTTCTAAGTTTGTTTATATGTGGAACAGAACCACTCACCTATTTGAAAAATTGTTTCACTACTTCAAAGTAATGATGCTATAAATTTATTTAATACTTCGCAAATTTATTTATTTATTTATTAAGATACGGTCATGTTGACAGACGACCTGCAAGGCTTCACCTGAAGGCAGCAAGCAGCTGGATGCGAAGGTCGGAAGGTCTCAGATATATTTTCAAATATATCTGAGAGACCTTCTTTCATAGATTTAAAATAGATCCCACATTACAGAGAGATCAGTTGAGAGTATGTCTGACACACGGAGTTTGAAATGTCCGAAACGGGTACACGTTTGAATCATTTAAACTTGTTAGCGAAACAGAAATAGATATTAGCTTTATAGTTGGAAGAAAACTTCGTGAGGATATCTGCGTGTAGGTGAAAACTAATTTTGTTGCAAAATACATATATAGTTAGACTTAGTCCACCCACACAGGGCTTTGCATATTGGACTTACGAGTCTCGTTTAAAGTGGGGGCTGTATTTAAGCTGACATTGTATACTGACAAGTAGACGCAGTTTCAAATTCCGGTTTGGCTAGAAGCTTCATCTTTCTGAAGCAATTGGTCGAGTTAATTAGTTTCTTGCCTCAGCGCACTGACTCAAGGGTCCCGATTTGATTCCTGGCAGGATCAACTTTAGGAAACGAACTTCACAAACTTGTCTATAGTCAGGATGTGCAAGGTTTTCCTTCTAATCCGTAGTATGATTATCCATAAGATAAGCCTATATAACTATTGCTTACTTTGGGGGCCGTTCAATCAGTGTAGGTACTTATTATTTATTTGATTTTTTTACGAAACTCTTGGTCGGGTGGTTAAAGTACTTGCATTAACATTCTTTTTCAGAAGTCTCGGGTTCGATTTCCGGCAGGGCGTACTTTCATAATTGGCTCTGGTTTGGATCTGCTCTCAGCACTTGGTATGTCAGTAGACTAGGGTATTGAAGAGAGGCCCCTCCTTAGGGCAATGAGATTTATTGAAATAATGGCTGATACGGCTCTCTTAATAATAAAATGACATGTACACATAATTATACACATACACAACGTTATAATTATTAATTTAACGACCAAAGTAATGCGAGTTGAAAATTTCCTTTTACAATTTGATATTCATAAAATTAAGGGCGTTGACTATCAACAAAAGAATTGCAAAATACTCGTAAGAAAAAGCCGGCAGTAAGCCTTTTGTATTGGGTATTAGTAACATAATGGAAGTGAAAATAATTTAAAAAAAGAGACAATTTTTCGAATATTTTTTACTTTATTCCGACAGACGCTATGCGCCTGCAGGCTGACGCTGTTTTTACAGCACAATTTGTAAACGGACACTTTGAAATACGGCAAAAAGCGCATGTTGAGGAGCGATAAGTTAGTTGCTGGCAAAAAAAATGAAATATTTCTATCGCTTCATATGTTTTTATATCGCTTGAATAACTATTTTATGTTACTTGACCTAATATTGCAGCATCAAGTAGTCTACGGGATTAACGGAATACGCAACTCTTCAGAAACTAGCATCAGATATAGCGTGTTTGTGCTCAATAGAAAATTGGGGGTTATTTTAGAATTTTTAATTATAGCCAGTTGTTCCTTTTGTTTGAGGAGCCACCTCCCTTCAAGTCTGACATAAAAAATATCTAATTTCGTTTGTATACTTACTTAATATTGTATATTTAATTAATATGTTACCTAAATATACAACAAGTAAATATTGGTTCGTTTAATAAAATTTGTATAGACCTAAATAAATCTGAAATTGCCGACGAGTACTAAAAAATATGCCATCGTATATATGTAAACTTACTTTTAGTAAATTTACATAGCCACGTTTGAAGTGTATATGTTATATATATGTTACTATATATATAATATATTATATTTATATTATATTTATTTTATTTATATTTATATATATCTATATACTATATTTATATATGTTACTGTTAGAATAAGAATATGCTTATTAACTAGGTAAACTGTAAATTATCGCGAAAAGTACCAGAGTTTTTTTGCTACTTTTCTCAATTTAATGGATTAGGTTTAATCTGCACACTAACTGATGTTACACAGTTAAATATAGTCAACGAAACAACTTTTGTTTCGTTTCATATGCATTTGGGAACCCCTCGTAAGTTTTAAATAAACCAACTCCAAATAATAGTATACTTTTTGCTAAAAGTAGTGCTATCCAGGTGCAGTCGCTTTGCTCGCATTTTAAAAACCTAATTTTCATAACCTAACCTACTTTTTAATAAAAATGAGCGTTTTATGATAAAAAAATAATAATATTTATCCAAATGGGCAACCTCTCCTAATTCTTATAATAATTCGAAATAATATTCGGGGTGCTCACGCTTTAACAGTATTTTTATAAAAATTTAAGTACCAAACTTAACCTGCTTTTTAATATAATTAAGTATTTAATGATAAAAAAGTACTTACCCAGCATTATATCCGAGTATGAAACTTCTCAGTTTTCAATATCCGTTCCAGATAAAAAAGTTAAGATCCTGTTTTATTAACTCAACCGTATACTAGGTAACTTAACCTTAGAAGTCTTCAGTTCTTATCCAGTGGTTAACATAAGAACTCACTTATTTTTGCAGATGAACTAATTATCTACACTCTTATTTACCAATATTAACGGTAGCATCTATAAATAGCAAAGAATAAATTATACGCTTAATTTCAACAGCAAAATGAATTCAGACCATGACTTGAGAATATTAATTTATAGCAAAACTTTAGGCACGTTCATGTTTCATACTTCCCTTATTATCATAATTTCGTGTCATGTCGCTCCTGAGAAGCCTCCGGCAACAACTTTAACGTTTCAAAGCTTATATTTCAATTTTATTTCGCTAGGTATGGATTACAACTTTTCATTAAGGAGAATCAAGAGAAAAATGTTTTTCTTGTGTGAAATGTGATATAACGCCTTCACATTGTTAAAGCAGCCAGTGTTAACTACTCTTTATTTTGAGAATGGTAGGGTTCAAACTTGACTTATATATAAAACTAAAACATAACTCACTGAGCTTTGCAGTTTCATGCACAGTTCGGTTATTTTCGGTAATGCTCGGGTCTCTTCGGGGGCCAACATCTCTTATCTGCATAGCATCGCCTGTATACTTTTTTTTTCAATCTTGCTTTTTTGTCCAGCTCTTATGAGCCGGGCCGTATAGTGATGTTGAGGGTTGTCAATTGGAAAAATCTTATAGTTTCTTTTTGTAGGGACCTTTTTGTAAGTTTCTTTCTTGCTATTACTGTTTTTTATCTCTGTTTTATTTTTGTATATTTTATAAGTTACAAATAAATTGGTTTTGATTTGATATTGATTTGAATATACCAGGAAAGGGGGCGGCGAAATAGGAGCGGCGAAGTGCGATGTGCAACCATTGTTCAACTGAGAAGTCCACGATCCACTTTGCCAAGAGTGATTCGATCATGAAGCAGAAGAAGATTTTGTAAGTAAACGAATGCATATATTAGAGGCACTGACCGCTACCAAGTTATAAATTTACTGGTACCCCAAAAATTAACGCTTCTAATTGTGAGATGCCTTAGCTTCTAATTGCAATTAAGAGAGTTATTGTTTCACCGTTTCGCGTTTTAGTCGCGGCTGACAGATAAACAATTCAATAACAAAAGGGTGCTAATTGACAAATTTCACCTCGTAACATCAGAGTTGGTATTGTTCAAATTTCCAGAATTGTTAATTATATTTTTTGATTTGAACTAGAATTTCGCCGCCAAATTGTTGAAGCGTTAAAGTTTATTGTTTCTTTCCTTTTCTATACTTGTAAATTAATAATTCAATTTAACTGGGGAACTGTTAGCATGCGAAGCCACTCCACAGCCCCATCTCCATGCTCCTCTTGTGGTTTGTGGATCTTATCTATATATACTAATATAAATAAAATTGAAGTGTATGTTTGTAATGTATACTTACAAATTTTTTTCTTAATTTTTGTCTGACCGTCTGTTTGTTACGGTCAATCTCCGAAACGGCTGGACAGATATTGATGTGTCTTTTACTGGCAGATAGGCTGGTATTATAAAGAGTAATTCAGGCTGCTTTTATTTTTGAAATATTAAAAAAAATATTATAATATTGTATAATAAAAACAGTGTCCCAGGTCCAGTAAGTATTTTAGCAAATACATTATTACCTACAAGTCAATACGTATAGCTTTGGTAGCAGCTTTTCCCGTTCCAACCGGTTCGGGTTGTAAACTTTTCTATCACTACAACTGTCTACGCTACGACATTGTTTGTGTATTTTTCTTTAAGATGTTTTCGGTTTAAGTTTTATAGGTGAGGTAAAATAGAAAATAGATCAATATTTTTTTTTCAAAGCTGGGTTGTTATCTTTGGATGTTAGTTTAAAATATTAATAATTGAAAGTTTAATTTGTTACGCTTTCACTCCTTAACTATTCAAGTGGTTATCATGAAATTTTGCATACAAATCAGTAGTACAGCAAAGGACATATACCACTTTTCGAAGATAAGAAAAATATTTTTGACGTATTACTAGGAATTTTATTACAGAAGCATTAAATTAAAGTAGTGTTTAAAATGTCCTCGTATATAAAGTGAGATTTAAGACTTAAAAATTTTGAATGCCATGCCACTAATGTCATGAATAAAGTCCTTAAAAATGTTTAAGGACTTTCTCAATGATGACTTTACTTTTTCGATGAGTATTGCAAATAGTCTGCAAATTTTATTATAAAATCTTTTCATTGAACAACTATTAGTATTTAGTTATTTATTTAGAGTTGAAATAGTTGAAATTACCTATATCTTGGTCTATATCTATATATATATAATTAAATCGTAAACGAGCCTTTTCTTCACATTAAAGTCAATTTAAATTTAAATTATACTATCTGAAGATTAGATTTAATAGAAAAAAACTTCTTACCAAATATTACAATTATGATAATTTCTATATATTACTGGGATCGTTAATATTGAAACGGTTTGTAAATACAAAATTATTTCTATGTTATTGATTTGTATTTGTAATATATAATTTATATACAGTTTCTTTATTTATTTCTCACTTGCAAGAACACCACAATTATATGAATTTTACATCATACTAAAATGAACATTCATAAAAATATGTTAATAAAAAATTACAACAAAACTTCCAGTAAGACTTGTTGGGTGTACAATTTAAATCCCTTCTGCTCAAAGTCCTTAACGCGGACCTTCGTTTAAAAAAGTATTGACCTTTATTCGATTCTTGCCTTTGTATTGGGGAAACGAAGGGTGGCCCCTCATTTTGTAACCTTTAAGAGATTCAAAGGGGGCAAGATCATTAAGGACGTTACAAACACTTTCCAAATTGCAGGTGAGAGAATCCTGTCATCTTTAAAAAAAATCCCCAGTTCACAAAAGGACAGTTGAAAGTATGGTGAAACTGAGTGATGGGTTGACATTTATTTCGTAAATACATCACTCAGCCATTGTTGGCTTCCTTTATGAAGAAAGATAAAATATTTCCTTGAACGAGTGAGGCATTGTCGGGGAAATGCCGCGGGGAGGGGAGCTAAAGGTTCGCCGCAGAGCTTGGTACAAGCGATGAGAGTAGAATATTTAATACTTTTAAGTTAGATTTATTATATAAGTGTGTAAATGTTTATGGTATTTGTGTATTAGGTTATGTTCTGTTATGTAACATATACTTTCATAGCTAAAAGAGACTATATAAGTTGTAATATTTTGGTAATTATATTATGCATAGAAATCATGCGCATCAAAAAATCAGAACGAAGTCCGAGTAGGTTATTAAAATTTTGAATAAAGAATACACATGTGATATTTACATATATATACTGAGTGTGTTTCAATCTTGGATTAGTTTTTTTAATTAAAACAATGTCGTTGATATTTTCTTATACAGTTAATTTTAATTGGCGTCTTTATTTAAAATTGTTTATTTATCGACAACTAACTACTTGTTTACCTAAAACAGACATCAAAAAGTTTACCCACTTGCTTATAATTGTAAATTATTTTTATTCATTACAGTACAAAATAAAATGCCTTATTGTATAACAGAATGTTACATCTACTCTGTTATTTATTGTTAATTAATTAAGCGTTCGCTTGACCTTGCAACTTGGGCCAAGCGTCGAGGTTTCCATTCTCAGCCCCTCGCACAAAGGAAAACGCCGACGTCAGTGAATTGACGAATATTTATGTTGTAAAATTCACTATAACATTGAACAGATATTGTGTTCCCATTACTGGAATGTTGCTTCGTACATTGTACAACCTTTGTTTGAAAATATCAAAGGGGCCACGAGGTCTTTGACTTTATTACCTATAACCTAAACGAGAAATTACAATTTTATGGCATGGTAAAATGATATTTTTGTTTGACAAATGACTTGTTTTGATCAAAAGAACGATTCTAATACTGATAGATAATTAATTTTAAATACATTGTCTATTTAATGTCTGCAAAATATATACTTTACCTACAATATTAAACATTATTACCATTGCTATATATTGTTATATATTCTTTTAATATAATATTAATTTTAATATATCATCTATGATATATATCTATTTATCTTATATCTATATTTATTTCATCTTGTTGTTGGCTTTTCGGGTCGATTGACAGACAGACAATAAATTTCCAACGGTAGGTATACAGACTTATTATTACACCAGGCATTTGTAAAACAATCATGTATATAAACAAATAGGATAAATGTGATGTTATTTTTAAAATTAAATTATTTATTTACAGCTTCTAGTTTAATTAATATTAAAATATTATTATAAGACTCTTAATATAAAAATATTAAGAGAGACATGGTTTAGCCCATTATTTAAATAACAGTTAATTTTTAAGCTAAGCTAAGCTGTGTTCGCTAGTTGACCTAATTTCGTGTTAAAATTAATATTTTTAAATATGCAGTTTAATCATAAGTCGGTCTTTTGCTAATTATAGCACTCAACATTATTAATTTCTTATCCAATTTAATGTTAATACAGTTTTGCTTAAAGTTAAAGTTTTCTCCCGTTTTTTTATATTAAAGATGGGTTTGCTTTTGACCATCATTTAGAACAGGGTTCCCCAAACTATTTTGGACAAGTGACCCCTTTTCAACAATGAACTGTTACCTCAGACCCCCATGGTCAAATTACCTACTTTTAAGACCAACCCCCTTATTCATAATGGTCCGCTAACTTAAAGCAGCTATCTATCTTAGTCTATCTTTAGTTTTTTCCTATTGGTACAAAATACCTAGGTACTAAGGTGCCAATTAGAAAACTTTGCACTTGGTTAAGTGAGTGAAGTTGATTTCATTTTCTCGTCAAAATTTAACAAAATAAAAAGACAATCCAATTCAGTAAATATCAAGTTTAATTTATAATTATTACAAATTAATACATAAAGCATCTTAAGTTGGTAGGAAATTATATTTTAAAAACTATTAATTCGCAAAGAGAAAATAAAACATTCAGTGCGATGGATGAACCTGGTGACTATCTACCAATCTAGCTACATCCGGTTCAATATTAGTGAGTTGCAGCCTTAAATCTCCACGTTCGTTGATTTTCAAACGGTTTCTTTGTTTTGTCAAAATGTTTGTTACCACACTGAAGCTTTTTTCAACTAGATATGATGATGGAAAAGCGATAAGGTATTTTTCAGCAATGTTCCACAATGTAGGATACTGTGTTTCAATTTTGCGTTGCAACCAGAACTTCTGATAGCCTTGGTTGAACTTTTGCTTAAGCTCTTCGTCTGTGCTGATGGTAATCAACTCTTCTTGCATTATCACATTGGCTTCTTCTATGGCTGTGGTGTTATACGGATTTATTATCCATTGAGGAATTTGTAAATTTAAAAGATCATCAAACCTCTCCGTAAAATCCTTGTGTAATGCGTCCAAGTGAGTAACATATAATAAAATGTCATCATCTTGAAGCATTTTTGGTAATTTTGACAAATGCGGAAACTGCGAATATTCTTTTCTGCCTAAATTTTGTTTATAAAGAACTAGTTTACCCACGAAGGCCGATATTATTGATTTTGTTTTAATCAAGTTAAGATCATCACCCTGTAGTTGCAAATTAACTTTGTTGAACATTCCAAAGATATCAGTCAAGTAATAAATATCTGTTTTACAATTGTTCAGATTTTCTTTCAAATTCGGATCTTTTTCTTGTAAAAACTCCAACACAGATTCAAAAAGGGCTGAAAATCTTTCTAAGCAAGAGCCTCTTGATAGCCAGCGAACTTCAGTGTGCAGAAGTAACCGAGTAAAGACTTCGTCGTTTTCGTCACATAGTTGAGCAAATAACCGAGAGTTCAAAGAATTGCTTCGAATCTTGTTGATAGCATTTATTACATATTGTAAAGACTTATGCAATCTAGGACTCAGCTTTTTTGCTGCTAAATGCTGCCTGTGAATCACACAGTGAATAACCAGTACATCAGGCAGTTGTCGCTTTAAGTGAGCTATAAAGCCACGATGACGACCAACCATAGACGGTGCACCATCAGTCGCAACAGAAACAATATTCTTCCATGGAATAGCTTTATCAGTAAAAAAATGTTCCACGGCCTGAAAAATCGATTCTCCTCTAGTATCAGTCTCTAAATATGCAGCAAAAATCAGTTCTTGGCACATATTTTCATCTTTGATAAATCGAACATATCCTAACAATAGAGCTTCATTGCCGGGTAATGTAGACTCGTCCAACTGGAGAGAGAATCTGCGGGTCTGTAAGAACTTGCATAAAATGTTTTCCACATCGCGTCCCATCTCATCTATGCGTCTCTGAACGGTGTTGTTGCTCAAAGGTATTCTCTTTAAAATATCATGTGCGGGTTTGTGCAATACATTGTTAAGGACCTCCGCAATGGCTGGTAAGATAAGCTGCTCTCCAATTGTATGGGGTTTCCCCGACTTCGCTATTAGTAAAGATATATTATAGGACGCTCGTAAACCATCATTGTCTCGAATAGATGATGACGCAAACATCGATCCTATGGATGGCCTTTTGTCTAGTTTTTCTTTCAGTGCTTGAAAATATGACAAGGGCTTACTTTTTTTGTTAGCATGTACTCTTGATAAGTGGTCATCCATTTTTGAAGGCTTCATGGCATCGTTACTAAATACTTTTTCACATATGAGACACATCGGGAAGTGTTGATTTGATGGAGATGCAATAAATCCGAACTTCAAGTAGTCCAAACTGTATTGTCTGCATTTTTTTTTCGTGTCCGCCATCATAAAACTTTCAGTAATTCTGCAAACAAAAAAATAAGGAACCTAAATAAAAAACAATAATAAACTGTTAAATTTGCACACTATCTTATTTTTATCACACTCAGTTAATGGATTCTTGTTAAGTATTACTGACTTACTCTTTGATAAACTTTGATACCTATATTGGGAAGTAACTACAGTAGGTAATTAGGTATAGAAACTTCGTATTAGGTAATTAGGTAGAATAAGAACGAAAACCAAAGACTTAAGTGTTAGTAATTTTTACAAATACAATTATACATACCTATTTAAAATATGTTGTATGTTGTGTTTAACACTTTTTCAGTCACTTTACTTCACTTAATTTAGCTTTGTAATAAGTTTGTAATCTCTTGAAATAAATGAGTACTTAGCTATATGAGTTTTTATCGTTCAAGCTCCAACGAATTTCAAAACGCAAATGAACTTTCAACCTAAATGCAAGCTCGTTAAATAGTAAAATATCAGGAACATGTTTGGACTTGATCATGAATTCGTTCGTCTTAATTCGCGTAAAGCCGCTATCACACTATTCAATTTGAACGATTCCAATTTAGGAAATCGGAAGGTGTGATCGCAGTTAGAACAGATTGGATTCAATTAAGAGTTTATCCATTTTCAACTCTATATCTTCGATTTAGAAATCAATTTAGCGTAGTGTGATCACGAGCTCACTACTTAGATTCCTAAATAGGAATCGTTCAAATTGAATAGTGTGATAAGCACTTTATCGTCAAATAGAGAGCAAGTCAAAACGCCGCTGAAAGACGTACGCTCCAACTCAATCTTGCACAAACTTGTCCACATAGACTTGCCGAGTTTTTCATCTTGTACGAACTTGAAACTTTACATTCCTGGAACATTATTTCCTACAAAAATATTAATTATTCTTAGTACACGTAACACAACATAAACAATACAGTAACTACCTACTTACCTATCTTGAAAGTTTTAAATAAGAACTTGTGTTAATATAATAGGGGTCGATTTTTAGACCTCGTCGACCCCCAAAATCACTTTTCGTTTATGTCGACCCCTAGGAAACCGATATCGACCCCAAGGGGTCGATATCGACCACTTTGGGAATCCCTGATTTAGAAGATGCTTATTCACTCGCACTTTAAAGAGATTTGGGTTGTATGAGTTCGGAAATACAGACGCTCCTCATGGCAGTGCGCATTATTAAAGATTTTTTAAATTGGTTTTAAAGTTTTTGTGCCGAAAAAGAGGGATTTCGACAAGGTGAGGATGGTAACCAGCCGTTTGTCTGAATGTCCGATAGAAGAAAGGGGAAGACGGTATGAGCTCATGCAGCTCCTGAAAACACTTACCATGCTATAAGTAGGTTCTTATAGCATAAGAACCATCTTATAGAAGACACTCAGACAGGTGATTTCACGTATTTGCAGTTTAGTTTTTAATAGCGTACTGTCGCCAATGAGCCTCCTAGCTCCTTGGTTTAGTTCGGCAAGTTGTTTTTGGGTTGAGCCATCCCAAAGGTAGTTATAATACTCCATGCAAGATCGGACATGCACAATGAGGTGTGAAGTATGGTTTTTCCTCGATTTAAATCTTTGGTTTTTCCTTATTTATGATGCTTAGCTTTTAGGGGGCTGTTTAGCCTTTGAATTCGATAGGAGTCCATTTTCTCCTTAAAACAATTTCAATGTACATATTGATAAAAACTTTTTAACAAAAAAATTAAACCGCTGAAAAAACTAAAAAATAAAAAAATAATAAACCTTTTTTTATTTTACTTTAATAACTAAGTTTCGTCTCTTATAATTAATTTAGCATTAATTATAAAGAAATATATAAGACATAGGTATATTTTTAAAGATAATTTATAAATATATTAAGTTAACACGGTTTTTCCTATTATTTTACGGAATGCTAATAAAATATTTGCTAGTAAAGAGAAGAGTTAATTAAAATTTTCGGGTTAAAATTTAATGAGGATTTGCGGCATGAAACTCTTACTAAAATATTTCGAGAGCATTTTTATAAGCGCATCACAAACCATCGTGCATATGAAAATATTTCATACAAGTAACGAAGTTTTCCGTCGTCCAATGTAAATTCTTTGACAGCGTACGGCATTGCAGGCTTACGCCGCAATTTTTGATACAGGAAAAGCGAATTGCTTTTGGACAGTGAATAACTTTTTGTGCTCAGGAATTTCAAAGAGTTTCATACGAGAAAGTACAACACCAATATTATATAATAATTGTTCACCAAAAAATGAATGTTTATAATTAGAAAAATCGAACTCAATTTAAAGTGTTTATTACTACGTCTCTCCATTTATTTTTAAAAAATATTAACATTAAAATATATATAATATTATATTATATTATGGGCTATTTAATACATTAAATCATGGGTTTAGTAGTGGGTCAACAAAAATAAAACATAAATAAATAAAGCCTTTAATTTCTTTAATCACTTACAATATTGTACATTTTTTTAAAAGTCTAGTTACTAATCTAGTTATTAAGGACCTCTCGACGACTAAAGGCCTCCTCCATCTCTCTCCACATTTCCCTGTCTTGGGCTATCTTAATCCAGTCGCTATTTACAAGTTTTTTAAGCTCGTCTTCCCACCTTTCCATGGGGCGTCCTCTTTTTCTCTTTAAACAAAAATAAAACATGGGTACCTATAAGTAAATCGCGTAATATTTCTTATAGACATGCCCATTCGAAACTTAGCGCAGGGCAGAGTTAGGGAGGCCGTTTGAAAATTTGACAGAACTTTGCGATTAGATAAGTAACGGAGTAAATCCGATTGAAAAGTTTTCTCCCGATGTTCCCGTAAAAAGATTAGTCTTGAATCTTGCAGAGTTTTAAGTGAGTACCCGGTTTGGTAAGTCGATTCAACTCTTCACAGTGTGTATACGAAAGAAGTTTGTTTAGGCCGCAACCAGAGTTGGTATTTTTTATTGTTACACCTTGTAAAAATATATTCCATTTTAAAATTAGTTTTTACGTATTTTTACAAAGACGTATTTGTAATATAACTTCGTATATACTTGTATAAGTTCACTGAAAAGGTTTTGCGGTTTTGTATGTAGGTACACCAGTCTTTTTAACTTTATGAATTAAATTAATGTTTGAAATCTTCATTTCAGTTTTGTAATATTATACATTTATTCTTGAGAAAAAACGTAGACTATGTAAAAATGAAAACTAAAATATTGAATATTGTAAGTTAAATTAGGATTTTATAGACACAAATGTGTGGATGTTAGATATTTGCTAAAACCATATGTTAATTTTGTTAATTATTGATGTAACTTGTTTGCATTTTATGCAAATTTTAGTTATCTGAGTATAATAAATAGTTTTTCTTCTTCACCCTACTCAGTTTTTTTTTAATTGGAACGATTTCTGCACATAAAACACTTTGGATAAGATTATAAAGAATTTAGAGAATGTGATTAATTAAAAACACAAATCTAGTGAGTACACTTACAAAACCTAAAAACCATTTTATTAATATGTATAATAATCTAATTAGATATTATATTGTTCTCAAAGGCCACCACGTCAATGACTAGATTACACCAAATAATTTTATCGTCCATCAAACAACAATATGTTTAAAAATTGTATTCCTAAGTGTTGATTTTTATAAAAAATTCAATTAAATTATAACACATTCAAAAACAAGCTTCAGAAATGTATAATAAAATCTATGTTAATATCTTAATTAGATCAGATTTTTTTAAAATATTTAACCACATATCTGATGGACAAAAGAATAGCTGTAATTATCCGCAGTGAGCAATAAAAGTATCTTACCATCTGAAAATTCAGTAGAATTCAATACCTTTTGTTCAATTAATTACTCCGTAGTATCAGGTCACGCTGCGTTTCCCAGTTATTTGAGCAGCCCGACTGCCAGCAGTAGCCACCACCTTAAAAAAGACCACTAAGAAATAACAGAATGTGTGGTTTTGTGTTTCTGTGAGCGAGCAAAGGAATAACAGATTCCATTTTATTATCCCTTCCCTTATCTTTAATCCTACTGTGGTCGGCAGAACACTTGCAGCATCTGTAGTTTTTTTTTTTCATAAAAAAAATAAGCATGATATAGGCTATGCTATCTAACTACCATCAAGTAGAATGTCAGCCTAACTTACGACATTAATATAAAAACGAAAAAAAAAAAAAAACAAGTATCAGTATATAATATCAAAGCACTTTGAAGTACTTAAACTTTTTGTTTGCAACTTTTTGTGAGCTTTGCTTTACAAAAACAACGCTCGGAAGTATTATTGGATAACTGTTCTAACGTAATGTGGGAATTCCGAACTCGTGAACTGATGCGCTCCACTTTCGCGAATTTCCGATGGAAAACTCTATATTAGGCTTTACAGTTTTAAATTTAAGCTACTTTGCTACCACCGAATTAAACTTACTTTGATTCTATTTTATTTGCGAAGTTCCCTTGGGATTTAGTTCCACAGAAATGGGCCTCTCTAAGTTAGATAGTTCGAATCGAAAACAGACATTTCTATTTTACTTTTTAACAAGCCTGAGCTGGTTTGACACTTTCTGATTTAGTCTCCCTACTATAAAAAGGTTAATTTAGGGCCAGTTTTATAAACGACATACCTTTTTCCCGTTCCTTACAGTGCTGGTAACGAACGGTTAACGGTCCGTCAATAACGTTTACTGACGGTGGTTCTATAAAAGAAATTAAACATTCGGTAGCTATCCGTAAAAATACGCCGCAGTTTATGAATATTGTCGACGGTTTCGTTGTAGTCTGTCAAGAACTGTCAAGTTTCGCGTCGCAAACACATTTATTTACAAATATAACAAAATAAACGATACGTAAGATAAACCAACCCTATCATAGTCAGTAACGAGCCAGTAAACGCTAGCTGTCAAATTATACTGTTGACTTACGAATATATTGTTATAATACACTATATTATACTATTAGATCATTTTTTCGTCTATTTGATATAAAATTTAACTAACGGATTGTTATAAAACTGGCCCTTAGTATCCTATACTGAACTTATTTACAGGAAAAGATTATTTTGAAGATATATATAAAGTCTTATATTACACTAGTGAACTAAAGTCCATAATCAATACGTTCTCTGTTTGAATGTTCATGTTTAATTTTGTGTATGTGTCTGTTTGGATCAATATGTGTCCTGCCCACTGCCACTTCAACTTACTAACCCGCCAGGTTAAGTCGGTAATTTTTGTTCGTCTACGGATCTCCTCATTCGGCGATATTCAGCTTTTTTAAGAGGCCCATAGTTAGAGATCACGTTAGAGGCCCATAGTTAGAAACTGTGAATAGTGGTAAAAAATACTGGCTTTTGTGGCTACAATCTCCTTTTTTATTCACATCAATTAAATAACTAGGTAACGTAAAAAAGTACAAAAGGTAAAACGCGAATAACGTAATTTAATTATTATTTAATTGAAGACCTTTAAATAGGTAGTCGTTTTACAAAATCGGCGCGTCGAAAAAGGTCAAACATACAACGAAATGAATCTACAAAAAAATTAATGTCTGCTGTTAAAAAAGCTTCTTACAAACGGCCCTTTAAATTTACAGCCCTGTGGAACAGACGTGCCTATGAATAATTTGAGCCTTTCAATTAAGAATCGCTGAGGAGAACAATTTATTTAGCACTTCACCTCAAAATTAATGTGATTCATTCATAAAATTGAAATATGTCCAGCGCATTTGATGATTATTATTCATTAGACTATTTATTTAGTAGCTGATGATCCGCGTTGAATTATAAATATATAGAAACCAACGTCTAACGTTCTATCCATTAGTGAAAACCTCATTAAAATCTATTGCATAGGTTAAATTTTTAAAGGATCTAAGCGTACATACATAGGAACTGACGGCGGGAAGCGACTTTGTTTTATACTATGTAAAGATTTATTTATAGTCTCAACCACAGCATAGCGTACTTATTAATTTTGAATTAACATTTAAATGTTTAGCATGCAAAAGAATTAAAGTCGAAGACATTATTATATTCATAACTTTCCTTCATGAAACAATTAAACAATTACCCTTTTTTCATCATGAAAAAAAAATCTACCATCCTTCGTGATTGACAGACACAGTGACAGTCGATTACAAAAAATATGTACATATATAGGTGATAGTGTGACAGGAAATTGGATAAGAATGAAGTAAAGTAAGCTTGTCATTTCTCACTCATGCATCGAAACACAAAAAAAAAATCAAAAAATTACTTTATTGGAGACAGTAATCACATTCCTTTAATATATTGCTTATGTCATAATTGGTAGAAGCAGTGTGACTTTTATTTTTACTAATTTTTCCCAGTATATCCCCCATATTCCTTATCTGCTATCCTATCAAGATCGGCCTCGTACTTGGAACTAGTCAAAAAGGGGACTGTCAGCACCCTTGAACCACAGATTAATAAGTAGTTACTACCGTAACAGATAAATCACTCCCTAACAAAAAGACCATCACAACTTTTTTAAATGCCTACCGTTTTGCCTCGCCAACTGCTTAGCGGAAAAATATACCTTATAGTTCAAACGTTGAGTTGTTATTGCTCTGCAGCCGCACGCGCCCGCGTGACATTGAAGTAATAGTAATAAAGTCAGGGCTACTACTACTGAGTTTTTCTAGGCCGTCCCAAAATACAAAGCTAATTAAGCCGCTAGTAACTATTTATTAAGTAATTAACTAGTAACTATAAGCTTACAACTTCTCAGTTCAAGTTGATCAGAATAACATGATTTTTAAGATGTAAATAAGTACTAGTAGGTAACGAGCAATGATAAAAAACCTTGTAGGTACCTAAAGGTTTTCATATTGGTAGGTACTTATTCCTATTTCCACTGAAGAGGCCAAATAAAAAAGCTTAAATTGTGTATATCATTAGTCCACAAATCCACACAACACAAAGTCGACCAAACATCCAGTTTTGATGAAATAGTCGGAGAGCTCGCTGCTAAATTGTTCTCGACATAAAATTATTTGGCGATACATTATTGTTCTATAGTGAAAAAAATTTTGAACAACGGCGAAGAGTATTTATGTAAAGTATGTAAGTATTGAGTAAAGTAAGTATTTGTTATGTTACTAAATAAAACTGTTTTTACAGATTTAAATTGTGTATTGCTTTATAACAAAACCCATCGTTTCGACACCTTTATAGCAGCCGTGGTAGTTGGGTTTATTAAAAATCAATACACAACTTAAATCCCTTAAAATAGTTTTATTTAGTTACAGGGAGTTGTGACAGATAAAGAAATGTTGTTAACTAAAATGTTGTTAAAGAAATGTTATTACGAGGCATAATACCTATTATTCTTTCCGAAATGTAAATCAAAGACACGGAACACAGTTACTCCTGGCGGAGATCAAAGAAGAAAAAAATAAATGTGAATGCGCGCGCTCGCGTCGGTGGCAACCGCGTGAATGTGTACCTTGGAAAGTACAGCGGCGCGTAGGTACTTAGCGCGCGCAAGTACATGAAGTGAAAGAGGCCTGCTTGAACTGAATTCGTTAAAATTTTGTTTGTTGCTTTTTAAAATTTTGTAATACAGTTTTAAAAAGTTGTGTAATCGTGTCTATTACAAATTTTATTTTCGCAAACAACATAAACGAAGAACCGTAGACAACAGCTAGTACAAATAAAACGTTTAAGGTCTGAGGACAATCAAAACTGGTACTAAAATCTAACTGATATAGCGAAACTTCCTTAGTTTCGACCCCGGATCGTAAAGCACGTTGGAATTGGGCTATAACTATCGGAAGAAAATCGAGTGAGACTAACCTATTGGAGCACCAATTAGAATTCACGATCGAGCTTGATTTACTTACCTATACATTGCATTGTCTTTGATTGCTTCTGCAGACTTCCCCTTAAATGGAACCAGTGATTTATTTAACTTTAGCACATCCGTTGTATCATTAAGTTAGCAGTACTTCCTTTAATAATTTATAATGATAAATTTATTTCAAGCGCAGTATCAACGGCTTTTGATGCGATTTTTACTAATGGAAAACGAGGATTTTTTGTGTATATAGTTTGCAGATAAAAAAATCATACGTTCAAATAAAAGAGATTTTAAAATATAGTTACTACTTAATTTACAAAAATTTAGAGATGGATAATATGGTTACAGAATTATATATTTTAATCATTATCATAATTTTATAACGTGGCTCATTGGAAAGAAAAAAAATTCCCACACCGGTATTTTAATATGTATTTTACGCTTTATAAAATAGTAAGTACACTATAAATCATGTAAATTATGTAAATCTTTAATACTTATAATATGTAAATGTTATATAACTTAGTTTTAGATAATGTACATACCCCCTGCCTTGAAAATAGTTTATTATTTTTATTGTTAACAGCAAATTATATACGAATATATATGTTACATTTGAGGGAAAAAATATTCATATAGATGTAATAAAAGTTTCAATTACCTAAAGCTAGATTAAGAAATTAGCTGCTCCCGAACGAAGACGTATTAATGAAAAACGCAATTTCGATCGTTTACTCAAAGCTAAAGAGCTCTCGGTAGAAGGCTTACAAATAAGTGCCTCTTCAAGGACTCCTTTTCATTAAATACAATTTATTTATAAAACCTAATTTGCTTGGGTTATGTTATTAATCTATTCTATACTAAATACTAAATATTTACCAATAAATAAAATTGAAGTAAGTATTTGTATATAAAAATACAATACTTTTAACAAAAAATTTTTTTTAAATTTTTGTCTGTGTTTCAGTTTGTTCCGGCTAAACGGCTGGACCGATTTTAACGGGACTTTGACTAGCAGAAAACTGATGTTATAAAGAGTTAACTTGAGCTACTTTATTTTTGAAATAACAATATATGTACAATTACATGAGAAATTACATAACTTACAATTTATTTATTTATTGTTCTAAATTATTTAGGAATTATATCATTAAATATCTAATATTCGAAAAAATTTTGATCGTTATTTCTAGTATGTATGTATGTATGTATGTATGTTCCTCCATAATTGAAACTAATTATCTGATTTTCATGAAACTTGGTAAATAAACATTTGGCTGTACGGGACACAGGATAGGCCACATAATATTTTTCAACGTGGACGAAGTCGTGAGCACCAGCTAGTATATCAATATAATACCCGTTTTTTATTTCATACTAGCGGTCCGCTCCTGGCTTCGCCCGGGATGCATTTTTTTACGTAAAAACCTTCCCTGATTATCGCTCTATCCATGAGTGAAGACAGAATTAAAATCGGCCCAGCCGTTCTTGAGGTTTGCGCTTAGCAACACATTTAGGGATTCATTTTTATATTATAGACTAGCTGTTGTCCATGACTTCGTCAGCTAGTTATCATAAAAATAATAATCTAATATCACAATTAAAAGTTTAAAGAAGACAAGTAACATTTCTTAATAATTCTGTTAAGTGCCGAATTGATTGAATGCAAGAAAAAAGAACATAGTTCCCTTTCATTGAAGTTCTTAATGTAGTCGAAGATGGGTTCTTAAAGAAATCCGGTCGGAACTTCATAGTCGCTTATTATTTGAGATATAAGTAATATTACAAAGAACATAAAAGAGAGACGTAAAATTGCTCTCTTCTTTAATGCATTTTATTACGTTCTTCATTTTAAAGTTTTTATTGTCGGTGCACTCTCTGGATGCCATTTAAAAAGTGTAATGGCAAATAATATTGAAATATGTGGCGAGAAATTGGATGTTCGCTTGACCGAGCCCATTAGAAGGGCTAAGCTACCATAAACAATATTATATTGGACATATTCTACGAGCCCGTTGCATGAGTGCCTTAACGCACTGTCTCAGGTGTCCGATATTCGATTCCTTGTAGGATAAACTTCGGAAATGAACTTTTCAACGTTGGCTTTGGTCTGGATTTGGAAAGTAGTGGCAGGGCACGCTGCATTTCGCAGTCATTTGGGCAGCCTGTCGCCGGCAGAGTGAAAACTGTATCATAATCCATTAGGTGGTTTAGAAGAAGTTAGCGTAGAAACAGAAGCGCACAGTGAATTCATTTTATAATATACTAGCTGGTGCCCACGACTTCGTCCGCGTTGAAAAATATTAAGTAGCCTATCCTGTGTCCCGTACGTCCAAAGGTTTATCTACCAAGTTTCTTGAAAATCAGTTAATTCGTTTCAGAGTTATGGAGGAACATATATATACATACATACCGACCCTTACAGATTTATTATTAGTATTGATATATATATATGGAAATAGATGTCATAAATCTATTATTACCCACAAGACAAGCCAAGTCACTCCCGTATTCAATAAAATTGTATTTGACAAGAAAGGAGCGATGCATGGGCCGGGTTTGAGGGCGACCCCGAAACGTCACTCACAATTTACACGCATAATCTATATATGTAGTTTGCCAAATAATTCAGCGAAAAAAGACACACCGAAAACATCTATCCAAACACATGTGTTCCAATACAAACGCAGATTTATGTACAAATTGTACGTGACTGTGGAATAACTTTTCCAGTTTCCATTGTCTTTTTCCGAAAAGATTTCTGTTTTGCTTAAAACGACAGTTTAGGTGAGGAAATAATAAGGTTTTTTTTTTGCTGTAAAAAAATTACGGCAAGTAATATTATATCTTTCTAAGCGAAAAAACAAAATGTACATAATTCCATATTGATATAATTATAATGTGAGTAAGGCCCACAAGTATTTAAAAATACGTAAACATTTTGAGAATTATAAAAATCACTTTATGTGGGGGATAAAAATCTTTTTGTCTTATAACCAATTGAATGTGTTTTTTCTTTGTAAAAAATCTGGTATGATCGAGATCGTTCCTAGCCATAATTTATGAAGATCTGTTCAGGCGTTTGAAGATTATCAGCTCATTTACTAGTTGACGAAGGCATCTTACTAACTTCAACGGATTCGACTGATTTGGAAATTTGTAATAAACTGTTATTTGGGTTGAATTTAAACTTACTTACTTTTGACACCTATGTAACATTTCTGCGCTTTTGTTTATTATGGTCTAATTTCGACCACTGAACGACCTTTATTATAATATTCTACTAATTCTTCCAATAGCATCCGAGCGAAGCCAAGGCGAGTCGGTCTAGTAAAAAACTATACAATCTATACATACAAAATATAACTATACAAAATACAACTATACAAAATATACAATCTATACATATAAATAAAATTGGAGTGTCTGTTTGTAATATTGAAATAACCGTTTTTTACTACATGCATATGAATATATATATATACGGTGGTACATACACCAAAATAACATTTTTACAATTTTTGTCTGTCTGTCTGTTTGTTCCGGCTAATCTCTGAAATGGCTGGACCGATTATGACGGGACTTTTATTGGCAAGTAGCTGATGTAATAAGGAGTAACTTAGGCTACGTTTATTTTAGGTTCTTACGTAAAAAAATGCACCCCGGGCGAAGCCGGGAGCGCGCCGCTAGTTAAACATATTATTAAACTTTTGCTTATTTAGAATTAAGAAAATAAAATGAACATACACGAAATTTCATTCAGTGTAATGTAGGATCTGAGAATAAATACGAGAGGGGTCGTGAATGTCAAATTAATTCAGTTAAAAATGACACTTATTTCTTTCCTTCTAAAAGTGTTACGTTGTGGGAAAAAAACTTGTTATTACCAGTACATAATTTATTAGTACTCGGGGAGCAAAATGTTATCTCCTTGTTTTTCTTTTCAGTTATTATAACAATGCTAAAATGTCTCTTCGTGGCAAAGATAAAGATAGAGACTGTCTTGACTACTTGTATAATTTAATGTATTGTTAACGGATATCTAGCCACTAATGAGTCCTAAGTCTTTACCTATTTTCTAGTAAAAAATCGACTCTCTATAAACTCTATATATAATTAGGTGGAAAATCTCAACCTAGAAAAGGAAAGTTTAATAAGTTTAATTTAACGTAAATTAATCCTTAATAATTTTTGATCATAAAAACTGGAGTCTGATTTTCGATATTATAAATGCGAAAGTTTGTGAGGATGTATATTTGTTACTCTTTCATTTAAAATCTATTGAACGGATTAGCGTGAAATTTGGCACACAGATAGTTTATCACTTGGATTAACATATGGAATTCTTTTGATCCTGAAAAAATGTTAGGTTAGGAAAAATGTAGCTTGTAAATAAATAAAATAAACGCCAACATGTAGAAATGTTTTTGTAATATTTGTACAATTTAATAGTTTCTACCATGTGCATTGATGTTAGTTGCAGAACATTTCGCCATATGTACCCTTTGGTATGCTTGCACGTTTACGCGTAGACCGGTGCGTACATTGCTTAGGTACCATATCACCATATCGCACATTTCCGTGTAGTCGGGTGGTCGGGGTTTCGTGCCATGAATTAATTAACTCGTGTCTACATTCGACCAGTACAAACTACTAACAGTGTGCAAACTCAATTAGTTCTAAAATAAACAAATTCGAACTTAAAACTAAACTAATTGGATTACCAAGAAACAGAGAATGTATTATGGTAAAAATAAAACGGAATAGATTCCGTCGTCTATACTACATTTCTACAACATACATATAACTCCTCTCCTATGCTCTTTACCATACAAACAAAGACAAAATTTTAATTCTATATTTTGTAATAGTAAATAAATAAATATGTTTTTCTTGATTCTTGATACTTTTGATACTCAATATTATAATAATTGTGAAGCTTTAAAATTAATTTACTTTTAGTATAAATTTCTTATGTATTTATAAGGTCTTGTATGATTAAAAAAAAGGTAAAAAATGTACTCTTGTATGAGTATATCTATACATAATGTATATGTCGTGCATAAAAATTGATCACTTTGGTGCTAAGGGCCCGAAACGCTTCATGATGTCGTCACGACAATATATAGTATAAAGTACTCTGTCCCATTTTTTTAATACAAAATATCAATGATATAGAAACCTTTTTCTTTTTTCGTATGGCTGCAAATGGCGTTATCTTTCGTAGTATTTTTTCAACAATATTGAACAAATATTTTTTCAACAACTACTGTACTGTGAATACTGTATTGAAAATGAAGCGCACTCAGTGAATTATAGCTTGGATAAGGGCTGATTGTTAAACAGATGCTCGCGGGTGAATTGTGGCTGGTTTTTTTGCGTTTATCGATGAATATAAATAATTTTAATCTCCCTCCCAAGTGAAGCGTATGGAATTTTATTTCATTAGCTGAAAAAGTCAACACTGTTTCCGGATCAGAAATTATTGTTAACTCTTTATTGTGTTTAAAAAATATTTTTACGTCAAAATTTACGATGATTTTTCAGGTTGTCGTAGTAAATTATGAGCTATTATAATTTGGATAAAAATTTAAGTTTTTTACCTTTCATTAATATAGTGTTTTTAATGAACCGATTGCATGAGTGATTAGGGTGCTTGCTTTAACGTTCTGTTCCAGGGGTCCCGAATTCGGTTCCAGACAGGGTCAACTTTGGAAATAAACTTTTCATAGTTGGCTCTGGTCTTTTGGATCTGACAAGTAGTGACAGGTCGCACGGCATTTCGCAGTCATTTGGGTAGCGACAGTAATGACATCTGGCTAAAGTAACCACGCATCTTAAAGAAGATATTAAGATATTAAAAATAACTGTCGACCGTAACCATCCGATTCCAGAAAACCACCGTGCAATAACAGAATGTGTGCTGTTGTGTTTGAGTGAGTGAGTGAGTAAAGTAAGTATGCCAGAGTCTATTTCTCTACCCCTCCTAATCCTATATCATTGATCCTGTTATTGTCGGCACTACAGTCGTGCACTGCCATAACGTTACTTCACAGTCTATTAAAAAAAAATCAACACAATTAAATTCCCTCGATGTCGTTGAAAAAGTAATGGATAAAGAAAAACGCTTTTGCCTTAACGCTCCGTCTCTGGGGTCCCGGGTTCGGTCCCGGCTTGGTCAACTTTGGCTATGAACTTTTCAAAGTTGGCTCTGGTTTGGATTTGTAAAGGCACACTGCGTTTCGCAGTTATTAGGGCAGCACCGTGAAATAACAGCACATGTGTTGTTGTGTGTCTTTGATCGGATTGAGGATGCCAGAAACCAGCACCCTATGCCTTCATAATCCCTTATCAGCGCACTGGTAACACATGTGGCATTGCTTATTTTATAGGCGACGGTACCACCTACCATCAAGTCAACCGTCACTGTCGTCAACCTTGATATAAAAAAAAATCGAACTTTTACCGGGCGATCTACAGAAATGACCGTATCACAATGTGTTTGTGATGAATTGTGATATTCGTTTGTATCGAACACGTGTGATATTATGTGAAAATAAGTGTAATAAAAAGTCGATAATTAACATTGCGCCACCTAACAAATAATGTAGCAATGAAATATGCCCAGTTTCTCACTGTTTAGATAAAGATGGGTGAATTGACGCCCCTACTCCACCCTTATGCGTACGTGGTACGAATAAAGTGAACGTAAATTCGCCTTCTTTGATGTTTTAAATTATTTTTGTGTTATCTTAAATGGAAATTTGTGGGGGATTACGTTGGAGATTTCCTCGGGTTTAAATGTATTCCAGGTTATAAGTTAGAACGATAACTGATATAATTTTATTGCGGTCCCCGTGAAAGCGGTTAAATTAATTTGAATTTTCTAAATGTGACAAATTTTGCAAGGTTTATCTTCCTGGGCCCTAGATCAAAAGGACAGTAAATATTACAGATGAGTACTAACTCATTTGTATGCATACTAATATTGTAACTCATATCCATACTTCCATATTAAGTTTACTAATATTATAATTGTGAAAGTAACTCTGTCTGTCTGTTACCTTTTCACGCCTTAACTACTCAACCAATCATCATGAACTTTTATTAGTAGGCTCTGGTGTTGATTTGGCAAGTAGTGGTAGGACACATCGCCGCCAGTCTAGCAGCATTAGACCTTACTGAAGACCACCGTGAAACAACAGCATAAATGTGTCCTTATGTATTTCGGTGAATAAGTAAGGAATGCCAGAGCCTTATTCCTTACCCTCACTTTATCCTTATCCCTTACCCTAAATCATCTAACCCCTTATCCTTAATCATAATATCTTCCGCAGCACACTTGCTTGTTTTATAGCGACCTTCCATAAAGTGGACCGTCAGTTTGACCGTAGACTTTTGCAATAAGTTTGTCATAAAAATATTAAATTTTTTCTTCCTTGTTTTACAGACTAGGGATATCGATCAAGTGAAACGCTCTTGAAGTATAAAAAACTAAATAATATTATAACTCGCTTAGACTACTTAAATAGTTAACTTAACCGTACTTTTAAATTAAGATTTTAGTTTAAAAAATTCTAAATAGTATAAAACACAAACCCTTTCGGCGTCTGTTTATTCGGTTAGTTCTTCTAAAGTACTCAACGGATTCCGAAGAGATTATTTCTTAAGTAATCCCCCAACTAGAGACTTTCATCTGAAGGATTGTATAAGTATTTTAAAATCTCTCAGAATATTTTATCAATACTAATAATAAATCTGTAAGGGTCGGTCATGGAGTAAGTTACTTTGTATAACAGAGATATCGTGTTTATAGGCTCTATACATGATACTGAAACTAAATTGACGATTTTTAGATTTTTTTTCTGTATGTATGTATGCTCCTCCATAACTCTACTTAATATTTTTCAACGCGGACGAAGTCGTGGGCACCAGCTAATTTTATATATATGAGAACATTATGAGAAAGCTCAATTTTAGTATTCAATTATTTACAAATAACGTTGATACTTTGATGATCGTTTAACGTGGATTAAAATGTCATAAAGTTAATTTATTTTGTATGAAAACGGTCAGATTGATATTAAATAATATTTAATATGATGAAGTACTTGTAGTGGCAGGGCACATTGCGTTTAGCAGTCATTTGGGCAGGCCGTCTGGCTACAGTAACTACCTCTTACAACATACCACCGTGAAATAACAACAACTGTGTTGTTATGTTTTGGTGATTAAGGACGCGCTGTACGAACGAGTGAAGTCAGCAATAGGTATTTGGGAGAATTCGTTGTCTCAACTTACACACCGGGCTCCCTACGGGGCATGGAGTTTGATGGTAATTTCGCGGAGAGCTTTAGATCATACAAACAAAGGTTCAATATTCATATACATATCGGCTAACGGATTGGATGACGTAACCGAAAAAAGAAAAGTAAATATCCTTTTAAATGATATCCGTGAACAAGGCATTAATTAGCATTTACAACACATTTAACTGTAACGAGAATCAACATGGTGTCAGGTGTAAAACGAATAATCAAAGTCGAAGACAAAATGCGCCGTAAGACATTTGCGGCAATTATTATACTCTCTAAAATAATAAAATATACGCCAGCAAATCGAATATTTTATAATAACCTTTATATTGGTAGCTATTGACATCCTAATTTAAAATTTTGTATATTATAGCTATCATGTTTTCATTGGAAAACTTTATTGGCTTTTAGTCAGTGATAAGAAATTCAATATCCGCGAAAATGTCACAAACTGTATAAATTTTAGAAATTAATTATAATAGATATGAAATTAATTTCTATCCAGACCTTCATATTACATGTCAGAAATGTCATTTTTTTTTTATTTATTGCTACGACCAATAACTAATCATGGAGTTATGTTATGGAATTGGTAAACTTCTCGAGTTGGAAATGAGCGTTTAAGAAAGGGACGCCAGAGCGCTACCCTTATTTCTGCTACGGTCGCCAGCGCACTTGCAACACGCCTGGGGCGTTGCTTGTGCTATAGGCGATGTCTGAAGACCTTTACAAAAAATTACTCGGAACAATATAAAGTCTAAATAAATAGTTATTGGAACAATAAAGGAAGTAGGTATTATAATCAATTCATTTTCGTTTTCAATACTGCAAAACAAAGAGATTTAGGGCCGGCGTTAAGCTAACTAAACAATATTGGCAATGAAGTATTACTAAATTTAACAATAAACAAAACCGGTCGACCAACAACGAGGGCATTTGCAAAGCAAAACAGCCCCCGGACCGCCGGCAACGTGCTCAGAATACTCGACGGATTAAGAATTTGACTTTAAAATTAAGTAGATAAGCTAAGAACTGCTTACCGAAACTTACCTTCCGCCTTCTGCATTGATTTTCGATAAGCAACATTCGTTTTTGACGAGAAACGACATTTCTTCATTTCCCTTCGAATAAATTTAATGATTTATTTTATATTTTCTAAATAACACTCAATATTTAATTGATTTCAATAAAGCAACAAATAAAATATGTATATGTCGTGGCCAGATCATAGAATTGATCACTTCATGAAATGGCCAGCTAAAACTGGCCATATAATTGGATAACCAGCGTTTAACTATAACTTTTCTGTACTTTCCTTCTTTATTTGGAGTTTTTATACCCTACATTATTGATATTGCTATATAGTTTTAGCTGGCCATGTTGATAAACGCTAATTATTCAATGATATGGCCAGTTTTAGCTAGCATTTAATGAAGTGATCAATTTTATGATCTAGCCACGACATATACATTTTATTGTCAATGCATGTATCGTATTAATAGGTACATTTGGCCGAGTCTTTAGTATTTTCTATATTTACTATTATATATATTGCGTGTTCGCTATGGTGTAAAGTCAATAATGCGATCTAAACTTCAGACATCATTTATTACTTGCTCCGTTTACATGTGCAGCGAGCGGTCGAGTCCACTCCCGCGGTGACACTCGTTACGGCATATGCAGCTAACTAACATATGTATATACTACATACATATATATTAAACATACTTATAAACCCTACATACACCCCCTTCTTAAAAAAATTACATACATAACAATAATTAAAATATTTAATAGATATCCACAAGAAGGGAAAAAATATGTAAATTCAGCATTGGCAGGATCTTCCGCTTAAACGTTGTTGTAATTTGAAGGCCTTGGTTGAGGTAACACACCCGTAACACTAACACTCGGTAGCTTATTAATTATAGCCTGATGAAACAACCGCTTCGTCTTATGTATACACAACTTATACACCGTCAAGATGCACGCCATGAAGAAGATGACGGCCATCGCAGTAACTGCCATCCCCAATATTTCCAACTTTTATTCCATGTGGGATTTTGACTCTCCATTGGCCCCGTTTTGGGCAATGATAAGCTCTTCTGTATTTTTTTCTACTGAAAAATACGTCTTGCCAATGATTAGTTATTATTTGCAAAAAAAAAGTATATTCAATACTGTTCTCTCTTGGTAAGCTAGCGATGATAAGTGAGAACTTTTATTCGAACATTGTACTTATACACAATACGCTACACCTATCTGCCAACCTATAAGGTCCGCTGTACGGAGGTGTCACGTTTCTATACCGCGTCTATTCTGAGAAATACATGTGAACAGGAACTCAAATCAGTATGTACAAACATCTGGTTACTAAAATCTCTACTGCTAGGTCAGATTTTATTTAAAATATCTCTTAATCTAATTATGTAGGCTTGTGGATTGTCTATTTTAGAACACAACAAAATTCACCAGGTAAACGTAGACATGCCCTAAAGTGAATTCTGCTAGGCTTGTGAACGCGCTATCTACCTAACACGCGGCTCTTAGTCCTAACATGACCGTAGGTAATTCTACAAGCCATGGTGAATTATCCTTTAGCCTAGCAACTAATGCGGTCTTTAATGACCTATGCCATCTTTCGGTCTTGCCGCTACATTGCGGATGATATGGAGTGGTTCGCGTCTTGTGTATACCCAGCAATTTAACTAAGTCCATAAATAATTCACTTTCGAATTGCCTGCCTTGAGCTGTGGTTATTTCCTTCGGACAACCAAACCTGCAAATCCCTCATATACCGCCTTTGCGACTGTCTCAGCCGTCATATCCGCAACTGGAAATATCTCAGGCCACCGGGTTCGCCTGTCTATCATTTTCACGCAGTATCGGTATCCTTGTTCCGTTACTGGTAACGGTCCTATTAGATCGACATGCAAGTGCGTGAACCGATCGCTTTCACCGAAACTGGCAAGTCTAGATACCGTATGCCGTATTATCTTACTTTTTGGCATTTTATACATGTCTTTGCCCACCTACCTCATTCCAGGCCAAAAACTTTTTTGCATATTAATGCCCGTGTTGTCCTAATTCCGGGATGCGTTAGGCTGTGCAAGTTCTCGAACATAGTTTTCCTAAATTGGACTGGAATTTAAGGTCTAATACGGTTGATAGATGTTTCGCAATAAATCGTGTCATCAGTATCGTTAAAATTCATATACTTCAATTGTATTTTGCTGTTCGTTCCTGGTTTCAACAAACTTGCTAACTCACCGTCTACGGCTTGCGCTTGCGCAATGTCTGCGTTTTGCACCGGCGCGGCCCCCGACATGTTATCGCCTCGATTCTCGATAATGCGTCAGCGACTGGGTTATTATCGCCATGTATATGTCGAATGTCGTTTGTAAATTCGCTAATGAATAATAATTGGCGCGCTCTCCTACGTTATTCTTTATTTGAACTTAACTTCGTAAATGCATAGGTTAGCGGTTTATGGTCCTTAAATATCGTCAAATTCCTACCTTCTAACAAATGCCTAAAATAGATTATGCTTGAATAAATCGCCAAAATTTCCTTATCATAATATGTATAGTACTACTTTAACCGTAGATGGGCGAGGTCGCGGGGACTTTCGGTGCCCCGCCCCACGGCTATCCAGCGCGGGGATTCATATAATAGACCTACCGAATCGCTTGCTAAATCTATCATCAAAAAGCATACTCTCAAGAGAAATGGAAAAATCTATTACATCAAAACAGAACTTCAAAATTAAAATGTCAAATAAATTTCCGTTGTTTCTTCAATTTACTAAACTGCCTAACGGGTTTCGTGACCGTTAAAGTAGTAGTTAGTGCCCACTGGGCCCATTCAATAGATTCCAATAATTGGACCGTTACTTCTGCCCGAATATCCCGACGTAAGCGGGAAAAAAAAAACTGGATTAAAAAGGTTACGTTAATGGAGGTCTGAAAAGTGATGCGATTACGAGCCGATTCAATCCTTTGTTCTTTAACACTTGATGTATTTGATAGCCCCTGATCTTTATAAGTGTTTCTTTGAAAGAATTTCGGGGTACATTGTTTTAAATTAGATAGAACTTTTTATCTATAAATAAAACATGATAAGGACGCTATCGCCAAAATGTGTAAAACAAGTTCACTGTCTTAAAACTTGATAAGCAAAATATTTATTTATTTACATATTTATTAACTCACTTACAGCTGTCTAATGCTATAACGTAGCATATGTTTATATTGTAAGTTGAGAGAAAACACAAATTTTCCTTACTTGTGCTTTGTGCCTATCGAAACAAAATAATTCCATCTGTGTCAACTTTAGAGGTACTTCATGATACTCCTGTTCTTAAAAACATGGCTAATCAATAAATCTGTGCTATATGTATAGGATGTACCTCAAATCACAGAATGCTCTCTACTCTGCCTTTTTTTTTTTGTTGAGGGGGGGAAATCACAGTTTATGGATTGCCCTTCGCCGACTAGGGCAGTCGACGAAGGGGTATGTGGGACTCGCCCGGCGACGCGTCTTATCACCGGACACTACCGCACTAAAACCCCCCCATGTTCCACCATCGGCGGCTTATATGAGACCCGGAAAAACAGCGAGGCCTTATCTCCGGGCCCCATAATCGCCGCCGTGTCCTTGCGGACTCACCTCCCTGTGGCGACCCACAGGAACATCAATGGGCCACCACACCTCTCAGCAGCTAGGCTGCGACCTCCTCAAGTCCCGGACGTCAGATGCCCCGCTCTGGCGCCCGGAACAGCCGGACGACACCGCCGCAGCGACGTATACCGGCTCTTCGATGCTGTGTGAGGCAGTCTTTGGGGGCCGGATTTACCCGGGAGCCGCACGTACCACACCGTGCGGTCACCGGAACCGTAGCCCACAGACCCCCTTCTCTGACCCAGACATCGGTACCACCTCCGGCAGGTGAGCAGGAACCTGGGTCCACCCTCCGGGTTTCTCAGGATCCCTGACTCACCCCCCCGACGACAGCTGGCGAGAAAGCAGAGGGGAGGGATACTTGTCCCGCCCCAGCCGCCGAGGTTTGCACTCTACTCCGTGTGGGCCTTCTTGGTCCCCTCGCCAGGCGAAGAACTGGCGAGGGTAAGCCCCCACCACGTCAAGGTCGTGGCCCACCTAGGGGGGGGGCTCTCTACTCTGCCTGCTATATAAGAACTCTGACCTAGTGGGTATTGCCATTTAATATAATTATTATAAAAGGTATTATATCTAAAACCTTTGTTTTTATTTTACACTTTTCTAAAATAACAAAAAAACGAACTTGAAATGATGTTATACCTTCCTTACTACAAGAGTGCAACGTATTTTAAAGTCAAATCCATCCCAAAATATTCAAAGCTATGCCGCGGTTGTTTCGACTTGCAAATCATATAATACACAGGAACAGTTCTGATGCCTATAACATGTATTGCAAGTAATGTATAGTGATTGATCCATTGAAATGAAACTTACATTACTTTTCTGAATCCGTATTAGCAAATTATTGATTAAGTCGCCAGGATTTCCGACCAGGTTATAGATTAATTTACTTTTTACGTGTTTGACTATATATCTATTATATATATCTACTTTAACTGTGATAAATAACTGCATATCATCTTTTGTTCTTCATTACAAAGTCCCCCGTCGCTTCTGAGTGTTTGTCTGACCATGCTATATACAATACTTGCTAAAAATAAATTACCCATTGAAGTATGATAAATATTCTTAAATATACGTACATTTTTACACATTCTAATTTTCTTTGATTTTATTAAATTGTCCTATTGAGTTTAATCGTATACAATGATTTATATATTTCCAGTATCTTTCAAATTCCTTGAAAATGAGGAAAAAATAACTAAGTTGCTATGATAAAAACTTAAAGTTGGAAGATGGTTGTTGGCGGCCGACATGAGATGGAATTAATGACTTATAAATTAATTAATTAAGAAACGGGAGACTTCGTCTTCCTCAGGCCTGTCGCTAAGCGATAGCGTAGAACACTCGTCTCGGGAGTTTCTTCGTATTGTAAAGTATAATATTCTGAATATGTAATAACAATTCAAACTTGTTTTTAATCTGTAACAAAAACAGAGCTTAATCCTTTCTATTTGAATCCTTTCTATTTGAATGAATTGAACTACTATGGATCTATCAGTCGTTTTAAAAATAAGTCATTTTGTGTTTGATTCTTAAGGAAGGTTAATATATTTTATATCACATCAAGACCCTTGGGAGCTGAGTATAAAAAAAATAAGAAAGAACGCTGAGCCTAAACGAAGTAATAGTGAGAGCATTACAGAGAGAGAGATTTATTTCATTTCTTTTAATTTAAAAGGGAAGGTTAAATCGTGGAACGCAGAAAGTCTTTTATTTGATGAAACATTCAATATTGCTCATATATTTCGGTTGAGTAGTTAAGGCGTGAATTTTATATTTTTATTTTAGACGAATCCTCGAGAATATAACTTTATTTCTGGATGAAAGGTATCATATGTCTTTTTCTATATACTTGGCAACGTGTATGCAGAATTTAATGATGATAGGTTAAGTAGTTAAGGCGTAAAAGCGCAACAAACATATTCACTTTCACATTTATAATATCAGGATGTTCTAGTCGAAAAATAGGCTTAAAATAAGAAATAAAATGCGCGCGTGAGCACTTACCAAGTCTAAAATTGCCAGACACATTTCACGCACAAAATAGCGCGATAAACGCAAAAATGTTTAAATAAATGACAAAAGATAAAAGTTAAGAATATCATAAAAGCAATTTTCTTTGCATATGAGTGCCCCACTTTTAGAAAACACTGAGAAAATGTTTTGCGGATATAACAAACTTTAATGTAAAAATCTTAAGAACTAAAACGTCTTTTTTCATACTCTTCAGTTAAGTTTGTAAACTTTTTTGCTGGATGAAATCTGTGAGAGATATTCTTAAGTAATTTTTTCTGCCGTTATGTTTCCGTATCCGGCTAAGTTCTTAGCGCCATTGTGTTCTGTATATATATTTTCATTTTCATCTAAGTGTGTTATAAAATTACGATAAGTTAATATTTTTATAGAAACTGGAGCAAGGGAATGTACCTATAATATATTGCTTACACACTGAAACGCATTATACTGTAAGTAGATCAAAATAACACATTTATTTTAAAATAATATACAACTGTAGATATGTACGTAGTTGGATTAACTTTGGAAATGAACTTTTTAAAGTTGGCTCTTGATGGGGTCTGGCAAGTAGTAGAGGGCCTACTGCGTTTCTCAGTTATTTGGGCAGCCCGTCTGGTGGCAGTGACCACTCTCTTACAAAAGACCAACGTGAAATAACAGTATGTGTGTTGTTGTTTCCGTATATGAGTAAGGGATGTCCTATTTCAAATTTTCCATCCGACTATCTGTGGCGTTGCTTGTTTATAGGCGACGATAGCTTCCTACCATTAAGTGGAATGTCAACCTGTCTGACGAACTGAACATATAAAAAAGCTATTGAATAACGAAGTAAGCAACATGATAAAGCATAAATAACGAATATGCATTAGGATTAGTTCCTTTAACATCTAATTGATTCTGAGTAAATGGTATTTACTTAGGCTGGAGGAGATCAGACCCGAAGGATATTTGTAATAAAAAAAGGAATAACATTTTATTCGTACACACATCGTAAACAAAATCATATATTCGCATAGGGTTTAATAATCCATTCGTGCTCACGTACTAAGTAAACGGTTAGAGTAGATATACTTTTATACGCGATTGTATCTCGAGGTCGGGGGCTCGAGCGGGCGGGTCTCGTGGGACGGTACAGTTCGCAACAAAAGTGGAATGATTCATAAATCTCGGTTATTGTTCGGATTCGCTCCGGTTTACTGTATTAGTGAGTGTTCAAACTTAACTACGAATAAATTTACTCGTCTAGATTTCAAAAAGAACAAACTATCATGTTTAAATGAATAAAAAGACTCTTTTCCCAAAGCCTGTATTACAAAAAAAACAAGAAACAAATTTATTAAATAACTACTTGTAATAAGTTACAAGTAGGTAACAAGGGGAAACATCATGATGGTCATAACATTTCGAAGATAGGCTAATGAGTTTGCTTGTATTGTTGTTGTACCTTAGGCAGATTATACCCAAAAAATGTCAATTTCAAAGTTTTGTATTCTTTGTATAATATTATATTTGCTTTTTAAGTAATATAATGTTTTATATTCATGCTAATCGTTTTTTTTTTTTGTAATGCTCTGAAAACTATTTAATTAAAGCATTTTTTTAAGTTTCGTAACTCCTACAACGATGTACTTTGACCTCCTATAAAAAAACAGAATTTCAACTATACACACACACACGCACGCACGCACGCACGCACGCACGCACGCACGCACGCACGCACGCACGCTGGCACGCACGCACGCACGCACGCACGCACACACACACACACAGAGAGAATTACACGGAGTAAAGCGGTTGTCACACTTTACAATTTGAAGAAATCCAATTTAGGTACCTAAGTAGTGAACCTAGTGATCACACTACACCAAATTGATTTCTAAGTCGAAGACATAGAATTGAAAATAGATAAAATCTAAATTGGATCCAATCTGTTCTAACTGCGATTACACTTTCCAATTTCCTAAATTGGAATCCTTCAAATTGTGAAGTGTGATAACCGCTTAAAATTAGCCATCATGATCCGATTGCATGCGAATTTTCCTACAGATTTAGATTTAGTAAATACAATTAAAAATTATCTCTAAGTTTCAGTAAATCTATCACAACCTTTATCTGTTAGAACTAAACATTTTCAACCTCCTGAATACCTAATATTCTAAAAATTTGAAAATAAGACTTTAATATGCCAGTTTGAACGGGGCATGAAAGCGCTAAGCCCATACTAATGCCACGTCCTTTGTAGGCGGCTTGCTACCGACCTCTCTGACAAAATTATTCCAGCAAGATGACTTAGTAATTCCTTCTCATGCATTACAGCCACATTATTCCTTGCTTTTATCTATATTTAAAAAATACTACAACGTATTTCTCGGTAGCTCCTATTAGACATAGAGTCGTCGATTTTTCTGGCCAGCTTTTGTTGGAATGGAAGCCTCACAAACGTTTTGTTGGTATGGTAAATTCAGATTCCTTTGGATACTAATACTATCTAGCTTTATCCTAATTTTTTTTAGGACTACGTAAAACAACTCACTGCGATTCTCAGTGTTAAACAAGGTAGCTAGACTGGCTGCAGTAGCCACCCTCTTACAGAAGATCACCGCGTTACGCATGTTATTAAGTGCTGTCGTTTCAGTACTAAGTCGAGGGTGTAAGATTGAGTGTTCTCATCTTGTCCTTTACCCCTTTTTTACCCTTACCCTATCATACCGGCAATGCACTTCCATTCCATCACATTATTACATCGCTCTCTTTGTCAAGTCTTTTCAGGTAGCTTTTTCAAATAAGAAATAGATATGCGAGTATGAATGCAATACAACACAGTAATGACTAAGTGTCATTTAAGTTGTGGCAGGCTACATTGTGTTTTGCAGTCATTTGGGCAGCCCGTCTGGCGGTAGTAACCACCTCCTTGCAAAAGACTTCTAATATTCTATGCAAACAAAGCATACAAAGAACAATGCTCAATTCTAATATAAATTACGTTATATTTTAAATTAAAAGTGGACTTTTTGAATAAAACGCTTATGTACTCGCGATAAGAACAGGAAGTGGAAAGTGCTGTCTACTTTAAAGAGCAACTGACCCTCTTAGGAGACGATGATCGTCACAATATTATGCTAACGACACAGATGTTGGTTCAATAAACCCTCGCGTTACCAAATTACGCACGCCAGCTACACTGGAAGTGGCAAAGACCGTAACAAGATGTATAATTTTCATACAAAAGTGATGCTCATACACAAGTGAGTCGCTAGTCATCAATATTTCTCAGATGTTTATCTAAAACATAAAACTAGTTAGCGTTATTTTCTTTCAAACCAACAACACCGCTAAGATTTATGATATAACTAGTGGCCCGCTCCCGGCTTCGCACGGGTGCAATCTGTTATATTGTCTTACACCGCCATCTGTTAGATTGTCATGGAACTCACAGATAATTTTAACAAATAATTACTGGATTGAATAGGTATCGCTATGTTAATAATATTATATAATTTGCAAAAAAATAATATACAAAATGAGATATAAACTATCCTATCTTTTAAGTTGGACCAAATTACATATAGTTACGAAATTTTATCAAAATCGGTTCAGTAGTTTCGGAGTTTATCCCGAACATACATCGTGACACGAGATTTTTATATATATAAGATATAAGGATGATGACAGGTATATGTTGGCATCCAATAAGGTTAGTAAAATAATATAGACGCTAGACACATCCAGCCTTCATATATTTGTTGAAAAGTCCCTTTCTAAATTACCTTATTCATTTAACGGCTACACCCGTAACAGATGCGAATTTATTTGATTTTTTTTTTGTCGAACCTTCGCCTAATCGTGACCTGATGGCATGAAATTTGAAAAACGATACTTTGTTACTTACTCACTGTAACTTATTTATATATTATACTAGCAACCCGCTCCTGGTTTCGCCCTGGATCCATTTTTTATACACATAAACCTTCCTCGTTTATCCCTCTTTGAATTAGTGAAAACCGTATCAAAATCCGTTGGGTGATTTAGAAGTAGTTAGCGGAGAAACAGACAGACGCGGACAGTTTCAGCGACTTGGTTGCAAAATATTGTTTTCTTTTTCTTCTTAAATGAAAACTTAATTAAGTTTTATATGTATATATAAACCTTCCATGAAAAAATATGTAACTGATGGTAAAAACTGCATCGAAATCACTTGCGTGGTTTAGGAGGAGTTAGCAGATATACAGACAGAGAGACACCGAAAGCGACTTGAAATTATACTAAGTAAAGATTTATCAAAAGCCGCAATGTTCGTAATAGCAATATGGTACTATAGTTTCATGTTATATTGATATTATTTCATTCTGTTTTTTAAGAGTAGGTAATTCTTTACATAACGTAATATGAAATATTACAGAATTTGTTTGATAACACATAACAATTCATTCGGGAATATTAAGAAAGAAAGAAAGAAAATATTTATATTACGTACTTTTAAATTTTCACATTAGATCTCACACGAACCCATGTTACTATTTATGAGGATTATTTAAAATAGTGCTATTAAAAAATAAATACGAGTACATAGTGTCTATATAATAATACCTATAAATTTAATTCGCATAGTTTTCAGTTTCACCTTTACACCTGAATACTGTAATTTTAATAAATTGCAGGTGGCTACCGTCGCCTATAACACAAGTAACCCCACCGGTTCTATATTATATAAACATTATCTAAATTGGTCTTAACAGGGTTTGTGACCTAAGTACATTGTTGCTAAATGGTCAATATGCTATATATTATAATGATAACAAACTGCACAATTAGTGTGACACATTTAGACATGAGTTATTGTTTCTAAATTTAAATTGAAATTATACAGTTCCGTATAAGTAATATATTTTTTCCGAACGTTTTAGCTTAGCCCTTGCCCCCGCTACTTGCGATTTGATACTTTGAGAGTAACTCTAATGGTAATCTTAATTCACGCATGCATTAGATTTCTATTTGACTTGTACAAAAAATAGTATTTGCAAAATATGTACAAAATTGTATAAAATCTGTATTGTACCTATAGTGACTCGCAGGCAAAGGGCTATGTCACCACCACCGAGATGGCTGGCGTACCTACACTTTCGGGTACGCCGTGGTTCTGACGCCGAGGGTACTAGCGGGGCACCGATGTCGTGTCATAGTGTGCTCGCAACCCCGCATATCTACCGCCGCGCTAGAATGTCGTTGGGTTTTAGCCAGTACGAATCCTGCATACCCCTGCAGTGTCCCTACACTGCCGGGTATCCAAGAGGATTACCCGATGTTAAAACAAATGGCTATGGCATCATTTACTCGCTTAACGAAACAGAACAATAGTAGCGTTGTTAATTCAGTTGGTCTTCTGTGATACCACCGTACTGTCGCTATATTATTACTAGAACGCAATATTACCTGCTACTTCATTTCTTCAGTTTGGTATGACACCCAATTCATAAGCATAAAGGATCTTTAATATAATTTTACTAAAGAAAACTAGTTATTATATTATTATATTAAAAAATAATAAAGAGAATGTATTGAAACATGTCGGTTATCTAAACGTCTACACATATTTTTAAATTCCGCTAACGCTGCAACAAGACGTGTATTGTTCGCAATTGTAGATAGCATAATTCACGGAATTATTAAAATGGAGCATTGGAGTCATCAAAAGGTTGTGTGTGCAACTACAACATCATATTATACAGTATGTTTATATTATATACAATAAACTTCTGTAATAAAATTCCAAGCATTTTAGAAGCATTAGAACAATGGTGAGACAAAATTTATTTAAAAAGACTATTGAAAAACCTTATTTAGAGATATCTAAGAGATTTTTTACTCATACACTTATATAGGTACCAACCATGGTATGTATATCATTTACACAACACTATTGGTACTATTGTTGGAACTGTATTTGTTCATATTCAATAATTTAATTAATTGAATTTGTTCAGATTAAAACCTACAGCGCCATCTATGAATTGACCTAAGCAGTGCGTATCTATATCGTCATTGTACGTCACCACTTACGTCAATTTTCTAACCACTTACCTATCATTTTACTTGTAAATTGTATCTAAGACAATATAACACGTAGTTCGTTAAAAGGTTATATTGTTTTGATTATTAAAGTCATTATTAAGTCTGACTTTAACAATGACTTTAATAAATCTGACTTTAACTTAAGTCCAAAGACTCTCCTCTCTAAAAATAATCATCGCAAGCAAAATCAACGCGCATTTATACAAATTAATTGATAGAAATAATTAATTAGCATTCATGCTAATATCGTCAGTATATAACATCATCCATGACTATTACAATATGAGAGCTACTTAAATAGTAGTATGTTGCTTGTGAGAGTTGCATTGTATTTGTATATATATTTGTACATATATATTTTATATTTGTACATATTGTATAAACATAAGCAACTCCACAGGTGCTGCAAGTACTTTATACTTATAATGCGTACTGCCAATGTTTGGAACTTGTCGGCGTCATTGGGCTCTAGAATCTCTTAGTCACCGGCCGAAACACAACAGCACACATGCTGTTATCTCACTGTATTCTGTAAAAGGGTTGTTCTGCGTGCGCAAATGACTCAGAAACGCACTGTGCCCTGCCACTACTTTTTAGATACACACCAGAGTAAACTTTGAAAAGTTCATTTCCAATGTTGTCCCTACTGGAAATCGAACCCTGAGACACGTGAGACAGAGCGTCAAGCACCACAACCACTCATCTAATCAACTCTTCAATCCAATACTAGTGGTATTATTAGAAATTATTTTTAACATTATTGACGCCACCTTAAAATTTTACTGTTTCATAAATTTATTTCAATGTTCAGAGTTATGAAATAAATGGATCATGCTGTACATAGAACAATACTCATTTACAGATCAGTCAGCGAGAATATAAAATATAAATTCATTCGTTAGCATTTCGACACAGTCACTATAGTTTTGAAGTTTGATAGAACAACATGCTTACGAAGTTAATTATCGTGTTATGCGGTAAGTTTTTATTTTATTTTATTTTCATAATTATTTTAATTTTAAATTTTGAAAATTAGTAGGAAAAATAGTGTTTACAGTATGATTTTATCAATTTGCAAAATTATGGTTCTAACATTAACCACATTTAATCAGAAATTTCCTTTTTTTTAGGCAAATATCCTTATTGTATGTAAGCAATACTATATCAGAATTGCTCTTATTATAAGACTGTTCCCTTCAAAAAAATTGCACCTTTGCTGTTTATTTTTTCTCTTTTCTATTTTTCTATTTATTTTTAAGATTTCCATTTTATTTTATTTTAATTATTTTTAATTATTTCTTAGCACCATGCCCAGGCTCCATGAGGCTGTACAATACCTATATCGTACAGGCTATCTATAAACATAATATCGTAACGTAATGTGTATGCACATTAAGTTTTTTTTTTTTTCAAAAAACTAATTTGTATAGTTTGTACTTATGTTACCGAGGTCAAAAATTTTTTTTTTGAGACTTTTCGTCTCTTTGAATCCTGGACTGGGTGTAGCATGCTCACGGCCAGAATCATAGTAGTTGTCACTGACGGAAAGAGCGAAAAACGAGGAAGATTTTTGTATATAAAATTTTCAGAAAAATATTGTAACGCAGGCTGGGCGCTAGTTTACCATAATTAAAATTTCCAGGAATATCCGCAATCAAAGCAAAATATTTTATCAGACGAGATTATAATTATTTTATGGATTACGACGCGTTCTATAAGTTACATTGGGACGTTAATGGGTTATCGTGGACTTCTGCATTAGAAGCATGCGACGACGAAGAGGCCCAACTGTTCTATCCTAAAACAAAAGATGAATGGTCTGTGGCTAAACAACTCTTTGAAATGGCTGCCGAAAAACCCAATGACACGGAAATATTTGTTGGCATCCATAATGCATTCGGATTACCTGAGTTTTCTACAGTTGATGGTATAACAACTCTATGTACCTATTAAGATTTTTTATATTATTATTTTTCATTGTATAAATTATTGGATTTGGGTGTCCTTAACTAATGAATTCATTACACGAAGATTTTTTAAGTAACACCGATGTAAGCTCGAGGACTTGTGGACTGTTCAACTTGCAGGTTTTAGATTTTTATTCCAATTTTTGAAAATATTTACAGTTGCGAGTTTTTTAAGTAAAACTAAGCAGGCAGGCCAACGGTACACTTGATGGTTGGTGGCCACCGTCACCTATTAACACTAGCACCACATAATGCTCTAAGTTCTTTGCCAACCTTATTAGGATTATGATGGGAGAGGGAAATGGGCTCTGGCATTCATTACTCACTCACCAAAAGACACACACAACCAGGCGCGGTCAACTTTGTATGGGCGGAAAGAGACAAACCCATTGGGGATTGTTCTGTGTTGCTATACGCCAAATGTAAACTGTAAAATAGTTTTGTAATGTGGCTACACTGTTAATTCTTTTATAGCATTAGCCTGTGTTCGGTGTGTTTATGTGTCAAAGTTTTAAATGTTCTGTGGTCAAGTGTCCACGTGGTCCATTTCAGACAATTTTCTACAACGTGATTTTAAAAACAACATATTTTTTTACTTCAGCAGTTTCTGATTTCTCTGTAGTTTTCTCCATTATTTGCGTTGAGCTGAGCCCTTGCTCCTCCGCTATAGTGTGACGTGACTATAGCTTTCTGTGCTGCTGGTAAAATATTGTGAGACAGTGACTATACATTATTCTTTTCGTCGTAAAAGCTGAGTGTGCCTGCTGCTGGTAAAATATTGTGAGACAGTTACTCTTTGCGGTGTTCATTGTCGCTAAAGAAGTGATATTATGGCCAACAACATCAGACGTAAATGTTTAAAATGTGGGCGCTCGCCAAAGGAAGATTCCGACATTAAGCTCTATAGATTTCCTAATCCCGGTCCCACAAACATATTACGGTAGGTAATTACAACAAAAAGTTCGGAATTAATAACAATAAAGTTTTCTTTAATACTAACTAACTATGTGTAATTTCATTTATAATTTTTGGTTTCTGTCCATAACAAATTTTAAAAATATATAGTTCCATACACTAGTTCATTATCTCTAGATAATTCATATGTATGTTCTTTGCAGATGTGAATTGTGGGCTAAGTTTTGTTTTCCTGAGAAGGAGTGGCATTCTTATGACTTTCATCAAAAGTTATATGCTGAACACAGGATGTTATGCAATAAACATTTTAAAGCATCAGCCTTTACTGATTTTGCTAAAAAAATCCTTAATCGACATGCTGTTCCTGATGACCAATGTACTGAGGTAATTGATTAAAATATGTTATTGGTATATAAATTGAAAGAAATTCACTGTGTGTAAGTTATGTGCACATACTTTAATATTCACTTTACAAAATCCAAATAAGTAATTAATACTCATTATAAAACCAAAATCATCTACCTTTCATATCAAAACTTCTATGTGAACTTATTCCAAAATTGTATTTTTTGATTGACATTTCTTTTGCTCTAATCAACTTTTTTAAACAGATACAAAGTTTTCCAATTTTATTCTCTAACAAATTATTCATATAAATGCTATGTAATATTAAATGTAGCCTTTTGAATTATTTTCTAATAGAAACTAAATTAATTGTAGCGTTTACATAATTAATTTTATTTGAACAACTATATGAAAAGTCTTTCTGTCAAATATTTTTTTAACATTAATTATTCAAATCTTAGTAATAATAACAACAAACAATTTTAATTTTTCAGGAAGTAATTGAAAGTATAGGGTAAATCAGCTGGTTCACGATCAATTAGTCAACATCATGTCTTGAAAGTAACATAACTCTTAAAAATATCAACGAAGGAATAAGTAAATGATGATAATCCATAAACAAAACTTCAAACTGTCTAATAAATGTGCAGATTTGTGTGTATTTATGTGTTTAAGTCATATAAATTATGTATTACGGAAATAGATACTTTTTTCAGTTCCCGATCAGATTCCGTCACTTTCCGGCCACAAGTTTTTGCCAGTTTACGATCGATGAGAAGCATTGAAAATTAAGCTTACTTCCTATTAAATTAAGGTCCAAATTAAAGGTAGAATATTTTATTCATAAAAGTAAAAAAGTGGAGAACAGATAAAATTAATTCTACTCCTTTTGGCAAAATTCACACGTGTAAGCAGAGAGTGCTGCTTCAGCATAGGGTTTCTTGTGCATCACTGTCCATTTTAGATGAAACCAACGAGTACAATAATCGCAACCTATATTTTTATCCAAGACATCCTCAACGTCGCTAATGAGATCTTCGGAACATTGACTGCATTGCAAAACTACTTTTTTTTAGAACTTCTTGCTAAACTTTTTTTCTTAATTATTCTTTTCTCTTTTTCTTTTAATATCTTTTCTTTTTCTTTTGCTCTCAATTGCTGCTTTCGTTTTTTTTCTATTTCAAGATTTTCCTTAACTTCTTCTCTTTTTCTATAATGTTCTCGCCAAGCTTGTGATGATATAGCGCTTGGCAATTTAAGTCCAACACGTTTTTGAGTTTTTAGTGTTGGTGACTCGGGATAAAGCAAATGCTTCTCAAAAACATCGTCAAATGATAGATTATGGTGTATCTGTGAATTAGTTAAAAAAAATTCTTGGTTTGATACTGTAATACCGTATTGATCATCAGACGCCAATTGACTGATTGGCTGTGATATTTCAATCTCATTGAGATCCATTACTGAGATATCGTTCAGTGAAATGTATGTACCTGGTTCAGGAAAAGTGATATTTTCAATAATGGTTTCATCAGTAACTAATAAAGTGTCGGTAATAACTTTAGAATTAGCTAATGTAGTTATATTAATGTTTTGGTTTAATGGCATGTTGGTATCAGGTTCATTAAAGTTTAAGTTTTCTGGAGTAATATCCAGTAAAATATCGCCAGTCAAAATAGATGCACTTTTATTGGATGCGGCAGAATTTCGAGGTGTTTTGGATTTGGAGCGCCGATTTTGAAGATATTGTATTTTAGCTTTCACGATTTCTTCTTCAATGATCTTTGGATCCATATTCCGTTTAGCCAAATCATATTTAAGCATGGATATAATCTTTATAGCTGCATCAAATTCTTTTGAAGTAGCTGTCAATTTATTGTTTGAGCTTGGAGGTTTCCTTCTCTCACTTTCTAATTTTTCTTGCATGTCTTTTACACATTTTGTGTAATCAACATTATTTTCATTTAGTGGATACAATCCACACTTTCTGATTCCATTTCTGATTGCATCTTATAACTTAGTTTCTGATAATGTTTTTTCCAAAATAGAACAAAAATTTGACTTTGTAAGTATTTGGTTTAAGTTTTCTGACTGCCATTGCTTAACGGTATTCTTACAATTCTGCTTTAGGGGTCTGAATACACTAACATCCGCTGGTTGCAACATGTGTGTACTGTTTGGTGGCAAAGCATAGAGAATTGTACCATTTGCTTGACAAAATTCACTTATGGCGAACGTCATATGTGATTTATGGCCGTCGATAAACAAGATTTTGGGCTTCTTGATCTCATTTTTCGTCAACCAACAGTTAAAGTCGTTGGAGATTTATTCGTAAAATACATAGCTTTTCATCCAGCCACTATCTGAGTGACCTAGGACCTATGATTGTGACATGTTGTCAACCAAAGCTTTTGGAGGTCTTATGTACGGAAATATTACCAAAGGTGGACACAACTTTCCATTTGCAGCAAAAACAATCAATACCGTAATGTTTTCTTTTTCGTTATTTTTTTTTTATTAAATATAGGTTTTTGTAACCTTTAGGTCCCAAAACTTTGCCAGATTTCGGACATAGAGAAAAGCCAGTCTCGTCACCGTTAAATATACGGTCCGGATCTTCAAAAATATCTAATGCATCTATGGATTCTACATACGTATGCAACTCTTTAAACCACGATCTTATGCGGGTCTCTGTTATTGCTGCTCTTGCATTATTAATGCCTTCTGGTTCGCGAATACTAATTTCCGGATGCCGCTTTAAGAATTTTTGGTACCAAGTATCTCCTGGTTTGCCATCCTTGAAGGGAGTTTTGATACCAGCCTTAGCAATAATTTTAGACACATTTTCCAATAGATCTTGTTTACTCAAAGGGAATCCACATTTTGCCATCTCTAGAATCCATTTCGTTAGTTTTTCCTCACCCTGCACACCTAAAATAGGATCAGGACCTACTCTAGGTTTTTTGTTAGCTGCAACTTTACCACTGAGCCGGTCATGCACTGTGGCAAATGGTACACCATAAAACCGACATGCTTCTCTAAATCCCATTGTTTTGTTATTTATGTCTTCTATGGCTTTCATGAGATCTTCTTGGTTGTATGTAAAAAGACACCTCTTAGGCTTCTTCGACACCCCTATCTGCCGAATAGAAAAATAACATTAATACTCACTAATTCTCTAATTGCAAACACGTATGTTTAGTTTCATTAGTCACAAGCATAAAATATAGGTTAATAGGTACCAAGTTATGTCTCGCCTTTCTTGGTTTGGCTTTCCTTCGGCATTGATTGGACTTCGGCGGCGTAAAAGCATAAAAGCGTTTTGCAACCAACACCAAACATCATGCTTTAGTTAAAATCGCTGAGGCATTTAATTATGTTGCGTTGGTAAGGTCACCTACACAAAATCACCCAAGCCCACCTCACCAGCTAGCTGGTGCACTTGCTAAACTACGGATGAGGCTCTCGGGGTTGGGAGGCACATTTGATCGTATAGTACTCAATTCCCGATCACCAGAATATTGTCAACGAACAAAAAGAAACAACATAATCGCTAACTAGTTAGTATACGATCACATAAAACTGTGGAATTTCTAGGGAAAAAGTTAAAAGCCGACAACAGGTCGTTTCCCGATCACTTAGTTACTGGCACAAATTGCGTGTACATTATGTCAAGTTATCGTTTAATTAAGCCGATCGCCATCTGACGTATAATTCAATCATTGTATATTGATTCTACGCAGTTAATAGTATTCCCGCAAAATTCAAACAAAATTTCAGAAAAGCTTCACGAAGATTTGACCTAAACCACCCGTTGACGATCAGGTGATCGTAAAAGGGATATAGTTAGTTTTATACCATCCCATGGCGAACACCTTAAATTTTAGTAAATAAACCATTTTTCTTAGTAAAATGTTATATTAGAAGCAATAATAAGCATATTTCAACTTTACAAACACAATAACAATGCAGAATATGCAACAAAAGTAAGTTTTACTCACGATTGAATGAATCCTTCTCACTAATTTTTTGGTAAAATTTTGCTTAAAAATCCGCGCAAACGCACCTGTTCAGGTTCACTTGCTAACTGATCGAAAACGAACGCATCTTTTCGTCGAAAAGGGTGATAGGAAAGATAGAGATAGATAGAACACGCATATTCAAGTAAAATCATAGCTTATAAGGCGTTGATATGATTGTTTATTGAAGTTTTCCATAAAGTGATCGTGAGCGGGCAGTGATCGGTGAACGGGCTGATCTACCCTATAACTTTAGTGGTAAATAATTAAATTTATTTATTTATTTCTAATAAATGAACTTATTATTAATTTATTTATATATATATATAAAGACAAAGTGAGTATTAGAAACGCGAAAGTTTGTAAGTATGGATGGATGTTTGTTACTCTTTCACGTAAAGACTACTGAATGGATTTTAATGAAACTACAATAAGTCGCGGGCAAAAGCTTGAATATATGTACATATGTTTAATCATTACAATGCGCAAGCTTTACATTGAACTTTCATTGTCAACATTCAGACGAGCCCTATTTGCTTCTGTATCCATCGTAAAGAAAATATTATGTTAACTAACATGTTTATGACTGTAGGTGACAATTTTCAACCACTAGAAAAACGAGTAGAAGAAAATGAATATTATGAAGAATAATAATTACTATTGTGATATGATTTCATTCTATTCATTGTATTTTGTTTATTTATTATGTAATTAACCTGTCTTTAAATTAAGCCCAGCGAAGCGGGCTGGGTATTCTTGTATACAAATAAATTACTTATGAACTAAATTTTTTGTTAGATACATATTTATGATGAACACTTTATTGAGAGAGAAAGCCATTGGGATTTCTTAGTAGAAAATTAAGAATTATTATTACAAATATTTATATTTATATTTCAGTGTGTCAGTGAAGAAAAATCTACAAGGGAAAAGGAATTACATGAAAAATGTAGACTGTACGTGAAAAGGATCTGGAGGCTTAGAAATACTATAAAAAACAGAAAGAAAGTTGATGTATTAAATGACCTTCATGAAAACCATTTATTTCAAAAATTAGCGAAACGTTTAACCCCATCATTTACTCTAATGTTGCAATCTCAATTAAAGAATGTAAAACGGAAAACTAAAGGTAGACGATGGACTTTTGATGAAAAAATTATATTACTTAGGCTATACAAAAGGTCTCCTATGTGCTATAGACTTTTAAGAAGAATGTGGTGCTTACCAACCCCAGCGACCCTAAAGTCTTTGTTGAGCCAATTTAAGTTAAATGTTGGCATAAATGAAAATATTATGACTTCTCTAAAAGATCATGTCAAAACACTACAGTCTTCTGAAAATGAATTTGTTTTGATATTTGACGAAATGTCTTTGAGAAAACATCTAGAATATAATTCTAAAATAGACATAATAGAAGGATACCAAGACCATGGGTCTCAGCATGGACGAACTGAACAAGAAGCCACTCATGCTCTAGTGTTCATGGTGGCTGGAATAAGAAGAAAAGTAAAGCAACCCGTTGCTTTTTACTTTTCAAGTTCACATGTTACTGCAGATCGATTAGCAGTCCTTATAAAAGAGGTAATTATAATTATATAATATCACTAGCTTTTCCCGAGACTTCGTCCGCGTATATCTATATTAAAATGTCTGTCACTCTGGGATAATGTAGCATTCTACTGATGAAAGAATGTTTAAAATCGGAGAGGTAGTTTCGAAAATTACCTCCTAAATACAAACTCACTCACCATCATTACCTCTCTATAATATTAGTATAGATTCATTTATATTTATTGTAAGTTTTTGAATAAATAAATAAATAATTTCATTTATAATTGCAGGTTTTACACGCATGTTTACATACTGGGCTATGTATAGCAGCCACTGTATGTGATATGGATGGCGTTAATAGGAGGGCCTTAACCATTTTGGGTGCAACAAAAGAGAAGCCATATTTCTCATTATTAAATAACTAGCGGTCCGCTCCCGGCTTCGCCCGAGGTGCATTTTTTTAACGTAAAAACCTTCCCTGATTATCCCTCTGTCCATGAGTGAAGACAGAATTAAAATCGGTCCACCCATTCTCGAGTTTTGCGCTTAGCAATACATTTAGCGGCCCGCTCCCGGCTTCGTCCGGGGTGTATTTTTTCTAAAATAAACGTAGCCTAAGTTACTCCTTATTACATCAGCTACCTGCCAATAAAATTCCCGTCAAAATCGGTCCAGCTATTTCAGAGATTATCCGGAACAAACAGACAGACAGACAAAAATTGTAAAAAATGTTATTTTGGTGTATGTACCGCAATTTACATAAACAAAAAGTAGCCTATGTTACTCCTGACGACCCCCTCTTCATGTCTGCAAAGTTTCATCGAAATCGCTTCAGCCGTTTCTGAGATTACCCCGAACAGACAGACAGACAGACAACAATTCTAAAAAAAGTTATTTACGTTTTAACAGCATGCGAATGACTCTCTAAGCTTAGTTTGAGGCAGTTTTTCGCAAATCACAGACAGACACTCTGATTTTATTTATATAGATGAAGTGGTCACTATATTTGATCCACCACACTTGCTCAAGTGTTTCAGAAATTTATTTTTGAAATATGATATAAATTGCAGCACAAATATAATGTCAAGTGAACAAACAGGAAAGAGTAATTACAGCCATTCTTATACACATCAATATTATAAAAATTGTCTTGTCAATTTACTGTACTAAGTGTTACAATTAGGATAGTGTTATTAGAGCTTCAAAATAAGGGATGAAGAATTATTTTGTCTCATTTTCTTCTGCAGTGTTATGTTCAAATAAAAATTGAACATAACACTGCAGAAAGTATTATTTTCTAATGTCCCTTCTGTTACAGGTTTGGCGAAATGGAGCCATATAAAAGACTTCTATGAGCTGGACAACCAGAATAAAAATTTTGTGTTTGCACCTACCCTTCGAAGAGAACATTTAAATCCAAATACAAAAGAAAAGATGAGGGTAAAGTTGGCAGCACAAGTTTTAAGCCACTCTGTTGCAGCAGGCATGTTTGCCAAAGTAGCGCAAGGTATGTATGTTTTCTTAACATTTCCCTCTTGCTGTCACATTAAATAATAATAATAATAACTTTATTTGCATCAGAATATGAGTGCAATGTTTTCAGATGAAATATAATTTAGTAAGACCTATGCACTCTGTAAGTATAGTAGGTATGTCTTTATACATATCTACTATACTCGTATATATACTATATAGTGAGAGAGACTACTCAGCAGTACTACTTTATTTTACATATTTGACATAAGTTAGTTGCTGGACTTGGAGCAAATAAGAAACAAAAAATGGGCCAGCTGGAAACTTTCCTGTGTAAAGTGCGCAATGGTTATGTTACATATAGTAGTAGCCACTTGGCCATAATAGCATTATTGGTTACCATATGGTCAAATTAATTTAAACAAAGATTTCTATTATATTTACTGTAATCCTGCATCTAAATTTCAGGGGAATTGCCGTCAGATGCAACAGTCACAGCTAACCTGATAGCCAACATGGATAAATTGTTCGACACCTTGAATAGTGACAGTCCCGATTTACGGCGTGGTAAGCCCTATGCCACAAATATATCGAAGACATCACCTCATTTATTGTTTTTTGTAGCTATGAGAAAATTATTGTCTGAATTGGAATTTTTGGGTTGTTCAAAATCTCCACCATCGCAGCAAGGTTGGATATGGACATTAAATGCGGTAGAGCGATTATGGAAAAATTTGAGTGAAAAACATAAAAATATAAAAATAGAAAATAGAAAATTTATTTGGCATAATCAGGGGGAATTGTGGGGCAAATTTTAATCCAACTACTGGACAATTTATAGCAGCCCTTAAAACGGCAATCATGTCCAACCTGGCTCATTTATCGAGTGGAAATTGTGAACAAGATGAAAATGAGACCATAATAAAAAAATTTAGAAAATTATTTACACCCGGACTCACACGCATATGCACTGTCGATGATAATAAAGCACGAAGTATAATACCAGATACATTCAATGAAAGTTTAGAATTTCCTTCACATGAATCTGGAGAATTGCAGGCATGTGCGTATGTGTGTGGTTATATATTAAAACGTAAAAGCACAGAATGTCAAACATGTAATGAATTTTTAAAAAGCGACGAAAGGGATACTAACACATTTAATTTCATGCATTTTAAAGAATATTCTGATTTTAAGGAATCTCTACTATACGCATCCAAAAATCTTATAAACTGTGTGGAATCTTGTGCGACATTTGTTAATGATTATTTGCTCACAAGAAGCCATACAGTCGGTTTAAAAAGAAGTGTTACTGAATATTTACGTAAAAATATAGATTTTTCCTTCATTACATGTCATAATGCAGAAAATATTGAATTTATTATCAACAATGTATTTCATATATGTGTTAAAAGATTTTGTGTCTTAAAAAATCGTCAGTTCCGCAGTGATGCATCACTAGTCTCATTAAGAAAGAAGATTGAAATAATAAAACATAAATAAAACCTGATTTCTGTCTTTGATTTATATTACATTAATACCTTTTTGCAATGTTTTTATTATGTACCTACCTATTTCTTCATTTCCTTCATAATTATTCCGCTGGAGTGCAATTTCATTGGAATATTTTCCATCCTTAAATAAAAACGAAATGGGGAAATTGGTGGATACATAATAAAAACATTGTTTTTAAATATTATTAATACCTATAAAACGTTTGCGTATTCAAATTTCCCGCTCAAGATTTTTAAAACACCCGCCACAATAGTTTACTGGGGATTCCCAGAGATGCCGCTGTTGTCGACTTTTGTCTCCTCAAAATTTGTATGAAGTTGGCATTCTTCTCGCTAGAGTATAAATGTTCTGTGCACACAACCCATATGCTGTTACTTTGCATTAGTGTTCTGTAAGGGAGTGGTTACTCCCACCAGTCGGGCAGTAAAGTTACTCAGAGAACTCAGACCATGAGGCTTTTTATACAATAATTTATAATGTTTTTATTGTAATTTTTACACAGGCAAACCAACACCAATCCCCTTACTGATTGAAGAGACTATTCCTTTAGCGGAACATAAGTGTATTGTTATGAACATAAACAATGGAGCTTTACGGTCAGAAAAATGTGATCAGGATATCAGTAAGCCATTTGTGTGCAAAAGAGTAGTCCATACAGATTGCCCTACTTTTGATAAAGGTTAGTGTTCGCCTTTATTATTTATTTATTTGTTTGTTAGAAAACTGTAAACCAATTTCATAACATAACAAAAATATATATAATATTAAAAATATTATACACATTTTGAGAACAATAATTTTAATATATAATTCAACTGAAATGAATATACTTATAGTAACAATTAAATTCAAACTCTTTAAGTTTTTTATATCTTAATATAGATAATATTATAATCAAATTATAATGTTGTTATGTAATATAAGCATCGAAATCTGCCGCTAAAACAGTTAATATACAAATAATGTATTTTTAAACAGGATACACGTATATGCGAGACTACAATAAATGTTATAAATTACACAAAAGGGAAAAAACATGGAACGAAGCGGTAAAGACATGCTTTATGGAAGGTGGAGCTTTGACCGTTATTGACGATCAATTTGTTCCCATATTATTTTCAAGTTTCCCCGAAATTGACCGGAATAAATTCTATTTCATAGGAATCCGAAAATTAGGTATCAGCGAAGGCTATTACAGCGTGAAAGGTATTTATAATTTATTAAACATTTATCTTATTTTATGTATTGAATTATAATTTCTTAATATTTGTGTATAGAAGATTCTGCATTGTTTTTTTTATTGTTACGGTCAGACACGTCAGACAGGAGGACGGTTTACTCGATGGTAAACTATCGTCTCCTATTGACACCTTTCAGACAGAAAAGGATTAAAAACAAGTTAGTTATTAATTAGCAACACATAGAGTAATGGGCTCTGGCATTACTTAATACAACAGCATGCATGCTGTTATTTCACAATGGTCTTCTTTAAGGGGACGGTTACCGCCGCCAGACGCTATGCTCTATTTGTGACGCATTGTGTCCTGCCAATATTGTGACAACCAAAAGTTGTCATTTCCAAAGTTGGCCCTGCCATAAGTTGAACCCAAGATTCCTGATTCAAAATGCTAAGGCAAACACCTTAACGCATTGACGGGCATGACGTTCACCGGTGACCGACATCAGTGTTTACTATGACGCCGTGACGGTCACCGGTGGGCGCATAGAATTAGAAACTGTTAGGTGGGCACATATTTTGGATGCCAGCCACAAGCCACATTTTCGTTGACGTTTTAGTTATTGTGCTTATGTTGCTGAGATCAAAAAATTGTTTTTGACATTTTGGTCTGATTGTCTGTGCATTTGTGCACGCTAATCTTAGAAACTTAGAAACTTAACCGATTGGAATGCTGTAATTCCGCGTTCTCTTTTAAAAAAATATTTTGACATTTTGAAATTTTTATGATCCGTTTTTGTAATGAATGAATGATAAATGAACACAGAAAGTCTAGCGTACATCGAATTGATATATCTTTGCAAGCTCTAGCGTACAAGAAAGTCACCAAAGTATTTACACTAAAAAAAATTTCAGGTCACAAAATTTTGGATTTTAACGGTTTAGATGTTCACTCTGCTCAAGAAAAAAGTGATGGCAATAATGTTGAAGAATGTTTAAGTGTTTCACGATGGGATGGATACAATTCAGAATCCCGCTTGTTTAAAACATTTTGTTTTAATAGAAACCCGTTCATATGTGAAATGGATGTTTAATTTATTATTATTAATTAATAATATAATTAATAGTTAAGGTTTATAACAAATTAATAATATGAGGTGGTGGATTCGTGTTTAACTTTATGCTATTATTTCATAAAATATTAATGTTTAATTTTTTATATTACTTTCATTAATAAATAAATTTATGCTGATCTTTAAGTTTTATTTAAAAATTAATTTATCTATGACCCTTATTAGTTTTTATTGTAAAGTTCCACAAGAGAACTGGCGATCCATTTGATAGTATTAGGAAGGAAGAGATAAGGGATTAGAGGGGTTGGAAAAAGTGACCTCCAGCAATTTTTTACTCCCACCGAAACACAACAAACATATTGTACTTTACAGTAAGGGGGGTGGTTACTGCCGCCAGAACGGCGGCCTATAGAATTGTGCTCTATAGCTACCTACTAAAAATGACAAGTTTAATTAACAGATGATTTGGATAGCCCAGGTGTGTCCTCATTCCGTTTCACTTCATGATTGCATACCTACTACTTATACTTTTCATACCCCTAAAGAGGATTTTTGCCTCGATCGTCCCGATATTTAGTCCAAATTCCACAAAATATTTTATTTTGGCTGGTGATTCATCTATTTTGGTTACTGCATGTTCACATTTTATGATACTCTTAAATCTCACGTTGAAGTTCAATTTCCCGCGGTTAACATTTTGATACATGTTGCTCGGACAACACAAACGTATTTCACAATGAACTATTTATGTATAAGTTTCATTTTATTTTGATTAAATTTATGTCTGCCATTAAAACAATTTTTAGCCCCTTAAACCCTTCATTCTTTTGACAATGCGACTTTTGAGAGACTTTATATAAATTAAAAATTATTTAGTAAAAAATTGTTGTCACAATTTAACAGAGAAGTTTTTGTAAATTCAAAGATATGCTTATGCCTATCACTGACCTATATTCAAAATTACTAAGTTTAGAAAGCCAAACACATTCTTTTTTAACATTGCAAAAGGAAAATTCTTAGATAGATAATCATTATCCTATCCATATTCAAAAAGAGGAAAATACGTATAGTAAAATAAGTAAATGACGCCATCTATTAAAGTTATAACTAACTGCTATAACTAACGCCATGTTCAAGATTTGTAAGCCGTACTAAAGTTGTAAATTTATCTCCACTAAATTATCTTTTTGATATTAAATTTTCTTGGGAGGCATTGGAAATTGAAAATCGTACATAAGCTCGGAATTTATTCTTAAATAACTATGGTTTTTTTTTTCAATACAAAGATGGCGCCAGTAGAAACGTGACTGTTCGTATGATAAGAATTTTAATATTGATTTTCTATCAAATACCAAGATGGCGCCAGTAGTAATATTGTAATGGTGACAAGCGAACGTTCAGAATTTCATATGGTTTTTCTGATGAACATAAAGATGGCGTTAGAGACATTAGTGAAATCGTATGCTCAAAATATTTTTTCTTCAGTAAGTATAAAGATGGCGCCAGGAGTAACATTATAACATTTTCGATATTCAAATAATTGAGGTCGAGACTTATAATTGTTTTTTCTTTTATGGCTTATATGCAGGCTAAGTCTACTCGATGGTTTACGGCTACTGTTGCCTAACCTACGATACAGTCATATGCAACGCTTAGAGATATTGGTGCACTTCCGACTATTAGGAATATTAGGATAAAAGGAAGGGGACAGATGAGGATATCTTATTTATAATTTCCATTTTTTTAGGTTGTTATCAAAGACATACCCGAAACTCTGTTTTAAAAAACCTGCCAGTTTTTCTATGTTTTTATTTCTCCACAACCAACCGCACCCTAGTGCGAATTTAAGTATGTCTAAAAAGGCTACTTAGGCGTTTTGTTTGTTACTTAAGTAGGTACGCTTTCACAGCTTAACTAATCAACCGATCATCATGAAATTTTTCAGATACTAGAAAAGGACATAGGGTTTAGAAAGGACATAGGGTACTTTTTATCCAGAAAATAAGTACTGTTCCCGATGGACGCGGACAAAAGCTAGTAATGCAAAAATAAACTAGGCACGCATCAGTATTCTAACGTAAATTAAAGTACAAATGACCATACATACAATTTTATTATTATTACTTTAATGACTGTTGAGAATTTAAATTAACAATATGACTAATATTAAACTATTACTAATTATTATAATATAAATACTTAAAATAATGTAAAACGTAATAATATTATAGATATAATCATTGTTATACATCCTAACGTTCTGTGTCCGTAGTTGGAGTTGAACTTGGGCGTTTCTTTAACCTCTTGAATACTTCTGTGCGCTTTGATTTTATCTGGTACTGCTTCGTCAGATGCCATGTCTTCATAACTCTTCTTATTCAATGGACTAGCCGAGACAGTTGCTAAACGAGTGGTGGTATATGGATCTCTTTTTTCATTCACGTCAAATTTTGATTTATTGTTTTTTTGTTTGATTGCATCTTGTGAGTTTTTAGGTGTCGTAACATCAGCCGGATGTGCTATTTTAGATATGGTGTTTTCTACAGTTTTGGCTGTAGTAGATTTATTTTCGTTCGGAGGAGTGCAGTTCAACAAATCCCTGACGTCTATGTAGAATAGTTTCCCATCTAACTGTGTATCGTCATAGTATTCGTAGTCATTGTCTGCTGTGTTTTCATCTTCAATCTGTTGTGTATTTTTAACCGAGTCAACAGTTTTGTTCCACAAATCCCTCAATTCAATGCTCGGAATGCATTTGAAATTTTCCAATGCCAGTTTCAGACGTTTGTTCTCGATCTTGTTCATTAAAGAGACAAGCCATTCAAGACGACAATCGCAGGGATAGTAGTTATCTGAAACAGAGATAATGTTATGTTAATATAGCAAGTAACATTTTTATTTATTTATCAGTACCTATTATATGTATAAATTAGACAATACAAACGTCTTAGTAATAGATCAGACCGTATATGCTATTATACATAGCATATCTCTATGGTGGCTTGGTAAATATTTGCGAATGTAATATTTTAGCAATGTTCTTCAATAAAAAAAATACAAATAAATTTGACCAGAACAATTTAAACTTTTAAAAGAAGCATGTGATCAGGGTAAAGAACTTGGGTTACAGTCGTGGGCAAATTTTAGTATCAGCACTCGTCGGATAATAAGTATACCATTAACTATTATAGCTCGTATGATATAAATAAAGATAATATACTATCGCCACGTATAATTTTGCGTTTATATGTGAATTTAACTGTATTGATTTTCATACTAATGAATCAACATACTGACTCTATGTCTTACAGTCTCGTCTGACGTGCTCTTACAATATTGTCTAGTCTCGGGTTTCAATTCACTAACGAACTTGCAGTGCTAAGGACTAGCCGCAGTTCTTATTTTGTTACCTATTGCTGTTATATAACCCAAAACCCAAGGTATACATATAATCCAAGGGTAACCTACAGCACCTATCAAAAATAAAATAACAGATCATCTATCTTATATTATATATATAAATCAATTGCTGTTCGTTTGTCTCGAGAACGGCTAGCCCGATTTCAATTCTGTCTTCACTTATGGATAGAGGGATAATCAGGGAAGGTTTGTACGTAAAAAAATTTGTCGTCGGACGAAGCCGGGCGGTCACGATTAATAATAAAGTTCAAAGTTAAGTCAAACACAAAAGTTATATATTTTCCTTTATAATAAACAAAGTGTTTTAAAGACATTTTAAAATTAAGAAAATAAAATTAAAAATACAAACCTTCAACATCCAAATAGCTTGGTTCATTGTTAAAGTTTTTCACAATGGGAGCCATAACTTCAACTTTCAGTTCCTTTAGCTGATTGGCTTTTAAGCTCAAAGATACCAGCGCCTTTAGTCCATCAAAAACTTTTAAATTGTCAATATTTGATAAACTATTATGTGATAGAGATAGAAATTCCAATTTACTTAGTCCATGAAATGCTTTGTTATCCAACATCTGAATTTTATTACCGCTGAGATCCAACGAAATTAAATTAATAAGCGGTAAAAAGGTGTTATCACCAATGACTTCTAAACTATTGCTACTCAAATCCAATCTCTGTAGTTTCTTCAATCCAGAAAATGTCTCACTGTTCAAACTAAATAAATTATTTGTGCTGATTTCTAGTTCTTTTAAATTGATCAAATGTATAAACCCTCTATCGTGTATTGTGGTGATGTTGTTAGCAGTCAAGTAAAGCTTATCTAAAGATGGCAGGTCTATGAATACATCTCTGTTTATCTCTACGATGTTATTTTTATCCAAATTAATCGTTGTCAAGTCTGGATGATGAGCGAAAGCGTTGGTTCTCAAACCAACAATCTGGTTATCTCTTAATGTTATTTCCTTAACAGAACTAAGATTAGCAAATGCGAATGGCTCAATGCTTTGTATGTTATTGTATTTGACATCGAGTAGTTTTAAATTTTCAATATTTTTTATAGCATTGGTCGGTATATAGTTGAAGACTATTCCTTTTGCGCTGGTCAATATTAGTTTTTTTATGTTTTTCGTATACTTAAATGCGTTCCAAATAGGGTCATCAGAGGCAACAGCTTCAACGCTCAAATAACAATCTGCTGCTTTGATTCTGTCGGGTTCACGAATGTCGTTTTCGCAGGAGCAATGTACTTTGTTTGTATTATTGTAGACCGGATCGCAAACGTTTGTAGTTATTTCGCGTCTCTGGTACAATTTAGCATCGACTAGAACTGTAGTTAAGTAAACGAGCGTGAATATTCTCCAGGGACCCATTTTCGCTTCAGCAACTGTAACAAGAAAAAACAGCAATTAACCTAATGTTCAGACAATGAGTGATGGATATTTTTTTATTTATTTAATATTACATATTATTGACTTTTGCCCGCATCCCTCGGGAACAGTACATTTTTTCTGGATGAAAGGTATCTTTTTCTCTACCCCTGATAACGTGTATGCAAAATCGAAATTTTATGTATGCAAAAATGATCGGTTGAGTAGTTAAAGCATGAAAGCAGTCTTGACAAAAAAATAAGAAAAATTACCTAGAACCGTTTTTTTTACCTATTTCGTGAATTTTCTATGCCAGATCGAAATTGCAATCACATTCAGACGGTAAATTTTATTCGGGGCGGTGACGAGTATGCGACAAAATTAGCGTAGTTATTTACAATTGCAATTGAGTCATTGGTTCAAGTTTTGAAGTCACGTTCACATGTTACATTATTTCATAGTCACCATAATCACGTTACCTTTAAACGAGTAAGAAATATACCTAACAGAATTCGACAGACAAACACGCTAATTGTACTATTTTAATTTGCACTAGGCCCAGCGTACCTAGGCGAATTTAAAAGAATTGTTTTAACAGTTGACTTGTCAGAAATCGAATCCAGACACAATTAGACGATTTATGCCTTAACCACCTTAGTAATTTTTCAAGTTTTAGCTTTGTTTTCTTAATTTTTCATTACCTGATACCCGGATTATAGACTTTGAAAATTTGTTGTTGATAAGGTTGAAAATAGTATCCAATATACCTATATCCTATACTATAAACTATACCTATACCTGTAAACGTTGGTACTTGACCCTTATAAAGTCCATGGCGACAATTTACATTGATAAACATTCCGGTTAATTAACCATCATAGGGTCAGTGTTGAACAGAATTAAAGTCAACAACCGCAGGACCTAAGTAAATTTACTTTCGTTGGATAATCGTGATTAGTGTGTATGACAAAATTCGTGCAAATCAAATATACCTACAAAACTATAGGGTTCAATGCTTTACAATATACTAGCGAGTCGCTCCCAGCTTCGCCCAGGAAAAAACTTAATAGGTTTTATTACCTATATATAAAAAAATCCGAGAAAATATTATCTAACATCAAAATAAATTGCGTGGTTTAGGAGGATTTAGCGGCCATACAGACAGACGCGAAAAGCGACTTCAATTTAATATCATGTAAAGATTATACATGATATTTTCATATTCCAGTAATGACGTATTTAAATTGTAAGTAAAGATAAATATGTAAGACGTACATAGCAACAGTCTTGTCTAATAGACCGCTTTTAGCTTCTAAAATATTCTGCAGAAATATACTTTAAATGATTGGACTATGATGAAAAATATTTAGTTAGAAACATTTTACCGGTGTAAAAGAAGAATTTGTTTTTAGAATTCAAGGTACGCTCTATTCATCTCCGAACGAAGTCTGTAGTTAAACTAACGATGCATGTCGTTTGAGATACCAATGCCATAAGTGAGCACAGCAATCAAACTTGGAAACATTTGATGAAAGGGTTACAAAGAGAACCTAATATAATATAATATGATAATATTTAATGCTGAATGGATTACAGTAAACTAGCCTATTAACACTAACGTGAAACATTAACAATTATACAAACGAAGGGATGTCATGTTCAACCCAAAAACGACTGCGTTAAGATGTTAAGATTAACATTCTACTTCTAGATAAACCCTGCACTCCACTACAACTCCTAAGCTATACCTAGATATAAGTAGTCAGTGCAAAAAGTTTTTTGTTCAATAAAGGTTATACAATAAAACCGCCTAAACGAATTATACAGTTACAGTTCGGTTTCTCTATTGCGTCTTTCTTAAGATCCGTAGATTTTTGACATATTTTCTGAACAAACCGATTTTTTTATTTGCAATTTAATCTATTTAACAATTTTCGACTTAAATGAGTAACTATTATATGAATAAAAAATCATTTTCGCATTGTATTTTAAAAATGATTGAAACTTTAAAAAAATGATGGCAAGATGACATCCACAGCATCACTGTTAGTTAAGAATTAGGCACCAAATAGGCTGACTAACGGTCCACTTCGTTGTAGGTATCCATAAGTGCTCAAGCACAGCCATAAGTGCTGCAAGTGCACACGCGCCGACTTTAGTAGGATAAGGCTTAAGGAAGGGACAGATAAATGGACTTCGTCATCCCTTATCCACTCACTGAAACACAACAGAACACAAGATGTTGCGATGATCTTCTGTAAGGGGGTGGTTATTGCCGCCAAATGGGCTGTACAATTTGAGACTGCAAAATGCAGTATGTCAAACTGCATTTAGTAAAATAGTTAATTTTATTTTTGAGTACTATAGAGATTTTACTGTCTCCACGATGCTTGTCAGAATGAACATAAAATATTTACACAATTATTAAACCAAATTGAAATACTAAGGAAAAAAGAACAAATAACAAATATTACTGTAACATCAGAAGTGAGGTGTATTTAACTGAAGCTATAAAGATTTATATTGACGCTTGTCGTACGTAACAAGACTATTTCTGAATAAGCGTGTATTATTGGAGGGAAGACATCTGTTAGAAGTTTGTTATTTTTTATAATGTGAAATAAAACCGCACCTGTGACTAATGTGAAATAATAAATTGTTATTTGTTTAGGATTGTGTTTTGTAACTGCGACTTCGTATTGTGTGTATCCATGTATAATATGGTCTGGCATGTACTTACACAATTCATTCAATTTCAGACTACAGAGTCCCCTTATGCGGAGCCCCATTATTTTGCTTGGATTTTGAAAACAAAAAAAAGGGAAATCCTTTTTAAGCACTTTCTTCTTTATAAGAAATCACATATTTAAAATGTAAGAATGATAATAATAATTAAAAAGACTAAAATGTAAAAAATGAAGTAGTATAATATTTGTTAGTAATTCATTTTTTGAGTGAAGCTTAGTTTATTTAATATATGATGTCATCCATATCGCTGACTGGCAGTAAATAAGAATTTTCTAGTTCCTCTGCCTGCACTAAGTATAAAACAATCAGAACATTCTTAGCTACATTTTCGAACATTACATTTTCCATCTGACTACATTTTCGAACGAAATTAATAAACGTAACGTCACGGATTCTTTGGTATGAACAATAGACAATTTGATTCCGTTATAAAACACTAAACGATTTGTAAAAATAACATAACATTTGTCGTTTAAAGTCGTTAATTCTGCTTGAATTGAAAATCTAACAAATTTGTTAGAAATTTCAAATTGGTACCTTTAGCTTTTGACAAAAAAATCCAATTTTCAAATAGTTAAAAAAAATTCTAAATAGTTTCAGTCGTTCCGAAGATTACAGTAAAACAAACTTACTTTAGAATAATGTTTTCCTTACATTAATTTTCTTATGTATCCTATATCTATATTATGTTTAAATATGGACACATTGGTAATATGGACACACACGTTTAATAATGGCAAACTGTGAAATGCAAGTACTTTCCTTAAGATCCTTAAATTGTTGCTATCTTACTAAGGTATCCTTAATATCGTTACGTCTAGCTATTTGTATTATTATTTTATATGAACGCAGTCCATCGTATAATCCACTAAACCTTCTCCACCGTCACTAAGCTGTGGACGAATTATTAATATGTACATTAGAAATTTACTATAAATCCTTACAAAATCCTATTTGGTGGTTGCTATAAAAAATTCAAGGAACCATCACGAACTCTCTCATAGTTGGTAAACGATATTGGAATTTTACACTCACTAATTAATAAACCCTTTTCACTGTGGGAATTTTCAATATCGGGGTATAATGAAACCACTAAAATTTTCGACTTAAAAAAACTGTCGTAACGAACATAAAGAAAAAATGTTTTCTTTGAAATATTTATATAAATACATTTTAAATAAATGTAAGAATAATAAAAAGACATTTTAAATATTTATATAAATACTAGCTGACGCACGCGACTTCGTCCGCGTAACTTTATAAAATATATCCTATCTTTTAAGTTGGACCAAATTACATATACCTAGGTACAAAGTTTGATCAAAATCGGTTCAGTAGTTTAGGAACGCGGAGGAAAATGTGACACGTAATTTTTATATAGAGAGAGATTATTTATTGAATTCATAAAGTAAGTTTACAGGTTCATAATAATATCATATACTTACTATATTAGTTTCTTTACGTAGGTGGATTATAATAATTATTCAGATGAATTATACTAAAACTATTTTAATGTATCATTATTATAAATAATAAGTGTCTTTATAGCGCGGGTAAAAGCTGCACATTGTTTTTCTAAATCATGTTTAATTGTAAATAATGATTTGCTAACTTGCTCTAACTGTAAGAAAATCATAGTGAGAAAATCTGCATATTATATATCTCAGATGTGGCAAGACTTGAAGAAGACTTGAAGTTTATCATAGTGATATCAATCCCATTAAAATGTGATCTGTACTCATCAGTGGGCCACAATGTGACTATACGTAACTGAATGTACTATACACTTTTCCATTAATAACGTATTGTATTATTTAAATTAATGAGTTATCACTATAAGTAAATTTAGCAATTTTATTTAATAAAAAATCTAGTTTGGATAGAGTTCAAAGTTTTAGCAATTCAACACAATTAATACAACGGGTTGAGCAAGTATGGTCAGGTGATTTCCGATAAACCTATTAAGCCTTCTAGTGTAAATTTCATACCTATTTTGTTACAATGCCCACGAGAGACTTATATGCGAAAAGGATTTTTTATCATAAAAATAAACGCATAGGTAAGTATATAATTAAACACATCAAATATTTTTTCTGGATATTTTGTAATCTTAAATCACATGCCTAGGTACGAGTATCTTAAGTTTTACTGTAAACTCGTCACCTTGATGCACATATTTAAAACTCTAATAACTAAAATTTATATGCAGTTTAAAAAGTTTTTTAAAGTGGACTCTTTGTACAAACATAAGAACAATAAAAATAACAAACAATATTTTATTTGTTGTTAATATTAAAACAAACTAAATTGTAAAGAAAAGCAGCACAGCAAGAGTCCACTATTGAGCATGGGCCCTTTTAGTATTGACCCTTTTAATATTAATAAAAAGAAATCTCATTTCGACTCACTTAAGATTTTTGGGTTAAATTAAAAAAACTCATGCGAACGTGAAAGGTATGCGTTCCTTTGATGTGTGATACGTCGGCACCTATTCCATATATGAAAATGATTGATGAGCTGAATTTGAATAACCTACTCTTAAGTTTTGCATACATATCACGCTTCGTTCTGCTCTTCTAAATGACTAAGTCGAAGATCTGATATCATTGCGAAAGAAATAACTCTGATATTTCAGCTATGTTATATTAGCGTTTATTAAAGACTTTAGTTCTGATTAAAACGACAATCTGTTTTGTACTAACTGCTGTTTGTTTTCGTCTCGGTGATGGGGTGTAAATGAAAATTATACTTACTTAATACTGAAGTGAACGAATTACTGTAGTAAGATTAGCTGTACTGTAACTAGGAAGTCATACTAAATTATTATGTTGGCTCGGTACAATAATCATATAGGTATGTTGTTGTATCAGTTGATCTCATGACGAATTCTCAGGGACTGACTGAAAATTAGCTATGATTTTACAGACCACTTTTAATATGAAATTATTTGTTTTTTTCTCTTTTGAGTGATGCTTTCTTTTTTGTTTGAAATATGTGGTATATTGGGAAAATAAAGTTCTTCTTATTTTTATTTATTTTTGCTTTATAGCATGTGATTATATTCAATCGAAACATGAAAATGCAAATCAACCGAGATTCGAACTTCCGATGGACCTTTACAGTAGCCATACATATGTGTCTCATTAGAAAAAAACTGCTAATAATAACATATCATTGAAATAGTTACCAAATGTACATACCTACACTAGGTATAACTGAGTATATCTTCAACGACATCGTTTATCAAGAATCTTTAATTAAGTATAGAGCATAATGTTTACAAGGGATAGTCTACATATGTAGCAGAAAGCGGAATAAATACACGAGAGGATCGTTTATCTACGTCCCTTGATATTGATGGGTTAAGTTGACAAGTTACAGCTATTGTTATATATTATCCTGCCTGATCCTGCCATTGGAGCGTGTTTCATAAATCTAGCCGAGCCGGGGAAGGAATTTCCCAATTTTGAAGATGAACACGAGGTGGATAGATAACGGCATGAAATAGATTAAGTACGGACAAACGTAAATTCCTCGATATGTTTTTTAGTTGCCAGAATTTCTTAAGAGTTTTTCTGATGATGGTGGATGTATTTTTCCTTCACTACAAAAGAAATGATTGAGGTAAGTAATTCAAAAAACTTAAAACGTAATGGTCACATTAGCATTAAGGGCTCGCCGAAAAAACATCTGTCTGGCTATATAAAAAAAACAACATAATCTTCTTATATATAAAATTCTCGTGTCACAGTGTTCGTAAAAAAAACTCCAAACGGTTTGACCGATTTTTATGGTTTTTTTTAATATATATTCGGTAGGTCTGAGAATAGGTCCCTTGCTACTACTGACTTTGTGTATATTGTGTTTAGTAATTTGAACTATTCATTTGTAAATTCAGCCAGTAAGCATAGGCGTATTTGTAAATTTCAGTATTCTTACTACTTTGTTTAGTTCGTTCATATTTCTTGTTACATTTGCATTATTTGTAAACATAACAAAACTAAAAAAGAAAACAAGAATGTAATGTAAGCAAAAAATAAATAATTGTGTCGTGTTAATGTAGTTACGATTCCGCTTGTCTTTGAAATTGAAGATCGCCTTTTACTTGTAAATATTTCGCAATATATTATTATTTGTCATACTCATTGGCGTACAATGTAGCTCAATTCAAGCCTTGTATAAAATTGCTGTGAACCGGTGAAATGAGATTGTAATCCACCGTGGGTAGACGATTTACTGCGCAGGAAATGACCAACCATTAATTGCAAAACGGAATATTTTTATAGAGAAAAAAAAAATGTAATTTTTCATCTACAATTTATATAAGGCTTTTTTGTAAAATTTGGTCTTATTAAGACCATTAAAATATATTCAATTAAAATACCATATGCTCAATACTGTGAATTCAAGATATAATTGTATTAATATATCAATACACAGTCAATATTAACACAGTTATCTACTTATTACATCTAACTATATTGTACTGCCGAAACTTCAGTTAATTAGATTCGCATGTCAATAACGCATGCATTGTGTAGTTATAGTGTGATCTAATACTAAACTGTGTTGTCATATAAGCTTCGTAGGTATACAACTAGGTAGCTAAATTTCTGTGAAAATTTTTCAATATATTTTCAAGTAGGTAATATAATTTCTATTTATAATTTTTTTTTTTAACTTTAACGGAAAAAAAACGAAGAAAATAATTAATGAACAAAGTTCCCATCTTGCTTAGTCAACTACATAAGGCACAGAAGTGCCAGGCGTCAGATGTTAGTGACAAACTTGCGAGCAGGGTTGACCTGGTTTCATGTGACACTTCACCCATCATCCCACTTACTTGTAGACTTAACTAAAGTTGGAGCAAACATGTCATAATTGCCCTTAGTAAATAACAATATTTTTTTCTTTAACGTTACAACACACTACAATAGGCATGACGGGGTGATTTTTTAATAAAAACTAAGAGATTACTCGATGTTTCTAAAAGATGCTAGATACAAATATTAAATTATTGACAACTAGCGACTCGGCTATGCACGGGTGCAACTTTTTGCTGCACATTAAATATTTGCCTTCCGCGTTTAACGCTCTTACTATTAGTGAAAACCCAAAAGGCTTCGCGGTGGTCACGACACGTGAGTATAAAAACCGCATGAAAATCCCATTCAGTAGTTTTTGAGATAATCGCCAACATATATACAGACATAGAGACGGATATACGCGGCGGGGGACTTCGTTTTAAAATATGTAAGGATTCCAGTGTTTTTTTTATATATTAAGGTAGGCAGACAGGCTGACGGTGCACTTGATGATAGTTGGCTACCATCGCCAAGTGCGCCGCCGACCAGTATCTAGATTCGCTTACTCACTCACCGAAACACAACAGCACACTGGCACACATGTTGTTATTTCACTGTGGCCTTCTGTAAGAGGGTGGTTACTACCGCCAGACGTGCTGCCCTAAATGAATGCAAAATACAGCGTACCCTGCCACTACTAAATATAAATAATATCTATAAGTGGAAATTTTTTATTAGGTTTAAGCTATTTACTCTGATTATTGTTATGTATTTGTACCTGTAAATTTCCCTAAAATAAAATAAATAAATAAAAATAAATAAATAAATATGAATTCATAAATAAATAATAGGTGTATGTGTACAAAAAAAGTTTGGGAACTAAAACAGTTGTGTATTTTGCGAACAAATGTTAGCAACTCTAGTTGTCATATAAATAATAAGTAATTTAAACGCATTTCCAATTGCCGTTACATCCTCACATTTTTACAATAGCAACGCTCGAAGTTCACATAAAAGAAAAACCATATAATCAAACATTCATTTAATTTGTAGTCGCTTGTTCATGAATTCACAAATTGTTTTAAATTCTCTCGAAACGTAGTTTACGGAACACACCACAAATTCTTAATCAAAACAGTTGCAGTACAAAACAGTTTGTTTTCAACGTCGCAGCATCAAACATACAGTACGAGGTTAGTTTCTCTTTGAAGTTTTGAATTTGAAACTTGGTTTAAAGAGAGATCAGGAGAGTGCTAAATTTAGATTATATTTCTTACATACGTTACATTAGCGACCCGCCCCCGGCGTCACACGGATGCATTTTTCCGGGATTTTTTTTTTAAATTTTTCTTTTCATAAGAAACTTCTTGGGATTTCAAATATTTAAAAAAAAAATGTATAGCCATTTTTGAGTTTTGCGCTTATCAACATACTCGTATTAAGGGATTATTTTTATTTATATATACATAAGTAACAATAATAATTTAGGACAATATTAATTAAAAAAGTAAAATATTTGGATAAACTTTCAAATATTCAAATTATGATAAAATATTTATTTGATAAAGATAAAAATTCTACATCTTAGAGCACTAAAATATCTGGGACCTAACTCTTGTCACATCGTTGTAGTACAGACACAATTGGCATGTAATTCGATGCATCAAAACATTCAATAGCCTCCAGTCACTCGTGTCATTTTTAAGGCAAGTTGACAAAATACTAATTGATACCTTGACAAATATAAATATTTCAGATAGAGCCGTTCAGATTATAAAAGCACAAATCTATTTTTGATATCCTATAAAGTTGGCTTAGAGTTGACCTTGTTCTATAATAAAATGTACATCAGATAACTGACACCAACGCGGTCTTTAAAATTTTACTACCTCACTGCTGCGTCCATGATTAATTATAATCACCGACGCTTTGTTTTTTTTAATACTTAAATCCTGTCATTTGGGGCAAAAAGTCGCCTCGGGTAAAAGTTCGCAGTGGCAATATCTGAGAGGGATGAGCGGTCGGGGAAACTTGGTAGACGAGAACGTGTCGTCTTTCGCGTCCTAATCTTAAATCAACACTTGTTGAGCGGTGCACGTCGCCCTTGTGAATTTATAGACAATAATTAAAAAACACGGGAATATTCGAAAGTTTTGTGCTTCAGGGAAAAGTGTCAAGTGTTTTTTTTTCGAGGTAAGTGTATTTTGTTGATCTTATATCTTATATATTGCCCTATTTTTTTCAAAACAACATTCTCACCTAATTTTCTTGATATTTAAATTAGTAAGGTATATTTTCGGGGCCGATCGGGGCAATAGTAAGGGAGCAATAGTTCGCATGCGTTCTGAAGTATATGTCTGTGCCAGTAAATGGTTTTTATTGATTTTCTTAAATGTTCCGACTTGAAGTGTGATTAAGTACATCAATGATTGATGTACTTAATTTTTTTTTCAGAATGCAAGTAAATGCGTAAATATAATTAAAACACTGGAAGAACATTAATCCCAGAAGAAAAAATATAGAAAGCAAAATGGAGAAGTTCCTGATTTTTATTAGGTTAACAAATGCATGCATGACTTAAATTGATCTTTAACAATTCATGGTCGTTATTTTTTATTAAAGTTTTGTCCAAATGTCGGAATGGGTACTTTTGCGGGACTGCGTATTTTTACCCCGTACCCCGAGGCAATAGTACGCAACTCGAATTTTTTGTGTTTTTAACTATTTACTTTTAAAATATTACAATTGAACGGATACATTTTTTGCGATTTAGTAGCCCAATAAGTGCTCTACAAATAACATATATTCGTATATGCTTTTTCAATATCGTCAAGCTTCCCGAGTTATGAAAGAAAGAAAGGAAAAGTGCTTCCTTTTGTCCCAGATTAATACATTATTACTCCAAAACAAAGGATTCATAATTCCTAATTTAAAAATAGATATCTAAAAATAGTTTAGGTATCTTTCAGTATACCGTGACAGTGTATATTCTTGCGGCGTGTTATTACAAGAAACACACCACAAAGAGCATATCGAAAATAGCATAGGAATAACAAATTCAACCTAGTTAGCTATGTCAAGAAATGTTTTGAAAGCCATATTTCCAGCGTTCAAACATTCAAACATACCACAAATGCCGAATGCTACGCATCAAATAAGAGATGTAGAAATGTGAAAATATGTTTTCTTATAAAACAGTTTGAAGTATTGAGATTGAAAATTTTACGAGCTGTCTATCATTTCTCTTGTTTACATACGAAAATATCTAATTTTAAAATTATGATTGGGTAGATGTTGAACTTTATATAAGTAAATAAATACTTATGTGAGATATTTTTAATATAGAGGTCGGCAGTCAGGTTGACGTAACGGTTCAATTTAATCGATGGTTAGGAAAAGAATAGAACAACAAAATGAGATTTGTATGTTGAGGACTTTTAGTATGTTCATCTGGATCCGTAAGTTTCAACTGTACCAATTTTGAAAACTACACGAATTATTTCCCCTGAATGTTCGGGTTAATTTAACTGTACTAAGTATGTGTCAAATCTGGAATAAATCGTATCATCATGATTGAAATAAAATATAAGGGTACCTATATGTATTTGGTTAACGTTTTTGATTGGTTACTTTTTTATGCATGTACATGTGCACTTTTTTAAACAAAGTTGATAATTGAAACAAAATTTTTGGATTAAAAAATTTGTCTATAAATTATTGACCTAATCTGCTATTGTTAGAAACACACCTGCATCTGAAATAATGAATTAGCAACGTTCGCGATCGCTATTCCTGTTCAAAGTTATTTGTAATAAAGTGTTCTCGACCGTAATTCTGACAACTCACAAAAGCGTTGTGCTGGATAGTTTTCCAAATTTTAGTTATTGGAAAGCAAAAATTTATGGGTGGAAAACCATAAATCACTTTCGCAAGGGTCTCAAAACCATTGCGCCCTGAAAAAATCCAATAACGGCATTCTAGAAAAGGATCTACTAAATATTGGAGTTGTGTGTTTTGTAAACAGTAAGAATATTTGAATTTCGGTTCGATAAATATGACGAAGATATATTTGCTAATAGCGATCGCCCTCGACTGTGTAGCGACTTTAATAGATTCATATTTAATTTTTACGAATACGAATTTTTCGAATTTCTACGAATTACGAATAACAAATACAGGAACTCTTACCAGTATTTGTTAATTCTCTACCTAGCAGACATTTTTTTAACTAAAAATCGTGTTCAAATGTTATTGGTTTTTTTTTAAATGTAAAAGTGGTCGGACAGACTGACGGTCTTCCTGATAGCATAGACATATGCTTGATAGTAGGATCTACCATCGCCTCTGACACAGGTACTGCTAGCGCGATGCGACTATACCATAGTAGGAAAGGATAAAGTATTTAGAAGGGATAAGGAAATATACTCTTGCCAAAACACAACCGCTGCCTTATTATCTAACAGCAGACGACTTGCGACAGGCGAAAACTGTCTATCAATTTGTGCAATATCACACAAAATCGTGTTTTTGGTATCACGTAACTAAACAGTGGTGTGGTTTGCGATAAGCGACGGTGCTGCCGCTTGCGGACAATAACTAAAATTAAAGTGCATAATTTCTGTATGACAGCACACGCGGTCGCAAGTCGTCTGCTGTTAGATAATAAGGCAACCGGTGGTCGTCTGTAAGAGGGCGGTTCCTGCCACCAGACGGGCCGTCCTAATTACCTACTACAAAACGCAGTGTGCACTGCTACTGCTTGCCAAATCCAGAACAGAACCAACTATGAAATGTTCATTTCAAAAAGTTGGCTCTGACAGTAATTGAACCTATAGAACTCCTGAGACACAGTATTAATCAATCGACTTATTTTCTACGACGGGTATTTCAATAAATACTTTCAAGCCATTATTGAAATACTCATTCCGGAGTATTACGAGGGTGGTAAAATATGAGTGAAGATAAAATGTTACAACGCCATAATTGCGGGGTTGCGGTAGATCTGAGTTCTGACACTAACGAAGTCACGCGCCTACAACGCACTTAATTTAGCAGTGATTCTAATTTTATTTTATATGTAAAAAATGCAAACAAAACTCACAAGAGGCAAATACCGTGAGATAAGGATGAAAGAAGATACATAAGATATACAGGTAAGTAGCTGAAATCGAATTTTGGCCCCATATAATACAATTGATAAGCTTATAATGGCATTAGTCACTGAGCTACAACCTAGCTACAACGCTATTGCGCTGAGTCTTTGTAGGATAGTATCGTAGGTTTAGTTAGGCTCACGATGAGGCTAGATAAAAAAAAATCTTTTGTAGTTAAAAATTTTATGAGCAAGGATATTATATTTAAAAAAACATTGCTTTGTAGGTACACATTTTATAGATTTTATATTTCTCAAAGCTTATTGCAAAATATGTTTTTAAAAGCTTTTTAAGTCGCGACAACTTTCATGAGAGTGTAAATAATAAGTTAATGAAGATTTATGAGTCGTTTTAATGGAGAGTCGTTTCAGCGATCCGGGCAGCTTTTGTCCATTTACAAATCTTTTTATTACAAGCTTTTGACATCATCACCGTCCACGTTAAACGTATGAAACAGTTGTTTCAAATGCAATATAAAGTCTCACATAAAATTTTGTATAGATCTTTGCAGAATATTTTTTTATATAATAAAAAGAACGGACAAGCACTTGTAGATAATCTACTACTACGGATAGAAACACTATTAACACCAGAGGTGATCCAAATATGCTACTGATTAGTTGTAGGGATAATAATTCCTATATCCCTACAACGAATTATTCTCGCAACAAAACATAAAAGAACTCACCTGTTAAGTTTGTTAGTTATGTCTCTTACTTATAAATTACAAAAGTGGCAGAGCGATGAAATCCTTTAGTCACATTAGCGTCCGAAACACATGAATATGTGGAGTTATTCACAGTTACAGTTATGATTACTGTCGCCAAACATTTTTTCCATTTATGAATGCGGAACAAAGTTAATCGTCATAAAATCAATAATTAGTTCTAGGTAATTCTAGGGCAGGTTACTTATTTATTCAGGCAAAAACATCTTACAAAAAATAGAAACAATAAGACAATAAGATGGTAATGGATGAATACAAATATTTACAAGCGGTGGTACAAATCGACACTTCAAAAAGAATACAACAATAGCATCAATAGTGTGTAGTGTTACAAGTAGGCACAAATTAAAAACGTAATAGCAAATTTTCCAAGCTCTTCCTGAACTTCGCCATAGAAATGGAAAATATGTCTAAATCCTTTAATGTTTTTTTATAATACGTGCACGTCAGCCTGAAAAAGGTATTCTTTGCGTATAGTTAGTGCAAAAATGAGGGATTGAAAGGTACCCTTCAAACTTAATGAGGGAGAATATGAAACTCAAGTAGTTATCTTAGGTTATTTAGCGCGTGCCAAAAATTTTTAAAATTTTTGCATAGGCGAGACACAGACAAAATCTTTTTTTACATACAAATTAAATTCTGAAAATTATTTTGATAATTCATAACTAATATACTGTGTAGTCATCAGGTTCTGTTCAAGTCTTAACAGAGATATGGCGCTGACAATGTTCTGCAATTATACTAATATGTTCTGCAAACAATACTAACAGCGTAGTAGTTTCGTGTCGAATAGACGATGGGATAGTTCTACGACAATTTCAGCTTTTCAAGTCCTCACTTCACGCCACTTAAATTAATTGCTGTAGTGAGATATCGTGAACGTCATGCAGTTCTCACTATGATCACCGTTCTTGTTACAAATTGTATTACTATGTCTCTAGGTTCTCAATATAATATATATCTGTAACGTCGTTATTATTGCCGCCAGATGTTGTGCCCAGATGATGACTACGGAACGGTAGTGTACCACTACAATTTATTAATAAGCGGATTGCGATATAAATTATGCTTAAGTTAATATTAGTTACTTATTCTAGATTAGTGTTTAGTAATAGTTTAGTGTAGTAGTATCTAGTATAGTTTAGCTATATATATATAAGACCTTGCCCAATGAGGAGACATGTCCCTAAGGGAAAAGCCTTAAATAAAGATTTAAAAAAAAATCAGTTACTTATAAACCAAAAAAAAAATGAGTACGAGTAACACCTATAACGCCTATAATACATAGGGCTACTTCTGCAAAATTCTAGTAACTGGGTATTGGAGGCATTTTCAAACCCCGCATTACAGAGCGCAACAACCTATTTGTATACCGGCATGAGAATCAATTGCTTAGAATTTAAAACACCCATTAGAATTTAAATGGACAATAACTTTAATAAACACACTTGAGCGTCTCAATTAAGATATCAACCACAATGATATCAACCACAATGATATACAATGTTAACAAGGATATTAAAATCCCTCATAAAGATTGTAACAATTCTTCCAATTCCATAATTCTCCATAGTCGAGTGGTTAAGATGGTTATCTCTATCTCAGGGGTCTCTGGTTCGTTTGCCGAAACTCAACTTTGGAAATGAACTTTTCAAAGTTGGCTTTGATCTGGACCTGGCTACCTCCCCCTTACACAAGACCACTGTGAAACAAAAGCATGTGTTGTGTATCTGTAAGCCCATTTCATTATCCTTAACTACTATGCTCTTGTGGCGACGGTAACCACCTACCATCAAGTGGAACATTTCATAATTTACCTAGTTCTTGTTTTGTCTCTGCTCAATTCCTATTATGCGTTATTTACTACCTTCACCTATACCTACCATAATATAACATTTGTTATATATTTTTTTCTAATTTAAATAAAATATGTGAATAAATTAAAGAAATATTTAATTAGATAAATATTAAAGTCAATGTTTGTCTTCTATGGACTCCAAAACCGCTATGCTATGTAAGATATAAATATATGTTTACGAATCTGTCGAATACCGAAACAATCGTTTTCACTTATGGAAAAAGGGTTAAACGGGTCACCGTTTAACCCTCTTTCCATAATAAATATAATAAAGAATAAACGTTTACACTGTATGTTTTGTGTCAACAACAAAAATAATTGTTCTATTAATTCGGCTGCTGTAGTTCCACTCTATGATAAAATATTACAGTTGGTACCTATCAGTTGGATAGGGTTGTTGACCTATCTGGTAACCGATTATAAGTATTACATTAACTAACTGCCGCGTCCACTGTTATCTGAAAGTGAAGGAGTTATGGGTAAGTTGTTTATTTTTGGTTGCCGAAAAGGGGACGGATTATACTTGAGCTTAATGGCTTTACATTTAAACTATAAATAGTTTTTAATATAATGTGCGCTTACGTACCTATAAAGAAAATTATTAGAAAGTTTTTAAAAAGTATATGTTATTTATAAATCAACTAGCGACCCGATCTGGCTTAGACGTGGCATTTTTTTTTTTTTTTTTTATTATTATTTTAACCTTCGTTTATCGTTCTTTCTAATTGTGAAAACCCATTTAAAATCCATTGGAGTCTATACAGATTTTAACAAACTTTTAATTAATTAGGGAGAAAGTGGATAAAAATGTTAATTAAATAAACAAACCTCTTTTCCAGAGGCTTTTTAAATCACTAATCCTTCCCTATTAAAATCTATATTTTCATATAAAAAATTTATCAAAAATAGCTCGTTTGCATATATATATTTTTTGGAAGTTTTAATTTTAAAATGTATTATTTTAATAACGGTTTGTGGAGTTATTACCCACTACAGATTAGATAATAATTACTGATTATTCTTTCTTACTCGTGTACAAATCTCATAATGTGTAAGTTTTGCTTATGACGATAATTATTTTAAAACAAATACAAGCTATTTGTTTTAAAATAAATATCGCCACCACAGCCGGACATTAGAAAACACGTGTCCTGTTTAAATAGCTTATGAGATAAGATTGTGTTGTATAATATTATGTATATTAATATTTACAAATTCCACTTGAGTGGATCTAAAGGAGGAAGCAGGTTATAAGTTATACTAAAGTTATTTTCCGGGACAATGATTGGGTGCAGTCGCACCCAAGAGGAAATGTATTAAATAATAATCTGAAATTCTTTGATCGTATAACATTACATTACATTACAGTAATAGGATCAAAGACTTTTCCAACCTAAAATTTGGCAGGTTGACGGTCCATTTGATGAGAGTGGCTACCGTCGCCTAATAATACAAACAATGCCACAAGCATCCATGATGAACACAAAAGCACAGATGCTATTATAGGCGTTGGTTATTGGCGCCAGACGGGCTGCCCTATTTTTATTAACTGCGATATGCATAATGCACTTGATATCTAAAATATATCGAAAATATATAGAATATCGCCAATTAATTATTTGTAAATAATTATAACCAAACAATTTTAATATTTACAAATAATTGGGTAAGTAACAAAGATACAAATATTTTCTTTTTATAATATTAGTATAGATGTCCCTAAAAATTATAATAAATTAAAATTGTTAGCAACTGTTACTGTTATCTTAATATACACTAAAATAATATAACATACTATTAAATACATGTTAATACAAAATGAATGATTAATGAATGATACAAAATAAGGGTGATTGTATAAGTAATATCCTCAGAGCTTTCATATATGTAAAGTCATAGAGGTAATATGACATTGAAATACTATAAAGATGGTGTTTGTTGTTACCTGAATTCATTACTGTACATCACCGTACCGTAGGTACTAAACAATTTTCATATACAAGACTTTGGCACTACAATAACAAAGATCATATTCCCAGCAACGTTGGCTGTAGCAATATCCTATCGCAAGAAACGTATAGGCAATTCGTTTTGTAAGGCTATATTTCTTTACTGTACATAAATTTTGTATGAGCAATTTATATTTTGTATGTGTGCGTCGATCGTAAAGTACTTAACGAATGTGGCGAGTCATGACAGAAATGTATGTTACATTTTAGATTTTAACTAAACTTTGAGAACTAAAATTTATACTAAAATTTCCAATATGACATGGCAAATCTATCAGATATAACGCTTTAAATTTTGTGTGAAATTACGCAGTTCATCAACAAAGTCGAATGCCGAAGCTGTTTAGCTCGTAGATATAAATAAAATATATAAATAAATAAATAGATAAGACAAATAGTAAGACTAGACGACGCGTTGTCACCTGACGACCTATCAAATATACCCTGGCAGAGCCGGGAGCTAGTAATTAATAATCAATTTAGAGAAGGTACCATGGTAATCCTAAAAGGACGAAGGTACTTTCCCAATTGCGCGCTTAGTTTATAAATAAGCTTTGAAGGTTAGTCGATATATTTTTTTCACTGTAACCTTTGGTAGATGTAGAACAAAAAAGAATAATCAGGACCACTTAATAATAATAACATATATTTGTTTCAATCACAAATTTAATTACTGTGAAACTTAATTATATTTTTCATCTTCTGTAACAATATGACGCTTGGTTTCTGGGAGGAAAATATAAATTTTATTTCTAATTGCAGACATTTCCTTTAAGGAGGCAATCTGTGTCTCTTTTAGAGCGAGAAATATTATTATATTGAAGATATTAGGGATCCAATTAGATACAGACAACTTCGAGAAGGAAGACAATTATTGAACCCAGCTCGGGTGAACAGCGTTCGGGAAACTCAGACATGATCTCTTCCAAATGCCTCAATGCCTTAAAAGCTTTCAACCAATGTGTCTTGCTAGTGATGACATAAGTATATATGGTGCTGAAACGTAGTCTCCAACTCTGAGCCTCGTCATAAATGAGCTCATAAATGAGAAAATCCACGGACGAATGAAGGTTACCGACATAACCCGGTGTATGTGGCAATGGGCAGGACACATAGTACGGAGAGTGGACGACTACTGGGGCCGGAAGGTTTTCTAGTGGAGGCCACGGATAGACGACCTGATAAGGGCCGCGGATCCACGGTGGATCATGACTGTTTCTGACCGGTCCTTGGGAACTATGGGGAGGATTATGTCCAGCAATGAATGTTCTACGGCTGAGGCATCGAGTTGTATTCCTTCATACAATAGTCTTCATAAAATATTTCTTCGTTACTAGCCTACAATAAGAAAGAAAAATACTACTTCAGAATTGAATTTGTTAGTCTGTTTTTAGAGACGTCTCCAAAAGCGAATCACCAAACAGTCACGCTACTAGAAATATTTGAGTACTCTATTTATATCGAATGAATTCAAAATTACGGTCCGTAACATGTTGCACGGGATTGAGTTTACAGCGCCGGATTCGATTTGCATAATATTAATGTTGACGCTATACGTGACGATTGACTGAATATAGAAATCACTATTAGTTATTGAGAGGATACGATAGAGCACTGCCCTCATACAAACGCGTCATTTGCAGCGAATTATGGACTGTGTAAAATATTTTTCATTGGTAAGTAGGATAATTTAGATTATTCCTCGGGAACAGTATTTTTTTTTTATTAAAGGTACCCTATGTTCTAGGTGGCCTATGTCGGGAGACAAGCTGAATGACAACCGTTTGCCGATTTATGTAAATAATAAAAATATTTAATATGAATTTAGTTCATTAATATTTTTAAGTAAGAATGTACAGAAAAACAGCAATAAAGGCTTTTTTATTTTTATTTTATTTATTTTATTTTTATGTTCTTTTCTGTATCTCTGACATAGGTATATGCAAAATTTCTTGAACATTCGGATTAATAGCAAGGCACGAAGAGAACAACGAAACATGATAAAATTAGGTCCTAAGGTTTTTATCTAGAATATAAAGAAAATTACAAATATTTTTAATAACGATTAGTAGTTTTACATATTATCAATTTTTCAACGCGGACGAAGTCGTGGGCACCAGCTAGTAGTACAATATAATATAATCCTAAGCGAATGTCTGTGCCTTTTGCAGACAATTGATAGTGAAACCAGAGGAACTTTATAGACATCTATTTAGTTCAAATTGCTTGCAAGAAAGAAGACCGCCGTGTCCTAAGAAAATGCTTTATAAGTGGAGTGAGAAAGGGATAATGATTGTGCAAAGCGAAGAAATAATTTGATCTCTCAGCACTTTAGGGTGTGGTCTCTTTTTGAACGAGCAATAGGAAATTCCGACGTCAGGATAACGCGATTCCCAGTGGGTTGTAATAAAATCCCTTTTATATTTCTAGACTACTCGGTATTCTAGATGAATTCCGTTTTCTGAATGCGATATATTTTTTATTAACTCGATTTTATTGGTTAAATTTAATCTATAGCAGCATTCGGTTTTCCTGGTCTGGTCAAGTAGTTAAGATACTTGTTTTAACGCTTTGTCTCAGTAGTAGCGCGTTCGATTACCGGCAGGGCCGTCTTTGGAAATTAACTTTTCGTAATTTTCTCTGGTCCGTCTGGCAGTAGTAATCCTTACAAAAGATCATCGTGACATAGTGCTGTTGTATATTGATGAGTGAGTGAGGGATGCCAGAGCCTATTTGCTTATCCCTTCCTAATCGCTTATTCTTAATCCCATAGCGTTGCTTGTGCTATAGGTGAAGGTAACTTCCTACCATTAGGTGGAATGTCAGCCTGTCTAACGAGTTTAAAATAAAAAGAAGGCTCTGGAATTCCTTACACAGCGTTCAATAAGGCAGTGGTTACTGCCACCAGACTGGTTGCCCAATTTGAGACTGCGAACTATATGCCACTACTACGCTTTTTTTGTATTTCGTTTAGCAATATATTGCTTATTATTCAGGACACGATTGATATTTTTATAAGATTTGGATTCGTCTCGGAGACATAATTCATACTAATAAAAGTGGCCAGTCAAATTATGCTAGTTTATGGTGGCCATTAATTTGTCAACGTTTTGTACACAACAATAGCGGTTGAGAGAGTCATCAGGCTGATGTCTAAATATACGTTTTATGAGATCATCCGCGCAACTGGCTATTAGAGCACAGTAGCGGCATCAATATCGACCTAAAAAATTTGACAGTTCATGGCGCCATTATACACTATTTGTATGCAAAGTACAAAGTATGATAATCAGACTTAAAAAGATTAAGAAGTGTACTAATAAAACAGACAGATCCGATTATACTTTATACACAAAAAGTATTTGAAATGACAGTAATGAACGATATAAGTTTTAGCCAATTTTTGATTAATTATTTACGCAAACATCAAAAATAAGAAATTTTAAATTTATTTATTGCATGTGATATTTTGCAATGAAAAAATTTATACTTAAAACATTTAGCAAGTAGTACACTTTCAAAAAGCTTGTTTATAGCGGCATACCTATAGTTGAGTGTTTAAGAGCGTACTTAGATTTAAGTTCCGCATTTAAATATTTACTTAGCAGTGTTACGTTTTTGGCAGATACTTATAATCCCTTTTAGTCTTATATATTGTTGAAAGTATACAATCTAATATTTTTGTATAGTCTAATCGGAGTTTTATTTTAGCGTCGTAATATGACTGCGATTCAAAGAAAACTAAAAAATTGAACTTAAATTCAGTAATAACAACAGATAATAAAAGTATTTTTTTTAAAGTGAAGCGATCACTCGGACGAAGCAATTCGACCACGCGATCTCAGGGGTTTTTTATCATCATCCCTTAAACTTTTGATTATTTCCATGACATGGTAACCTTGACCTGATGCTGCAGCATCAAATAGGCTGCGGTACATCCAACTCCTTAGCAACTTACAGCAGATATAGCGTGCTTGGGATATAGCATTACAATGCTCTTAATAGATTATCGGGGGTTAATTTTTAATTTTTAATTATAACTTAAAATTCGAAAAGGGGTGTCCCCTTGTGGATTATGAAATAAATTTTCCCTAATGTATCTTACATTACAAACGCGCAAAATTTCATTTCAAATTCTCATTTGCATTCAACGCGTGACGGTCATTTCCGCAACGAAACGTTTCAAGTTACGTTCTGTGGGCGAGCGAAGGCTAGAGTTAATATGTCACACTATGACATCACCGCGTGCATCCATACTGGCCAAATAACAGTAACAATAAACAAAGAGGCCGCTTTCAAATATGACATGTTTTATGGTTTCACAGACTTAAAAGGAGAAAGAACAGAGGGCCTAGTGCGAGTTTTACTTGATCAAACGCGTAGAACGCGTAAACGTCAATTTGTATGGGAATGAAGCAGACCTACACGTTAGCCACTAGGTGGCGCTGCTTCATTCCTATACAAATTGACGTTTACCCGTTCGATGCGTATGATCGAGTAAAACTCGCACTAGGCCCTCTGTGCGACCCCTTGATAAAATTGACAGAAATGATTTAGTGTTATTTTTATTTTAATTATGATATGTCCTATTTTACTAAGCATTTACCACGTACCGACCAACGATGCTAACTGATTGCTAAAAAGTTCAATATGATGCACGATCATGATAATTAATTTAGATTGAACTTTAGGTGATTTTTTTTAAGATAATGATTTAATATACAGAAAAAAATTGCATCTGTGCGATGCCGAGGGGGGATGCTAGTAATGACTGACTTAAACAACCGAAACGAAGCTAATAATAAATTAAATAACTGTAAACAAGAAATAATATTTTAATATTGCCAAGGGAATTTATAATTGTATTTATAATGGTGAATCTATTTAGTTTTCTCCATTTACAGTTTACCAAATATGAATAACTTCCTCTTTGAAGTTGTATAATAGTTTCAAATATGTTGAAATACGAGTAGGACGGTTACACCCAGGGGGTTAGTTTTGGTTTGAAGGTACTCTTTTGAAATACTTTAGAATATATTAATTAATCTTTTTATCTTTTATTAATTGGGGTACATTATAATACCGAAAAAGTCATATAATTAAGGGAGGTTTTGAAATGCTTATTAAAACCATGCAAGAAAGTTCAAATTGTGAAATATATTTGCAATTACTCAAGAAAAAAATATTTTCGTTAAATCCCACCAGATCCGTTTATTTGGATGAAATATCCAATTTTATTAATTTTGGTTAATAGAATACCAATGGTTTTTCTGAGAACTAAATGGACTTATTTATCGTCTATTAACTGTCATGCCTAGATGTCATGCAAAGCAGTTCGCTGCTTAAATTCAAAAGTACCATAAATCACAATTACACTTTTTTACAGGAGAGCTAATTGAAAAAAAAAAACTTTTTTCTTATTTTTTTTTCTTATTAGATATATATACAATATATGCATATTATACATCGTTAGAAGCGTATTTTTAAGTAGCATTAAATGTTTTAAGTACTTTTATAATAAACTGAATACTAGAGGAGATATAAGCATAGGTATAAGTTACTTTTGAATATAACAAAATTTATCAAAATATACTAAATATGGAATAAAACAACCATAAGTCTTTTTGCAACATACAATTTATGAAGGATTGTGATTGTATTTTTGCAAGAAAAACATTTTTGAAATTTTTTGTTTTTGAATTTAAGCAGCGAGTTGTGTATGTGTAGTATATTCGTAGGAATACTGATGTCAAGAAAAATATTATATACATTATTAACATATATTGTTATGTTATTTTATTAATCATTTATTAACAATTATAATTTATTTTATTAAGAGTTTGAATGGTTCTAATTTGTCTGTCTCTTTCATGGCCTACATAATATATAATTTATTTTTACTAATGAAAAATGTCATTAATGAGCCTACATACTAAGTGACCGCAATATTAAAAAAGAGTACTTAAGTTGAAAAAAAAAATACCAGTAGAGGCAAAGCCTAGTTTAATTTGTATTTTAAAAAACATATTTTTTTTCTTCATTGTCAAGTGTTAATTAAGGAAATTGTTATTTATTTATTTTTAAATACAAGGGTGGTTTGAAAGGTCTCTTGTTGAATGAAGTAGTTTAACATAATTAACAGGCATAACCTAAAGAAAGTATCTAACTGATATATAATTTTTGCATTTGATAGCCCAATTCTCTAGGAAGATTATAGTCCACCGAGAAAAACCACACATGTGCATGCCATTGGCGATTTAAATTATACAGATAAATTTCAATTGAGGCTATGAAATAAAAAAATCGTATTTAGTTTGTAAAAATAAAAATAAAAATGTGGAATTTCGACACACCCTTTGATTGTTCATCGATGATAAAGTTAACTTTAATAAATATAACTAGTCAATATTACAATATATCTAAATTGATATCTACTGATCGTATTGTACTGGTATTCGATCATAGATAGGTACTGTACGGTTTGTTTAATAAAATACGAGGCTTATTAAAGGTTAGTGTGTTAAACATAGTTATTTTTAAAAGACTTACCACGTCAAATCCTAAACTATGTATCGTTTTTTTTGTTTGGAAGGTGTAACTGTAAACAAATATAACAATTATCAATAAAATAAAAAATCATCTAGATTAATAAAATCTAAAATTATCTAGATCTAAAATCTAAAATTATTAAATTAAATCAATACATAATGAGTGCTTAACTTTTTTTTACCATCCTATCCTATCGGCCATCTTCATAGACCAACAGTCCATCTTCATAGAAAGAAAAACCAGAGACGATGTAAATCCACTACGAACTCTGGACGTTTCTACAAAGCTCCAAGTATGGCTTGAAGCGTGGTTACCTCAAATCGGAGCTTTATCCAAAGATCTTCCAAAATACTAAGAATAAATTTCTACATACTTGTCTTAACCATGCTTAGAAGAGATAGGTTTTTTCCCAAAGAATTCATCAGTACAATATTTAAAACTTAATATGATATGAAATTCTGGGAATTTGGGAAAATAAATCAATGATTTATATTAGTTTAAGAATATTTTAGAAGTAATCCTGAAACTTATATCTGACATTGTATATCGATGGCACCTACTTGGTGACGTCTATAGCCTGTCTGTGTAGTTTGTCATGCTAATTAATATAGCTTCATTTCAAGCTCTTGAGATGTTTTGCAAACATTAAGATACTGGATAAAATTACAAAATTATACATTATTAAATAGTTTTTTTACCTTGTCGAAATTCAACAGAAAAGCAATCTCCATCTATGTCTATGCAATATGCAGCACCATTTGTCGCAATTGCTAAAAAAATGTAAACAATATTTTTCGCAGTGTATTTTTAGCTACATATATTGAAATGGGTTACTGATAAATGAATTGGAACTAAAGGATGACACAATGATGACCTAATCCACGTATACTTATCTCCCTTACTTGGAAATTTCCTGTAGGTGCATACAAAATATTTATTTGCAGTACATTTATTTGGCTCTGTGAATCACAGCACGCTTTAAATTCTGTAATTGGCACATTGTGCCTCTTTTGTATATGTACACTATAAATTTAAATTTTTCTTTTATATTAAGTTGTTCGGTGTCAGTTGTATTACTTATCAAACCAGTAGATAATTTCTAAAAAAAATAACAAAATGCAATTCAATTATAATTTTGTATTCCATTCTGTCTTTCAAATGCATTATGCTGTCTCACTTTCTCTTACCCTTATTTATTAAAAGATTTTTTTCATAACGTTATGAGCTTCTAAAACCCATTATTTACAAAAGAACGCGGAGTTTATACAATTTACAATTGTAAAAAATGTAAATTCATCAGCTTTTAATAACATTCTCTTCTTTTTCAATAAACAAAAAAGCACTGTTTGCTTTTTTCGCTCTGCACAATCGCTTTTAAAAGGTGTTAACGTAGCGAGCTATTTTAAACGAAAATCTGCAAAGAGTAGGTATACGTAGAGCATTCAATATGCGAATGCAATTAGTTTCGCTGTAGGCGACAGATAATGCAGATGAGTCAATGTTATGACACTGAGTAACTGTTATGCGTACTAAATGTGAATGGAATTATTTAATGGTGCTTCTGTGACGCTTGATCAATGTCTTTTGGCCCGATCCTAATGGGGCAGACAACGAGGCGGCGAAAAATCGAAACATCGTTTGCATTATTTTTTTTTTTAAATGCAGGTATAATTAAAAAATAAATACTTTGATACTTGATGTTTTATGTTGAGGTCGACAGACAGGCTCAAAGTCCACTTGATGGTAGTGATTAAATGGCTTAATCACCATTTAATCACTGTTTTAACCCGAATAAAATAAATATGGATTTAATTTTAAAAAAAGAAAAAGTAAATTGGAAGTTTTAAATGTAAAGTGAATTTTAATAAGTTTCTCATTTATAATTAACTAAGCAACGCTTAAGAAATTAAGTAATATTTATCTTCCTTTCACTTATAAAAGAAAGTTATTTAATCTTTGTTAAAAATTTCATACTTAATTTAAAAACTTCATAACGGTTAAAATGTTGAGTTGAGTAAAGAAAACTTCCTATTTCGTTCGACGTTTTTTTCTACTATGTTTTTCTTTGGATTTTAGATGTTGTCATGTCTATTAAGCGAATTTCTTTTATAGAGTAATAGTTGTCGACTCGAAGCAATAGGCTTTCTTAATTTCTTTACAGACACGTCTCCAAAAAATAAGTATACCCTGAACCACTCTTTTGATTATAAACACAATCAATAGTGGCAGGGGCACAGTGACAGTCCAATGAATGCCTTATCCCTAATCTTTCTAAGGTCGGCATCGCACTTGGAGCACCAAGTGGCGTTGTTCGTATCAATAGGCTACGGTAGCTACCTATCAGCATATTGACCGTCAGCTTGTCTGACAACCTTTTAAATTATGATTTTATTTTATTTTATTACGTACGAAATGTGCGAAAAGCCAACATTAAATTTAAATATATATTTAGTAGTCATCACGCACACTTTGGGTTTTATAGAAGATATAATTTTTTTACTAAGTATTACCCAAAATAGTCATAGTGTCTCATTGGCGCTAGAATAATTCAGAAGTATATCAACATCTTAACTCATAAGAAGTAATGAAAAATATTTCAACTGACCATGTAGGTAATGGAGAGAGAGAAAATTGAGAGGTTAATTTTCTATAAATTTTAATAAACTAATAAACCAAAATCCGTACAGGACACGCTTAAGAAAATAATAATACTCTTTATTTATATCAGATAGCGTAATAAATAATGAATATGTTTGCTATTTTAGTAATTTTATATGAATTATGTAAAATGCCTATTTGCTTATTTTAAAAATAGCAGAGCTGTTTCTCTCGGCAACCGTTTTCAAGATGCTTTTAATAGTTGTATGAATGCCGTCAATTCGTGCTTCAGCAAACATTTGAGAGGCACTACAAAAACGAGGCAACCCCATCCTTAGCTTAGCCTGGCTGAACGAAATCGATGTACAAAATATGTGTTTTCGGAAATTAATAAATTTAAAATTTTAATAAAACTATTTATTTTTTTAATTTTGTGAAGAATATATACAAAGCTATTTTGGATAGTAGATTGAAAAAAAAAACATTGACTCGAACAATCATATTTGTATACAATAACATAGTGTGAGATAATAAAGGACCGTTTATTAATAAGAACGATTATAAAATATGAGAACAATAACTTAAAACAATATGTTAAAAAATGTTGTTAGTCATTGAGACCGTAGAAAGCTTTTTTAAATTTAGAAAATAGACAAAAAAATGACTAAGAAAAACAACAAAAAGATAGGTAATAATTGAATGTCGTAAAAAATAAAAAGTTGATAGATCTTGTGTGTTTTACACAAAAGAACCACCGACGCCTTGACCGATATTTTATTTCTCACTCATTCTGTGGGCGGATAGGTTTCTAGGCAATACACTTTACAGCTTTTAGTACCTATTATTAAGATATCGTTGAGCACATACGGAAGGATTTCACGGACGAGAACTCATTTTTGACAGTGAAGTTAAAAGTAAATAAATATAATATATAATAGTAAATAAATGATGTAACTTTATACGGAATGTAGGATTGTGTAAGGTTCAGTTAAAAAAAATTGAATTCTGGTTCACAGTCTATATCTAAACAACTAAAGTAACCTTATTTCAGCCGTAAGACGTCCATTACTGGACACATATATAGGCCTTCCCAAACTTTACTTTCCACTAAAATCGATTGGAAGTAGCCTCTATTCAACGTCGCTACGTGGTCCTTATTAGGTTGTCTGTTTATGTCTTTCTGATAGGAGTAAATTTAATTTATATAAGTAGTCTTTAGTTTAACTTTTTTATTATTAGTTTATTTCTAAAGATCTAGTATAATTTTAAGATTATACTACTTTCTTAACTTGCTAATTTTGTAAGCTACCTTATAATACCATTTAAAATGTTTATTTGAAATTAATTTAAAATAAAAAATAAAAGAATGTAGATTCTTATTTCTTTTAATACATATAAAGCAGCCATGACGATTGTCGCTCACATTCGTAAAACTGTATGTTGTGGTTTACACAAGCGCTGAGATCATCAGCACAAAGCGTTCGCATATTCTCAGAAGTAACAATAACATTATGCATTATCGTTCGCTACTAAAAATACCATTTTAATGTGGAAAGTAGGTTTATTTTTTTAATGTCAAAGTATCAATTAAATATATTTATATTACAGACTCATTTTTGCCCGCGATTTCGTCCGTCAGTTTTCTTATAGGTGTATAAGTTTTTAACATATAAGAACTCGTACATATAAGGATATAACATGAAGTTGCCAGAGGGTTGATTTTTTCCGACTTCTTCAACAATCATCATCATATTTCAATCAATTTACACAAAAAATTAACGAATTATAACACCTTTACCTTCCTCGGGAATTACTCTATTGATATATGTAAACCGCATGAAAAGTTAAGTTCAGTAGTTTTTGAGATCATCGCGAACGTACATACATACATACAAAGAGACAGACAGACGCGGTAGGGGATTTGTTTTATGATATGTATGGATAAAAATAACATTGACTTCATTGAACTTTATTGAATTAACTTTGTCCGCACGAGTTTTTGATTCATACTCTCCAAACCACATTTTGTGGTTTACCATTAAATATGATATTAATATTAATTTGTCACATAATGCGAGCTAATTATATCCTCTGAATACAAATAATAATTTAATATGCGTTTACCGAATCAGTTATTTCAAATGCATCACAAATCAATACAACTGAATTCAGTGGTTAGTTTTGCCTTTTTGTTTTGAGGTAATTTCGGAATTGTTAATAATATGCATGCAAAATGGTGTTATTATAAAATGCACTGGTTTAGCCAAAAAGTTCTTGCGGTACTTGGGTACTGCATACATGAATAGTGTTTAACTATACTTATTAAAAAATATAAATATAAAGAGTTGGGTATCTGCAGACTATGATGCTGCAGCATCAGATCAAGATTACCATGTCATAGAAATAGTATACCGAATTTCACAACAATCGAACATGTGAAAGTTAGTGACATTCCTTCGTCAACTAGTAAATGGGCTTATTGCTCTTCAAACGCCTAAACAGATCTTCATAAATTATAGCAAATAATAATCCCGATCCCGTCAGCTTTTAAAAAAAATGCGCACTGAAGTATTTTTAAAATAAAAACATTATATTTTAAACAAAACAGTTTTTTTTATATAAAGTGCACTGGTAGCTAAATCTTCACGTACTTTAGACGTAAAGTACGTGCTTTAGACGAGTGAGCATTAGCATAGTAAATGAAACAAGTTAATATATTTTATTACTTTAGTTGCGTTGAGCAATGAGTGACAGGAGACGGTATTTAGCTACTTGACTGTGGTGTGCCTGGCTATGTGTCCCTGAGGTGATAGGTTTATTAAGTCAATTTATTTGACTAATAAAGTCAAATAAATTTGTCTACTGGTACAATAGGCATGGTCGGTTTTGTTAGGCAATAGGCATGCTAAATTAAAAAAAAAAAAAAAACAATTGAATTTTTTTTTAACTTTAAAAAATTATTACGAACGAAATAAACATTTTTTTTAAACTTTTATAACGTGATCCTATTAAGTATATATATAAGAAGAGCTCCAAGAATCGAAAAATTTATGGACGAATTATTTAAACATTTTTTATTGTCTATCGAAAACGGAGACCCGAAAATATTTTGTTAATTAAGAGCGTTACAGAGTTAGAATTAGTGTTGAGTAGGACATACAAGAGGCGGTACATTTGTCCCATACATGACGTCAAAATGTAAGAGTAGCTCAACATTTCAAAGTGTACTACTTCAAATTTTATGTCGCGGTCGTCGCGTCCGCGTCACAGAGTACCCATAAACTTGTAGGCAAGGCACTCTGTGGTCGCGGTAAGTAAACTATACTAATACGCTATGTACGCCTCGCCTCATTTGAAGTAGGACATTGTACTGGCTCAGTTGAAAAAAGAGGCTACTCTTAGAAACTCTTTTTCAAGTCGTGTCCTACCCAACACTAGTTAGAATCAGAAATTTATGATTCCCGGCGGATCATAATGCCATGATGTGTTTAGTTTGCAGATAAGATATTAACGTCATATTATTTGTAGTTTTATAATCTAGATAATAGTCGAAAAATATTTTAAAATATTGGGATACTTTTCTCATTAGAACTGATTTTAAGCAACCCTTTTTTAAAATTAGCGGTCGACGGTCGACGCAGAAGCGAGATATTAGTAAAATTATATGCGACAAATTCTAAAAATATTGATTTTCCAAAAATTCATATCATTTATTAGATAATAGTCGAAAAAAACATACGATTTCTGAAAATTTTCATTCAAGAAAAGTATAATCAAAAGTGTCACTTTTAGTAATTTTTCGTGATATTAAACGTGTTATTTTAGGACCAAATTTGAGATATTTCTGTTTTTTCTTGGACCTAGTATGTGAAGTCATTAATGGTCTAAAATATTGTGTTATAATTTTTTTAATAACTTGTATATTTATCTGCCTAAGCCGTCGACCGCTAGTTTAAAAAAGGGCTGTTTAAAAATGTTCTAATGAAAATTCACTTTAAAATATTTTTCAGCTATTTACTAGATTATACAACTACAAATAATATGACGTTAACATCTTATCTGCAATCTAAAACATCTGAAACTACTGAAATCATAAATTTTGACTCCAGCGTGATTCTAATTGATGAAGGCTCTTAACAATTGCCTAACTTGTTGAATAATGAACTTAATTTTTTTTCTAACGGTACATTATTCTTTCAAGTCTAAAGATTACACCATATATAAATCAAATTTTTTAATTAATTTTTAATACTCTACAAAAATTATTTTAGTTGGCGTATTTAAATTAAAATTATAAATAATGGAGATAAAATTTCGGGAGTTGAGAGTTTTATATTGGAAATTTTCTCCTCTTTAAGTGTTTTTTCCCATTTCTTAAATATTATTAGTTTTAGAGTTATTAATAAAAAATGAAATGCCTATTTTTGTTTATCTTTAATTGTTAATAACTTTGCATTTTTTTTTGTGCTGGAAAATCTAGACTTTTTTCTAGACGTCATTCCGAATCCAATGAGCTATCGCTCATATTTTTAGGAGCTTTATCGCTATTTAACACGAATATGAGTTTGTTGACTAGCCTAGTAGACGAGCTCTTGGTCGAATGGTTAAGGTGCTTGCTTTAACACTCTATCTCAGGAGTCTCAGGCTGAGTTCCCGGCAGGGCCAACTTTGGAAATGAACTTTTCATAATTAGCTCTGGCCTGGATCTGGCAAGCATGACAGGTCACACTGCGTTTCGCATTCATTTGGGCATCCCGTCTGGCAGCAGGAACCACCCCCTTGAGTACAGTGTAATGTGTGCTATTGTGTTTAGGTGAATGAGTAAGGAATGCCAGAGCCCATTTCCCTATCTCTTCCTAATCCCTTATCCTTGATAATATTATGGTCGACAGCTGTTTGTGTTATAGGCGACTTTAATCAGATACCATCATTAAATGTTCCGTAAGTCTGTCTGACGGCGTTAACATAAAAAATAATGGGATTTTAGTAAAAGCATACACAAGTGTGCAAACTCTTAGTGACATTTCGCTGGTGGTTTTCTAAATACAATAACGCCAAGCCTAACTCTGTACCAAGAGAGTTGTGTTCACGAATTTAATTTAAAACTTTCGTATTTTTATACGTCTCGAGGAAAAATATTGGATAACTTATATAATAGAAGACATGAATAAGAAGAAACTCTGTTTTATGTCAAGATTGGACAAAGATATTATTATGCATACCGACTTCGCACAGGGTTTCAATGGACGATGTAGCATTTTTTAACGACTTTTTTTTTAATAATTGAGTTTTTTTTTAATAATTTTAAGAAACCAATTTGAATATAATTAATCTTTTCAAAAGTAGGTTCATTTATATTTAGCCACCTTATTTTTTAAAATATGTTGAAATGAAGTTCAACTTAGAAATAAGTTCTAAAACATTCACAATAATCAGAAGATTACTTTTGTAGTTTAGAAACAAATTACCTACTACCAATTACCAAATTACCTTTAGAAGATTACCTACTTCTTTTGACCTTTGATATCCAATCCGTATTATGTGATAATGAAACTTCTAATCAAACGAGATTGCTTGCATGACCTATTTATATTGAAGTATGTACACAATTCGCACCTACTAATCTAGTTGTGTCAACAAAGTATCTAAATATATTATTAGTTGATAAATTAATCATTATTTGGAGGAATTGAAAAAGAAGACAAATGAATGAAATGGTTGACCTTTGTATGGAGTTCTTTTCCTGAGAAAATAAACTTAAAGCTTTCATGGTCATCCTATAAATATGTCACTGTCATACAGACCCTTCCTTGTTGTATGTGAGCGGTTATGGACTTATTGTCCACTGCTGACCACAGATTGCCAGGAATTTATATGTCTTCGAAGATCGCCAATTTCCCAGACATACAGGTTTCCTTGGAATTTTTTTTTTCGCCGTTAAAGCAATTAATTATTTCTAATCCACACAGGAAAACTAATTCCCTTTGGACCAGAAATTTTTACTTAATCAAACGTACCATAATAAAGTTCTTATCTGTTTCCCTGACAACGCGTATGCAAAATTTTATGATGGTTAGTTAAGGCGTGAAAGCGTAACAAAAACAAATAAACTTGACAATATATTCGAATAAATCATACTACTTCTTATCCCAGCAATTTAACCAACAGTAAAATTCCAGTTTCTGCAATTTTACAAGTCCAAGTCTTGCACTTTTGGATAATTACATACATATAATACATATTAACACAATATACAATAATATATAAATATTTAACGCATTAAAATACACTTAACCTAAAACCATAAAGAGAGAATGCAATACAGCAGATAAGGCTTTTGTTTTTGAGTAAACTTCGCTTTGATTTTTACTTTAGTAAATGAATATGAAACTGTTTTGCACTCAAAAATACTATAGCTTTAAGTTCAATTCGCGTTGTGGTTGACGCCGGAAAGATTAGGTCGTTAAGCTCCTTCTAGTCGGATTATTGCAAGACTCTTGAATCCCACCCCTAACCCCCCAACCTCCTGCTCCCCAGTTTCAGAGATTGTCGCATTAATGAAATGTTTATACAGACGTTACTTCTACCTTTTACGTTCAACCAGCTTTGTTTTTTGTTGTTTAACAATTCTACTTCATTTTATTCGCTTCGGCAAATTATTTTGTACATCTTCCCTTTTAAAAAAAATTATTGAAAAATGGCTCCATATTATGGCTGCGGAAAATAGGAAATTAATGTCTGACAAGAATCTAGTGAGAGAAGAAATGAGAGAATAAAATATTCTTAACAGGCTGGAGTTTTAAAACTGTGCCTGGAGGTAAAGTATTCTACTGTAACACTGTAATAGTTAATTTTATTCAAATGAGACATTCCTTTATTTGTTTAAAAAAGCAAACATGCATTCGATAATTTTTGAAATTACGCATGCCAAACCCGAGAATGTAACCGGCTAAAATAACATCCTGTACTTTTATGGCACTTTTATGGCATCAATCGATAGGGTCAATAATAAGGAGCAAATCTTTAAAAAATTGGTAAGTAAATTAAACGAGAAAGAAACCACGCTTCTTAAAAAAAAGTTTTGCTGTCTCCAGTATTTAGAGTAATTTCCCTCCAGGTAGGGTTAAAAAATTTCATATAAAAGACTTATAATAAAAATATACAGAATATGGTAGGCATATTGTCTCTCATTTGTTATCTTTTAATAAGTTATCAGAACCTCTCTACGAGTAAACGAGCGATGAGTATTTTAACTTTTTAAAGGGCTATTGAGTTTTTTTTAATTCTCTTCAATGGTAAGAAAATAATCTATACATATAACAAAATTGTAGCGGGTACAAGGGAAGAAAGAAGGAGCGTGTTCATCTGCACATATGACAGTATTGCTTCAGCCATCAGAAACCTACATTACTTTTTAACAGCCAAAAGTGAATATTTTTATTCGATTTCTTTCAATAATTGTGTGTATGTGTGTACAGATCGTACAGATGGAATAATGAGTATTATTCTCGTTATAAGTTAAACATTAGCAGTTAAATAGCAGTGATTACTTTGTACGTAGATTATTTTGCATTGTCATGGTGATTGTTTTCTTGCAAAAGAGTGCGTTGGGTACGGTTGTGACATTTATCTTGGGCACGGTTGTGACACATTTAAAATTTGTTTTTTTTTTTACGTTTAGATGCCCAGAATATTTACAAAATTATGGGCAATCAAATGAAAACTGACACAACCGTACCTAGTCTACCCTACTTATGTTACCGAGGTCAAAAATATAGTTTTTTAGAATTGTTTGTCTTTACGTTTGTGCACGCTAATCTCAGATTTGAAATTGATTTAACTGATTCAACTGATTTGAAAGCGGTTTTCACTGATGTAGGTATTGATAATTACCTGGATTCGTAACTGCAGCACTCGTGACTGCTATTACATTGTAGCTACAAATGAAAGGTCCAATTTATTACTACGGCCTAAACAAATTATATTTTTTTAACCAAGTAAGTAACATTACGATAAATCTGTAGCTATAACCAAAATGAAAAGCGTAAATCATGCGTGAATCGTTCCAAATTGACGTAACGCGATATCGTTGTCGTAAACGGACCCATTTACAACAATTTTCTCGTGTCCGGGGGCGATGGTCTGACCGAAATAATCACATTACCATGGACTCGGCGTGCGTTTTTCCTGATTTTTTTTTCACGGATCAATACACCCAATAGTAAAAGGATAAGTGGAAACCGGTAAAGCTGTGTGCGAAAAAAGACTTTTTATATCATGCATCGGACGGGTGGATGCGACAGAAACACATTGCTAGGGAAAACAGAAAACGGGCGGGATCAATTTGCTAGATTGAAAAACTGTTCGGGAAGTTGATTCATGGGTTAAAGCTTTAAAAGCCACGTATTAACTAAAATATAAGGTATGTAAGGAAATTAAAAATAGTATATTAACAGTTTTATTGTTATTGATCATTTGTATTCACATACAATAATAACAAGAATACCAATTAATTTACATATAATTAATTTTCATTTTTGGGGGAATTTTCATTTTTTTTAATACTCAATTTATTTATGTAGAAAATTCTAAATAAATAATTCAGTAGTGGCAGTAAAAACTGTATTACGCAATCATGAAATAAGCATTTCTTCAGAAGACCACTATGAAATAACAGCATGTGTGCTGTTGTGTTGCGATGAATAAAGGACGATAGATCCCATTTTTCCCAGTAAATGCAGATAAGCATACAGCAAGACTACTATTGTCACAATTCTTGAAGCAGATATCGGTATACATATATTTCCATATAAATAATTTCGTGATTACAATGGTAGCTTTGTGTTGGCTTTATCAATTTTATTCATGGAAGTTAATACAATTAACATTATCTCAACATTATGATTCTAATTACTGTCGCTTTTCAAGCCTACAGATGTCTACTGCTAGACACGTTTACCAAAACGGTTTACATTACACCTTACGATATGTTACACCTCTTTAAGGATGATACCTATTCAAAGTTATTGTTACTTTATTGGCGTTGTGTTGGCTTTATCTATTTTAATCTTGGAAATTAATATAATCATCATTATCATGCTTCTCATAACAGTTGCTATAAGCCCGTTGACGTCTACTTCTGGGCAAATTTATCAAAACCGTTCACAACTTACGTTATGATATAACTCTTTAAGGGTGGTGTTTCTTTAGGTAGTTCCGTAAAGTTTATATCTGCGTGTCTATATATAAGACATTACTGTTTTATTTTTACAAATCTGTGAAAGACAATAAATCGTATAAAAGCTCTAGACGTGGTACCTAAATAAAACTTCACAGTTTATTACGTAATCCACCACATTGTTAGGAATACAGAAAGAAAATTTCAACTACGTAGATGCGATGTTACTGACTGCTTTTTTACTATAAGGAGAGAAATAATATTAGTTTTAGGTTCATTGCACTAAGAATCTTGTTCTAGAATTGGAATTGTGACTCAAATAAAGTTCACACCCACAAGTGTAACAACTTTCTAGCTAAAGGTAGTAAAAACGAGTATTTTTTTATAATAATGATTCAACATCCTGCCATTGGTTGGAGCAAACATTTTCACACACATCTAAAAGTCCCATAAAAGGGTCCATGACGTCACCGACGAAAAAATCACCGGCCTCCTCCTCTTCACATGTGTCGGTAATCATGATAACCTTTGCTCTGTTTCATTTGGCGACCCACTTAGTGAATTCGGACAACGCTTTCTTGTGCTGGCTTTTTAATTGCTCATTTTAATTGGATTTTTAGTGGAAAAGGCAATTTCTGTGTGTTCGAATAACGTAATTGGAGAGAACAAAGAGTTCAATTTTAAGTCAGCTCTCGATTAAAAAAGGGGTGAATTAATTGTTAAGTTTAAATAAAAGAAGTCGTAGATAGGTACTGTAAAAATTTACAGTAACAGTAAATTTACTGTCTGTAATAAATACTAGACGAAAAAATTAAGCCAGCTTTCTCCTTATCTACTAATATCCACATCCTAACCTAATTATAAAGAGAAATTGTATTATTGTTTGTAATAATTTTAAAAATTCTTTCACCTTAAGAAAGCTATATTATCACAGAGTAACACTATTATAGGATACTTTTTACCCTGAAAAAATGTTAGGTTCCATTAGGATTTTATAATAACGGTTTACAGTATGTACGAAGTCGTGGGAATAGCTACTATTTAATATATTACTTATAAAATAAAAATTATATTTTCAATAACATCTTTGTTTTGAGTTCCAACTAAAATTAAAATGAACGTTTATTTATCAGACACAATGTTCATTTTTACGAACAATCAAGTGTTTATATATGTGTGATGATTGTACTTCATTTGAATCCAATGCACTGTCATTTGTTGTGACGCTTTATGATCGATAACATTTTCTAGTTGTAGATAGATAATGTACAAAACAAAAGTATGACTAACTGCAACCACTAGCGGCGTCCAGCAATTACTAGACACCGTGAAGTTCTATACTAATGTCTATACTAATATACAGGGTTACTTGTAAGTGGACGTACATACATTAAGAGGTGTTAGTATTGATCAAAACTAACAATTTTCATTATATAACATTCTGTCCAAAAATTAATCGTTTTCGAGATATTTAACATTTTAGGTTTTTTCGGAAAAGAGTCACTTTTACATAGTTTTTGGGTTGTATTTTCTTTTGTTGACAATGTTGCTGATTTTTTTTCCTGTTTTTATTTAAAAGATGCTTAGGTGTAACTATTTTGTTAATAAAACTGAAATTTTTTACAACACAATAGATAATCCAGCTTAAAAACGGATATTTCACTTTTAAATTTTTCTAACACTCATAACTTTAGAGCCATCTCCCTTTAAAAAAAATGTATTAAACTGTATGTGCAAATGACGCTAAAAACATCTTTATTTCTCTAGCTATTCAAAATGGTAAAATAGTCAGTTGAAAAATTCAAGGGTTTTAGAAAAAAGCGTCACAAAAGGATACAGGTAGTGGTCTCAAATGAAATGATGATTTAAAGAATTCATAAAGAAGTCATAAAAAAAGTGCAACAAAGTGATTTATGAAATATGAAAGTGATAATTATAATTCATGTTCAATATGACCTCCCCTATTCCTAATAAAAGTCCTCATTCGAAATCGTAAAGCGCCTTTTACCACAGCAGATGTCAAGTTGCCCCCTAATTTCATTGGCCACAGCGATACTTCTCTCTTTTAATACATCTTCATTCGGAATGGGATGACTATCTCGATATACGATACTTTTCATTCATACGATACACGTAATATTCATACGATACACGTAATAGTCCGTTTGAAAAATTCTGGGTCCTCGGCATCCGCATTCAGCATGAAACGACAGAAATCCATTCTTCTCACAAGATCACCTTCTTCAATTGCATGAACTGGTGTATAAAGATATGGGTATTGACCTGCAGTGAGCATAGTAAACCATACCTTCCACTGGGATATTCCAAGACGTCGAGCAACAATTTTAGTAGAAGTTGTTGGATCCTCTTGGAAAAGTCGTATTATTTGGTCCTCCTCGTTAACATAGTACTGACGTGGTTCTATCCATATCTGTATGTTCTTTGGATAGAGCCAGTTTCTCTCAGACGGCGGTATGAACTATCGAACACAGTAACGTGTGGTATTCGACGACCAGAATAAACGTCACCGATATTCTGCTCGTGCTGCACGAGATACTGCTTCACAGAATCCGTAACACATGATAATGTCAGCATACTCTTCATTCGAATATACTGCCATGGTGGAGAATGAATAAAAAAAAAAACAAAGAAATTCATAAACAGATCAAAGTCCAATTTACAAAGCCGGGTCACGTTTAGGTAGTAAATAACAGTCCAGAATACAAGCCAAGTGGCGATTTTACGGATTTTATTTTGACAGATACGCATGTACTACGCACGAATTACGAAAGCACACTAAACTTGCCTCTATTCTGTTCATAGAAATAATAATTCGGTTATTAACAATTACTGAAGTGGTAATTCTGTTCGACCAATCACAACTTTCCTTATTTAAAAACCACTACCTGTATCCTGTTATGACGCTTTTTTCTAAAACCCTTAAATATTTTACCTAACTATTATACCATTTTAAATAGCTAGAGAAATAAAGAAGTTTTTAGCATCATTTACACATACAGTTTAATACATTTTTTTTAAAGAGAGATGGCTCTAAAGTTATGAGTGTTAGAAAAATTTAAAAGTGAAATATCCGTTATTAAGCTGGATTATCTATTGTGTTAATAAAAACTCTAGTTTTATTAACAAAATAGTTACACCTAAGCATCTTTTAAATAAAAACAGAAAAAAAATTAGGCAACATTGTGAACAAAAGAAAATACAACCCAAAAACTATGTAAAAGTGACTCTTTTCTGAAAAAACCTAAAATGTTAAATATCTCGAAAACGATTAATTTTTGGACATAATGTTATATAATGAAAATTGTTAGTTTTCATCAATACTAACACCTCTCAATGTATGTACGTCCACTTACAAGTAACCCTGTATAGTAATATTATAAAGAGAGAAGATTTGTATGTTTGTAATGAATAAACTCAAAAACTACTGGACCTATTTTGAAAATTATTTCACCTGTAGAAAGCTACATTATCAGCGAGTAACATAGGCTATCATCAATACTAATAATACATCTGTAAGGGTCGGTCATGGAGTAAGTTACTTTGTTTTCAGAGATATCGTGTTTATAGGCTCTATACATGATATTGAAACTAAATTGACGATTTTTAGGATTTTTTTCTGTATGTATGTATGTATGTTCCTCCATAACTCTGAAATGAATTAACTGATTTCATGAAACTTGGTGGATAAACATTTGGACGTACGGGACATGTATTTATTATCTGTAGTTCCACAAAAATCTAACAGATGGCGGTGTACGTCGCACGGGTACAGTAATTACTCATATCTTTTCTTTTTCAACGCGGACGAAGTCGCGGGCACCAGCTAGTATTTTATAAAGTTACGCTGGCGAAGTCGCACGTAACAGCTAGTATTGTATAAAATTGGTCCAACTGTTTAGGAGGAATTTAGTGACATATACACTCGTACAAAAAACTATATACATCAAAATATATGTACATGTAGATAGGTTCATCATCTACATGTACATAGATTTGATTCATCACAGTTATAAATCTTATCCAAATCAAGAATACATTTTAGTAGGCGTAAACAATGTTGCAAAGAAGTTAATGGTCTTGTCATCGTAACATAAAAGACACTTATGATTTATATTGATGGACATTTACGAGTTAAGTTTCGTAACCTAGTGTAAATATTGGGTTTAGGAATCAGTGTATGTAGGTTGGTATTTGATCAACACGGCCCCCTATTGAGAACTGTTTGTTCTAGCAATCAAGCATAGTGGGAAACATCCAGTTATTATCGTCACTATTAAGGTCTTACGAGTTTAATCGCTTGCATCACTGATGATTTTTAATGTAAGACTTTCTGTTAAACGCAATTCAAATAGTATCTATTATTTGCGGTGTGATTGTCGAGTGTTTACACAATGTTACGTTGATTTTTTTACTGCCCATGTATATAATTTTTTCGATTGTGCTTTGTATTGATAAACTCCTCTATTCTAAGTGCTACAACACAAAAAAATTGCTGATATTAAGATTGTTTAGTGCTAAGAAATGTTCATTTATGTAGCAAAACATTCCACTCCTTAAGAACTATATATATTACCTAGCTAGTGCCCACGACTTCGTCCGCGTTGAAAAATATTAAGTAGCCTATCCTGTGTCCCGTACGTCCAAATGTTTATCTACCAAGTTTCATGAAAATCAGTTAATTCATTTCAGAGTTATGGAGGAACATACATACATACAGAAAAAAATTCTAAAAATCGTCAATTTAGTTTCAGTATCATGTATAGAGAATATAAACACGATATTTTTGAAAACAAAATAACTTACTGCATGACCGACCCTTACAGATTTATTATTAGTATTGATGAAAAGCTAATTTCAAATTAGTAATAAATCTCGTCCAACTTTTATAACAAAAAATTGTTAAGACTCGAGTGAATTTTTTAATTAAAATGATTTCTATGAACCAAAATAAAAGATTAAATTCGTGAAAGTATCTAAATGGTAATTTTAAAACCTTTTAGAATTCGTCGATTTGATAATTCACAGAATTTCAGCTTTGCATTTATTTCAAAGGCACGAAGACTTACATTTAGCAGCTTTTGTCTGAGATTTTGCATGAAAAATTAAAAAGTGACATTCTCCAAGGGTTTTCATAGCAAATCTAATTAAAATCGTTTTATACCTAAGTACAGACGTTTTATATACGCAAAATAATTTATAATATTAGTATACATGTGCTCGTAAAATATATACAACTAGCTGTTGCACGTGACTTCGTCCGCATAACTATAAAATATAACCTATTTTACTCTGTGATATTGTAGGTTCCTAGTTTCTATGTGGTCTAGTAGTTATTCATTACAAACATACAAAATTGCCATTCTTCTCTCTTTATAATATTAGTATAGATGAAGTATAATATAGTATAGTATAGAAGTATAGATTGATATAAAATTAAATACAAAATAGACTATTTCAACAATTCTTGCTGAACCAAAAAATATATAATTTTAGCTGTATTTTTTGCTGGGTAATCATATCTTGATTTTTAAGTTATCGGTGTCTTTATATAATTTGTCTATAAACAAATAAATATAATGAAAAAAAAAACCTTGGGTTAGGTAAGTTACAGATATAGAACATTACTAATGCCGAGGAAATTACACATACACATGGACATAATAGCAAAGGTTATAAAAAGGCCCTTCATAAAGTTAATTGAGTAGATGTGTTTAATTGGACCGTGGCATCGTTTGTACTCTATGACAACAATAATTATTAACGCCCTGTTTAATCGATGTTAATCAATTACGACATGGACGCAATAAATCATTATAATTGAAATAAATATTACTACTTAGTACAGTAGTAGAAGGGGAGCCCACGATGCTAAATGTGGAGTTACTCGAGCGTCGTGGGGACCCATTGGGTTTTGAAGATTAGATGGTAGGAAGAAAAAAAGGTTATATGATGTTTTCCTTGTATGAAGTCGCAGGCACAGCTAGTAAACTAACACATAGTTTTTTTTGTATTATAAAGATTTCAATAAATATAAGAAAGTATCACATTTGCCCCAAAATATGTTTATTGCTAGAGTAAAATCAGTCACTTATCAATTCTTGAAATTACCTAGACCATGATATATATGAGTATATCTGTATATATCATAAAGGAGCTAATGAGACATTTGACAGTCGAGAATATCTTTGCAATTTTAGAAGCTCATATTCACAACTTTGTGAAGCGTGAAAGATGGAAAGGTATCCAAATATTCAGATTTAAATAGTCAAATATTTTTCGTAGATTTTTCTCAACATTGTCGAATGTCTTTTTCTAAAAAAAATATACTGCTTTTAAGTTGGTATTCTGTGTCTTTAATAAAATTGTTATTAAAAAATAAAAACAATTCTTTCTAAAACGAACTGATTGGTTATAAATTTTTATAATTATATAATTGTGTTCTACAACTGCTTATTTAAATACTGCACCTTAATCAAAAACTTCAACACAGTTTTGTAAATAAATTCAATGTAGTACGAACTATATAAGTATGTAAACACGATCTTCAGTCACGTTTTTTTTAAATATAATAAGTAGCTTAAATAAATATTACAGATGTGAAACAGATTTTAAAGATAATTCATTAGGACTTTGACACTATATAGTTTTTTTTTAATGTTAAGGTCGGCAGACAGGCAGACAAGCAGACACTTCACTGCCGACTATACTAGGATTATGGATAAGGGATTGGAAAAGGGTAGGGAAATGGGCTCTGGCATTCCTTACTCACCGAAATACTTGACGTTATTCCCCCTTACAGAAGGTAAGGGGGTTCTGTGAAAATCACCATCCGCCTCTGTTTCTCCTCTTACTACTTCCAAACCATCCGATTGATTTTGATACAGTTTTCCCTAATATAAAGAGGAATACACGTGGAAGGTGTGTCGCTAGTCATTTATATAGTAACAATTAATTTATTTAACCAAATAACTTAAATACAAGATTTCTTATTTTCTTCCAAAAAACGTTACGCCTTATAAATCACAATGTAAAAATCACACGGTCGTAAAATGTCACAGTAAAAAAGATAAGTGAAGAATCTTATACGAATAAGGATTTGTATCCACATTTATAATGATGCAAAAAATATGAACATAAATCTTGGACTAGCTACACTAAACCTTAAAATTATTAATTGTCTTCTATTTGTCTTATTTTCTTTAATAAATAAATAAAATATTCTTTCTTATTTTTTTTTTAATAATAAATTTCTTATCCTCGTCATATTTTTATCCTACATTACCTCATTTTTTAACCTTATAACCCTGAACCCTGAACAACTATAACCCTCAAATAGTTTTATGCTACAAAGAGGAAAAGGTCAATAACAATCCAATACATTTCAGCTTTTAAGTATATTTATTTGTTAGTAGTATTTTCGGGTCTTGTAGGCAATAACTTGCGATTTCCATTAATTCACATAAGTTGTCAACCATCTAATAGTAAAAAGCTCGATGACTCAAAGCCTTTGTCGAGCTTACACACTGTTCTATTGTGTTCAAGGGATGGTAGTGAGTTAGTGACGCAATCTGGGCCAGGCCTGGCTTTATGGATGTTTAGTGAAACAGGTCACTGGAATGGCCGTAAAGTTAAAGCTTCCTTCGATGAGTGGTGCAATTTATAGGCTATAGAAAATTAAGCGTTGTGAAATATTTAAGACTAGCTGTTGCACGCGACTTCGTCAACGTAACTTTATAAAATATAGCCTATGTTACTGGCTGATAATATAGCTTTGGATAGGTGAAAGAATTTTTTAAATCGATCCAGTAGTTTTAGAGTTTATTCATTACAAACATACAAAAATAAAAATCTTCTCTCTATAATATTTGTATAGATAATTTTTTGACAAACTAATAATGTTGACATAGTAATATTTGTAAATTTTAAGCAATGCATGTTTATTTTTTAAAGACATTTTTAAATAAGTACCTAATTGTTTAGCGAAAAACTGACAATGCCAAAGTGTGCTTTTGTTTTAGCAATACTATCTTCGAAACAAGCGATTTTGGTTCCATCTACAATAAATGTTTTAAGGTGAAGAAAGACGTTTTATTCACAAGACCAGAATATAAGAAAACAACACTTATGCCATGTTACAAATCTATTTTTATTAACTTCATTAATATAATGTTTTACATTAAAAAATTGTATAGCTTTTTCTACATTTTTTTTGAGAAAATGAAGTATTATGTTTAGACCACCGGAATAAAATCATATCGTTGTTCTACACATTTAGAGTATTAGATATTATTTGTTTAAATTGTATTTTGGCCACTGGATCTGTACTTGGATTAGCCTTGATAAATTTTTGAGTTTTTATAACCACAAGACATTTTATGTGTGTGTAGAACAAGAGTTTTTAACCAAATTTTATTTTATCAATATCATGGTGTAGCTTATACTTATGTACTTATACTCCTCGTGTATTTCTTATGATAATGTAATGGTAATGGTAGTCAGGCTGACATTTCACTTGCTGGCGTACCTCTACTTTAGGGTACGCTTAGACTCTGATTGGGAGCGTAGTCCTCCCCACGATGGACAACCATAGCTGGTCGCGGATGTCGTGTAACGCAATATCGCCTAAGGCCGCGCTAGAAAATCGTTAGGTTTTAGCCGGTAAGCACGTCAGCACTCAGGAGCCCCTATGCTGACAAGTATCCATGATGATTTCCCGACGTTAAAACAGGTCTTCACTTCGTGGTAGGTGGCTATCGTTGATATCAACACATGCAATAAGAAGATAAACTTTCTTTTAAATCTTAAAGAATTTTCTTAAGATAACTTCTCTTTATCTTTAAGAAGATAACTTTAAAATTATAATCGACATTATAGAAACCAAACGAAACGAGTTTCTTCATGTATTGGTTAAAAATTTTTGCGATAGAATAGTCTTTGATTTGGCTAAAAACGATACCTGGAACCACATTTGTTCGCAACCGACAACTTGCGTAAAGTATAATTTTAACCCGAATTATGTTGTACAGCTTCCACGAACGTTGTTTCATTTGTTTATTAACTGATAGTTAACCCGATGACCGTATCCACGTGTTTCCACGTTGCGGTAATATTTATTTATACAACGTTCATTTGTTTACATTTTATTGGCCCTTTCAGATCCGAAATATTCTGTTTGGGAATGTTGGTTCTCTTCCTGTAGATTTTATAAAAAAAAATTAGTGTTACGTTACGTCTTTATGTTTTTGCTAACGTATCTAATTAATAATATTTGCGCTGTTCACTCTTAACTCATGCTTGTGTCAGGCGATCCATTCTCATTTTTTCGAATTTCCTCGAGAAATATGCAGATATAATTTATTTTCTTTTTTTCATGATAATAACTTGATGAATTTTTTAAAAAACTTTTGGTCTAGTCATAAACGAGGAGTAGGCTTAAGAAAGTAGATACCCATTTGACGGCACTAAGCGCCTTAAGCAATCACGTCTCTTTTAAATTTCTCAATCAACGTGAAAAGGCGGAGTGCCAAAAAATTGTCCTAAATCGACAGCGGTCAATAAACTAATAAAATAGTTCGAAAACAACGCCCTAAATCTGACCTAAAATTAACACATCCCTAAGCTATTAAAGCATATAATTTGCCAATAAAGTTGGGCGGCATGACAATCGCGGCACAGATGCGCGAGCGCACGCAAAACAGTCATTACCGTTCAAAGGAATGTAGATCAGGAACCAAATGCCAGTCTGAAATTTGAGAATAACAATTCCAGCTAGATGTGTACTCAATTGATATCCATTGAATGAACGTACCATACTTCCAATAGCAAAACTGTAAAATCACTTAAGCCTGTAATGAGCAATTGCATAGTAGATTAATATGATCTCAATTTTGTGGCTTAATCTCATTTGACTACATGACCACACATTGGCTATAGAGAGGAGTATTTATATGAGTATATACTTCCAATAACAAAATTAGCAATTGCATTATAGTAGATTAACATTACCTATATCAATTTTATGGCCTAATCTTATTTGATATTCCTAGAGAAAGGCTTTTATTATTATCCCGAAGAAAGGAGTCACTATAACTGGATTTATATGATGTACCCAAGATCATATTGTGCAAATATATACCAGACGTCTGCTCATTCTGTTTGATTCTGTTCTGATATTCATTCTGTTTGTTTTTCGATTTCATATATACGGATTATTAGGCGTTGAATTATTTATGTTTATTTTTGGATGATCTCTCGGGATCCTATGTCCTTTTATATATCCCTGATAACATGTGTGCAAACATCTGACCGTGGTGTGTTAGCTTCTTTAATTCTCTTTCGAAGTTAATCTTTCATTTACTTCCGTATCCTTTCCAGCGTTTAATCAATATATCGTTGTGTACCGCCGGAGTCAGTTTACACATTAACTAAGCGAATAGTAGGTCGTTGAGTTAGTGAAGTGTTGCGGCGTATATGGAACATTTAAATTCATTTAACGAGTTATAATTAATATTATAAGCTAACCCCCCCGACTTTCTATTGAGCCCAAGCGCGCTATATCTGCTGTAAATTGCTGAGGAGTTGGTTATTCCGCAGATAACTACTTGATGGTGGACCACCAGGTCAAGGTTACCATGTCATGCAAATACCACCGAAGTAACAGTATACCAAATTTCACATCAATGGAACATGTGGAAGTTAATGAAATCCCTTCGTTAATCGCCTGAAACAGATTTTCATAAATTATAGCTATGAACAACACTGATCACGTCAGATGTTAAACAAAAAAACCGGATCAAAATCGGTCCATCCGTTTGGGAGCTACGATACACAGATACATACACGCGCGCGCGCGTACCAAACTTCTAACTCAATGTTTTTGCGGCGGGCGTCGGGGGTTAAAAATACCTAAGAGCCACATTGGGATATAACCCACACGCATTTGCAGCACCGGTGGCATTGTGTTATAGGCGACGGTAGCTACCTACCATCAGCCTGTCTGCCAGTATTACCATAAAAAAAACTTTCGAAAGATTTTGGTCTAAATTGAAGAACCATTAGTCACGTTCTGCACATAAGTCAAACTTTCTTTTAGTTATATGTGAGTACCTAAAAATGCTACTCACTGGCTCAAATTGCAGAACGATAAGTAACAGCCCTAACCGCACTTAGCTCGGTCTAGCGTGCATAGCCACTTAATACTTGTACTATTATGTATTATTCCATGGCACAGCTATATACACACACCGGCATATTTAGCGGAACATAAAATAAAGGTTTGATATCAGTATCATATAAGGTTGCTGGCTGGTTTATACGTCATTTAATTTAAAAAGAAATATTTTCAAATTAAGAAAACAACTGAACATCACATTTTATGCAATTGTTTTAATTTTATTCAAATACACCTTATCTGGAGCGAACTTCGAGTATTTCTTCCTTCTGAGTTTGATTTAAAATTTCATTGAAATACTGTTTTTTGTTAGTTTTTTTTAATCGCGTATCTTTCTGGAGTTGAGGACTGAATTATGCCTGACTTAGCCCCAACGGAGATTGCCAGGGCACTCGAAATGCGAAGAAATGGTCAAACCTACAGAGTGATATCCAGAGATCTTCGTCGACCAGTTTCAACGATCCATCGCAGTATCCAACGGTTCAGGGAGACCGGTACTTATGTGAGAAGAGCAGGACAAGGCAGAAAAAGACGCACTTCGAGTAGGGATGATCGTTTCATTCGGCTTCGTGTACGTAGGAACCCCCGTTTGACGGCCGTCCAAGCCCAACATGAGTTAGAAGCAGTGCGGGGTGTAACCGCAAGTGAGCGTATGGTACGAAGAAGGTTCGAAGAAGCTAGTTTGGGTTCATTTGTGCCCGCCAAGGCTCCAAGGCTCGAGGTAAATCATCGTAGAAACAGGTTAACTTTTGCTCAGGAACATCGACTTTGGAACGCGGACCAATGGAGTAAGGTATTGTTTAGTGATGAGTGCAGAATTCTCTTAAATCAAATTGACGGCAGGCAAAGAATATACAGACGCAAAGGAGAACGATACATTCAGACAAATTTCGAAACTACAGTTGCATACGGTGGTGGATCAATAATGGTTTGGGCGGGCATTTGTTTGGGAGCTCGCACAGACTTGGTAGTGATTGACAGGGGGAGTCTGACTGCAGACCGCTATATCAGAGAAGTTTTAGAAGAAAATGTCGTACCGTTTGCCCCATATATCGGTGACGATTTTGTTTTTATGCAGGATAATGCTCGGCCGCATACCGCTCGGGTAACTCAAGCTTATCTTAATGATATGAATATCACTGTTATGGAGTGGCCGGCGAGATCACCGGATATGAACCCAATAGAGCACGTTTGGGACTTGCTGAAAAGAAAAGTTAAGTCCAGAATTCCAGCTCCTGCCAACGTGGGTGAACTGCGAATCGCCGTAGTTGAGGAATGGCGGAGACTATCCCAGGAGACCATCGATAACATCATTCTCAGTATGCCTAGACGGGTAGAAACTTTAATAAGAGCACGTGGAGGAAATACGCGATATTAATCACCATTTTTCTAATTTAATTAATTGTTATTTTAATATTAATTTTCTCTTTTCCCGGTTACATGAAAAGTTCAAAAATGTACCATTTTTCACAAATAGCCTTTACTCGCAAAATCTGTTCTTAATGTGATCTCATTTTAAGTAAAACAAATGAAACTTTAAATAACAAAAGAAGTGTAGTAAGTAGATTTTAAAATAAAACCATATTTTTTTAATTATGGACCTTTTTTTGTGTTCCGCTAAATATGCCGGTGTGTTTAGAATTATGCACATTACCTGCGCTATCTTCGGTCGACAAGAGCTGGCTTGTAGAAAGTAATAAAATTGAAAATCTGTAACATTTGTTATGTACGTTTATGTAACATATTTCGTGTTATATTTTGTGTTGCCTGCTAGTTGCCTGTGATTGTCATCATTATGACGCTGTGGCGCTGAAACGTGGTCTCTAACTATGGGCCTCGTAAGAATGCTAACGTCACTCAACGAGCTATGGGTAGAGGTATGCTCAGGATTAAAATGCGAGATCGAATCAGAAATGAGGAGATAAGTAGACGCCGGCAGATTAGTAAGTTAAAGTGGCAGTGAAAATTGGGCAGAACTGGAAAATTATGAAAGAAGTTTTCAAATAGGTGCAGTGGTACCGGAGATAACCCTCCCTATATAAAACGCTTAAAAAATCCGCTCTTTGTAATATTAGTGTTGACGTAAAATGCTCGTAACAGTTAAAATTTGAATACTAATTTCATAGTTCGTTGAGCGACATTGAGCTTACACGAGGCCTATAGTTTAAACAAAATACTAGAAAGATAATAGGTATTTTATACGTTGCCTTTTCATATTTAAAAATAACTAAATCGTATTCGAAGGAACGTTTTACATCTGTAAAATGGGAATAATAAATACCGACGTTTTGTTATTACTGTTGTTTGTTTGTTTAGGCAAATCTATTATAAGTTGTAAATCGTTTTCCCAGAACCATTCGGGAATGTTTGTATGATTGACGAAAACTTTTACGCTACGACGAATACGTTTTCGTTTCACACATTCTAAATTAAAATTTTAAACTTCCTTACAAAGCGTAGACTATTTTGAAAACGTAAATTGTTGTTACTAATTGTCTTTATTTTTTATACTTACCAAATATGTTTTTTTTACTTCACAGTGAAACGTAATTAATTCATTTATTGAGCACAAAATGAGTCGTGATTGTTTCGAAATTTAAAACAACCACGACGGTCACAACTGTTGTCTATAAAACCTGCAATATAATTTGCAGGCGTTTTTCAGCACTCGTCATCTTAATTGTTGAAACGATATGTATAGTGAGTTATCCTTTTCCTATACATAGTTGGTATAAATTGAAAATCGCTATCCACTTCTGTCTAATGCATCGAAATAATATTCTTTAACGTCATTAATGGTCATCATTGTCATAAATGGCAATTAAGTTCAGCTCACAAGATAATGCATTAAAAATATTTTGCTAAATCGAAATGATATTAATAACTCAATTTAGAGATAATTAAAATGCGTTAATATACGTATTATAATTTAAGCAAACATTGTTAATTAAAGCTATTGTCATAAACTCATTAGCTTATGTAGGTCTGTTAATTAGGATACGGTAACAATATTAATAATCGTCATTATTCAGACAATGGCACGTGCTAATTGAAGGAAGCAGGTTAACAGCGGTGATTTTTGGGAGTGGAAATTTATTAGCAACCTGTTTCTGTGACTAGCTCACGAAATGTAGTGAAACGCTGGTACAATTAGCGTGATAAATTGATACTGTGTTGTGTCGCAGGATTATTGTAAAAGCCGTGATATTAGAATTTAACTGATGGTATTATAATTACATGTACTTTTGTTAATTGTCCCAATTTAATACCATATCAAGGGACAATCATATATAGTTATACATTATTATCCTGATGACTATCTGTGGAAAATTATAATCCTGACCAAATATTATAATTTCCATACTTAAATGAAGTTATAATTTCATTAGTGAGTTTTAACGCACGGCTTTTACAATAAACCCGCCACATTTATAAAGTGATTAGAGATTAAATTAGACTTTAAATTGAGTTAATGCAACAAAGGACAAGGTAGTATAGGAGAAAATGCTCTGTATTCCTTATTCACGCAACAAAAACTAATATGACACACATATCTTATTTCAAAGTAGTCTTGTGCTATAAGGGAGTGGTTACTAATGACGTAATAGCTGTTGCTCATGTTTAGGGTAACATCATACCTGTGATAATCGAGTACAGGCAGAATACGTATACCGTAAAAATAACAGACTAAGTAGGGTAGGCGACTTATCCAGGCTGTTTTTGACTGGTCCGGTCCTACTGGGGGATGCCTATGTCCAGCAGTGGACTATGGACATACATAGGGTAAAATCGTTTACTCACTAACAAAAACACAAAACGTATGCTGTTTTCACAGCATACGTTTCTCTGTAGGGATTGATTTTTTCATCACAATAAGATCCGTGTCGTTTGAATATAGGGAGACTTTTTGAAATATTTAGATGCGGTAAGCTAGTAGATGCTACTTCGAAGGTTTCTTCATTTAACGCTATAATATTTACCTATTTAACTTTCCTTTCTTTGTAATCGAAGGCTTATTTAGAAAATTATCGAAGGCTCTTTCAGCCATGTGGATTCTGGTTGCATTATAATAGTTAGTCATTCATGAGCTTTGGTGGTCTACACCAAGCTTGTACTGAACATATTCAGGTTTATTTCTGTTGTTGCTGACGGTCCACTCGATTATTGGTCACTAGTTAAGTTTTAGGAACTTATATACTTTAGGTACTTAAAAGTAGTATTTTGCCGATGCTACTAATCGTTTAAAGAAGACAGTATAAACTTATTGTTTAACGTAGAGCGACGCGGTCGTCACGTGACGTGACGAATGCGTAGCTTTTTGTTGTTTAACGATCCAAAATTTGGATTTTTTTATTTATCTTTGCAAGTGGAAAGAACAGTTTTAAATTTTTTTTTAAATCTATCAAGGAATTAGATACCTATTACGCGTGTCAAGAAAAAACAGTTTTATGTCATGGAAATTACTCACAAATATTAAGTAAGAAAAAAAACAACGTTTCTGAAAGAGATTGTTATCTATAAATCTCCGGGCAGTCGGTGCGGCAGACATTTTTAATTAAAATTCTGTGGCCATCGTTGCTGGCTGAAATGCAAGTGCAGCAAATGATCATTCTTTATTTAAAATTAAATTCCCTTTGCCGTCTGCGACCTCTTATCAGTGTGGCCGTGCATTCGTGTCAAACATTTCATTGCGTTCAGGAATGAACGGGTGGATTGTAAGATGTTGGTGATGTAACATTCGTCGTAAATTTACTTTTTTATCTTCCCTTTATAGAGATGCTTTATGTTCTCGTTAGATATTGTAACCATTAATTATAATAATATATCAATCTCATATTTTATAATGGTAGCGTATCATTGTAAAAATTTTATTTTAAAATTAGATGAAAATCTGATTTTATAATTTGATAATATTTCAATTAAAATTAAAACTCTGTTTTTTTCAAGTTCATATGACATATTAGTCGATATATTAACCTATTTCATATTAGCCAATTGTATTTGTCATTTTTTACCATCAAAATCATTTATTCTAAATTATAATTAATTACACTGGTCGAATCGGTGTACCTAATTAATTATAATTACACCGATAATGTAATCAATTATTGGTCAAGCCCATTAGTCTAGTGGTTAAAGTGTTTACCTTAACCCTCTGTTTCAGTGGGTATAAATTTCCAAAGTTTGATCTGGATTTGGCAAGTATTGGTACCTAGACCTACCTATAATGGTGAATACAAAATAGTCTTAACAATTTCGCAATCATTTAGGCATCCCGTCTGACAGCAGTAACCACCCTCTTCCATAAAATCACCGTGAATCCCTTACTGGCATCCCTTTCACACTCACCGAAACACAACAGCACGCATGCTGTTATTTCACGATAACCAAACGGTGGGACAAAAGTTGGGCTGCCCAAATGTCAACTTTCCGGATCCAGACCAGAGCCAACTTTGAAAAGTTCATTTCAAAAGTTGGCGCTGCCAAAATCTAAACCGAAACTCCTGAGACAGACCCCTGGATGAGTAGTTTAGGCCAGTATTTAAACCACTCATCCAATGGGCTTGTCATTTGTCAACTATGTAATAAGTATATGTATGTCATGTGCTATATAAGTGCTTATTACATTTTTCACTTATTACATATATATTTTTCTGATACCTTGGACACGATAGCAGTAACTATCGAAATAATACACTCACTCATACGAACATCGCAAAAAAAAAAAAAAATTATAAAAACAGAAAATATTACAAAAAGTTACAATAAATACTTAAGATAATATTTTGTTGTTAAATTATTTAATTTTGAAGTGAAAATATTTGTTTTATGAAACCAGTAACAGTTTATTTTTATCTGAAAACTTACAAAAAATAGGAAAATTCCCTCATGAATCATTAAGGTTTATGAAAACAATTTTATTCTAGCATAAGACAGTATTATCCTATGGCCTCAGATTAAATAAGAGTTATTATACTACCGTAACTATGGATGGCTAGTAGGCAAACCATTCAGCCCCGCATATTATAGCCTTTGGATTACTTAAGTACATGTCTATGATTTTTTTATTAAAGATTATATTGAGAAATAAAAATTTTCGCAATAGGTAAATAAAGTCATTAAAATAAAATAATAATAATTTTAAGAGAATTACTTAAAAACTGCACATATATTTAAAAAAAAATTAAAAATATCTAAATTAAATAATATTTTAATTACTTAAATATATAAAAAAATCTAAGCAGATATAATAGTGATAATAGTTGAATATTTGCAAAATTAAATATGAAATAAGTACATTAAAACTTACATTCTCGAGAAAAATAATTCCAATTTAATCGCACTGCCACGCCACTCCAAAAAACATTTTTCAGGTATTTAGTTCATTATTTCTCACTTTTCGTCAGTTTGTTTAGTCAAGTGTGAATATGATTTTATACACGCGCATTCAAGAATATAAAACATACGACCAGCAACAAGCCAAGCGCTCACGACAACCGGCGTTTTTCAAATGTCTCATTCATGTTCTTATTTCCCGCCAATACGAATGCTTTATCATCCAATTTATTTACAAAATATTCTTGTGTTATCTGTACTGGAAAGGATAGCATAACTATTTCATTTGGTAGGATAACTTCTACTTCATTCAATCTTTTTTGACGCAATGTACGAATTTGAAAGCACCGGCATGATGTATACTGTTAGTAACATTTTGACGTATTATTCAATTTTGTCGTTTTATAACATGGTCATAGTACCAAATTAGTGCCATCTATTATTTTAATGCTGAACTAATTTATTCATTTTGGAAATTAAATTATGAATAACAACTAGTTCCAAGTGTATATGCTAGATGTCTCTCCTAGTCCATATGGGTCAAGTTACTCTATGATATGGGTAGCCTTGTCTATTTAATGGGAAAAGTTTAGATTAGACAAATAAAAAAAAAGTCAGCAGTACAAAGTTAAAGGGTTTCGATACTAAAAAAATAATCTAATAAACTCAAGTAATTTGAATTCTTATAAAATTGAATCCTATTTCAAAAATCACAGATTCAATGACATGACCTGAGCACAGAACCAGACGAAAAATTTTTCCCTCTTATCTGTCAGTCCACTGTCAAATCAAAATACTCAAAAAAAATTTCATTTATTTCAATTTTCAGTGTAAATTTTTACGATTCTCTTAATTTTCTGTTGAATAGATTTTTTTTTACAAAATAATTTTCAAGCATTATTATTTAATATTTATACACCTGCCCGCTTACATTACAATGTTCCGACCGATATGTGCGATCGGTCACCGAATATGTATAGAAAAAAATTGCAAGGAATTTGTCAGAAATAAAGTAGTTCATCCCGCAAGTATCTTAAGTCCACCGGAGAAAATAAAATTATATAACAAGGATAACAAAGAACTATTTGGTCCCTTGTTGGAGACTAGTAGAGAAAAGAAAAAACGTCGAAAATCCTGTAAGTTTACTTATTACGAATTATCATTATTGGCCTTGTCATAATATGCGAAAGTCATAAAACCTTCATGGAATTATTGCGCTGTATCACATACCTATACGATATGTAGATTATCTTTCACCGTTTACTGGTATAATGTGGTTATCATAACCACATTACATTGGCTTGTCAACTTTTGCTTTCAAATAGGTTAGGTAGGTACGTACTGCGTTGTTACTGCGTACTGCGTACCTACATTTTTATACCTAAATAGAATTAATTATCTTCCGCGTGTATAGCTCTTTGCCAAATGAAATCATATGACTGACACGATGATAGTAATGTCTGGCGCCGTGTGATATACATATATATATATTCTACTTTACAATATATCTGTTGCAGTTAAAAATAGTCGCGTAGCGCATCAAAACAACAGCACACCTATTGCGAACGAAAGTGTCGACAAATCGGTGAATTTTTCTTCAAAAAATGATCAAATCAATTTGATTTCATTGAGAAAATATAATCCTATACTTCCAATACAAAGGAAAATGTGGCAAAATACAAGTGCTTGTGTAAATTTTGTCGGAGTATTGTTCAATGGTGCATTGGTGAGGGGATTCAAGACTTATGCAGTGAGAAATGCTGCTCGGAGTTCCCCAGCTGAGCCGGGATATGTCAATGATGATAAAATCTTACAAATAAGACCTCATCAGAATGATTATGCTCGACAATATCCTTCAGTCACATTGATTTTGAACAAAACTATGACAGAAGAATCGAGGAAGAACTTAGAAAAATGGAAGCAAGAGAGGATTGCGGAATTGGGTGAAGAGGGATTTAAAAAATTCTATGAGGGTATGTAATAACAAGCTCAATTATTTTACAAATCTTGATAAAAAAAATTGTATTCTATTGATCATTTGAATGATACTTTTGTTTATAATCCATTTCACTTAAACTATTTTCTCATTAAGAATTTGTTCTATCTATACTAATATTATAATATTAGTAAAACTAAGAGATTTGTATTTTTGTATGTTTGTAATGAATAAACTAAAAAACTACTGGACTGATTTTGAAAATTCTTTCACCTATAGGAAGCTACATTATCGGCGAGTAACATTGGCCATATTTTATAAAGTTACGCCGGCGAAGTCGCGTGCAATAGCTATTTGTAAATAAAGAATTATTAATCTTCTGTATTCAATTTCCCTATAAGATTAGTAGCTCTTTACAAAACTCATTTCTAATAAGTAAAAAATATTTATTTATAACTAGGTGCAATAATAGATTTTGAAAATAAGAGAATTCTACCTACCACCCTTGGCAACCCTTGCTAACACATATAAAAAACAAAAATAATAATATTTTGGTATAATGGATTTCACTGATGAATTTATTTTAAACTTTATTTGGATAAAATTAAAAAATCTACAGCAAGCAATTCAAAATTTACAAAAAAAAAATAATTTCAGAAAAGAATGTATTTAATTATGAATTGAAACCGATTTGTGTAACGATTTCGATCGACTAATGCATTCGGTTCAGTTAAGTTATAATAAATTACATATATTTTAAAATAAATTAAAAACTAAAATAATAAAAAAATCCCAATTTAATTCATTTTCTGTTCATATAAGTAAGTACATATAACAACAAAGGAAACAATAACTGCGTAGTTACATCACATGTCAGTTAGTACTTTTGTAGTTGTGTTCAATAAAGAGATATTAATTCTGATTTGTGATGTATGAACTCTGTACCTTTACTTGTTCAATTGCTTTGTTTTCTTGAACGGAAAGCTATTGATATTTTGTTATTAATAGATGACTGACAAGAAATTTAATATGCCATCCATTACCTACTATGATTGATATGCTGCTACTGCTACTTAAAAGACAAAACAGGAAAACAAATTAATGTCTGATATTCACATCATCAAACATACTTCAATTAAAATCCATTCTACATAGATTTTTTTAAACTAATGAGTAATGTATTTTTTATAATATATATGTATTAGCTGGTTCCCGGAAAAAGTCGCGGGTCAACTGTTTATATATTTTTGAAAAATAAAAAATATGTAAACAGTTGACCTCGTTGCTATAACACTTGGCCAGGCGTTAGCATTTTATTTCATTGTAGATGATCCCTCGGGAACTGTGCTTTTTCCCTGGATGAAAGGTACCTTATGTCCTTTCTGGTGTCCTAGACAACGTGTATGCAAAATTTCACGGTGATCGGTTCAGTAGTTTTTGCGTGAAAGAGTAACAAACATCCATCCATCCAAATAAACTTTCGCATTTATAATATTAATATGGATTAGTATGGAGTATGGATTTGATATTAAAATGTGAATCTGTCAATTGATTTCAGCTCAAATGGCCCTGGGCACAAAATTACATAGCACTATCAAAACATATTTCACTCAACCTCAATCGCAGCTGCGCATCGAGAAGGATGTGGAAGGAGTTTGGAATTCAGTTTCAGATGTACTCAAAAGTGTATCATCACCGAAAGCCATAGAGTCCAATGTCGTCCATCCTGTGCTTAAATATAGAGGAGTTTTTGACGCTATCGCCGATTATAAGTAAGTTATTTAACACTAATACTGTGCTTAACACTTATAAGCTTGGCACTTATAGGCTTGTGAAACTCTTATAGAACATAACCATGTGCTGTTATGTTATGTTTCCCTTATAGCACAAATGCTGTTGTATGATGTGTGTTCACATGGGCGATACACTATTACACAAAGCATATAATAATAATAATATGCATTCAGGAGGTTTTGCTTAGAATTACAGTTCAACAGAGAATCAGAAATCAATATAATATGTAATTAATATTAAACTTTATTGGTGAGCTGATAAAGAATGTTGCCTATTTATTTTTAATTGTCTCTGTTTTTATTGGTTTTTAGTGTGATTTTTTAATGGTAGTGTGATATCCCTTTTACTTTTTTTTTGCTGTTACATAATGTTGGGTAAATGTTTACTCTCGTTTAAATTGGCCACTCAATTACTTGCCATGTCAAATTTTACAAAATGGCCTTCAATTATAACCTTGGCAATAAACTCGTAAATAAGATTACTTTATTGTTAGGTACATTGAAACTTATCGTAAATATCCGATAACGGAATAAGGTCGCTGACATGCAATTATTGTTGTAAATATTTTCAACTTGACAGATATAACAAATGGAGGCTAATTGGAAAGTCAAATACTTAAACAAATCGTGAATTATAACTTAAAATTTAACTTCACTTGGTATTCAAAGGATGGGGTATACAGTATAAGAAATATTAGCTAAAATATTACTTAAATATAACAATATAAGTAGTGGCACGCTGTTTTTTGCAGTATCACACTCACTAACAAATTACTCTAAATAAAAGTAATATTGCCTGTGTCAACGCCTTCTGTAATTTTAGTATCAAGAGCTTCTATTTTTCGTTTAGTTTTTAAATATGTGTATAGATTTTTCTTTGATAGCCTTAGTCATAGTGGATGTAGGCCACTTGTAAGGCTCGCCACCACAAGCTGTCTTTTTTTTTTGTTGACAACATTGGTTCTTCAGCGAAATTCAGAATCTGATCCTATTCACAAAAAAATAAAAAAATCAGAGACTAATCTTGTGGATCAGTCGTTTTGAGAGGCGATATTGAGACTATCCAACATAACTCTGAGTTCTCCCACTGAATACCAGAATTACTATATCGCCACTAAAACGGAGATGAGAGAGATATTCGCCATTAACTTTGACTTCTTGTGTTTCCTAGTCTAGAAGCCTTCAATACATCTTCCAACAATTTTGGAGATATCACATCCCACCCTTTGTCGAAATCTTTGCAGTTGGTACGGTTTCGTCTGTACTTGCAGGTCATTGTCGCCTTAGTAACAGATTGAATTTATAAATAGTGGAGAAAATTCGTATTTTTTTTTATCAAGTCATATAACATATCCTGTCTTATATCTCTGTGACGCCATTTAAGAGCCATACAGAAGTATGTCTGGGTCTCTTAAATGGCATTAAGATATTAGTTATGTTTCATAACTAAACATAATATATAACTTATTTACAGAGACAAGCCAACACTGATAGAATGGAAGAAATCCGACAAGCCTCGCAAATCTCTTTCCACTACATTTGATAATCCGGTTCAAGTGGCTGCATATTTCGGTGCCGTTTGCAACGATCTTAACTACAAGCATCTGAACGTTAGAGACGCTTTACTCGTGATCGCGTACACTGACGGTTCCAAAGCGGACGTTTATCATTTGTCTACGGATAAATTGAGGGAACATTGGGCCCAGTGGCTGAGTAGACTCGAAGAGTATATGAAAAATCACGGCAGTAACACTGAGAAGATTTTGAAGGGAGGCAAAAGGTTGTTCGAAGAGGACATTGGGAATCTCTAATAAATTGTGGTGAGTGAAAAATTAATACCGCTTGAATAGACTTGTGTAGTATAAGGGGCCATTCATTAATTACGCAAGGAATATTTTGGCCATTATTGACCTCTCCTACCCACATTTAATAGCACATAATATTTCTCGGACTACCCATCCTCTTTCTTACGTAATGTTAGAAAGATTACATTGATTATTTTTGGAAAAGGATCGACTCTTAATTAGACTTATAATTTGACGTAATTCAAATAAAAATATGTATAAATAAAATTGTACATAAAAAAAATAATCATATAGTTGTTTACCCCAACGCTTATCTAGAGGTTATTATGTAGAAAAATAAAATAATTTTAACCCTTAGTAACAGTCTTTCGATGTCAGGCTGAGAACTTATCACCTTCTCCCACTGGCTATTGACGGCTTAGAGCCTAATATAAATTATATTTGTTTTTTTTTTTACAGATGAGGTGGTATCAACATATAAATTAACAAAGAAACACAGGACCTATCAAATCTCAAAGTGACTGTTATATTAAATGTGATAAAAGTGCCCCGTCTTGTTTTGTTTAAACTTTTATCTGTCATGCGTCTAATTAACAGTTGAGATTAAATTCAAGCATGTAAAGAAACATCCACAGAAACCTCTTTGCCTTAACCATTTGATTGATATATTGTAAAAACGCCATTGGTTATTGGCTGATCCGTACAGTAATGGACAAATTTGATTTAAAGATGTTGATTTTTATGAACCTATGCAAGTTGTTTGCACACTCGTATAAATTCTGCCATAATTAGTTATTTAAAAAATCGGTGAAAATATAATGTTTTGAATTTTTTTCTTTGATTACACTATACTTAGCTCGAAAAAAAAAATGCTAAGCAAAAAAATAATAAAAAGCAACAATACTGACACAAAAATGAAAACAGTTTTGAACCTATATTTTTTTACATGGAATATTACATTTGAAATTGTTAATTATTTATAAGTCACAAAAGGTTCACAATTACATATGAACCTTAGAGGTGTTAAGGCTTTTGATTGCTAATATGTATCTTGCTAATATAAACCAACAAAGCATTCAATTAAACCCTATTTTAGAATTAATTGGTAAAGAATGAACATCAAATTGTTAATATAGTGTTTATATCGGTTCCTAATAAATTTTTGTTTTCGCTAGCCTATGTCAAAGTTTTAGTATTTTTAAATTTTAAAACTTATTTAGTATTGAGGCTTTTAAATTCTAAAAATTCAATTATTTTGTGGTTTGATGTGCATTGGACTCTGTACTCGATATTGATCTTTTGTGTAGTAAAATTTTGAATATTCCATATATAAATTTAATAAATATATATAGAATACCTATTATTTTGTTCTTTAGGTATTCTATATATTGATATAGGTACAAAAAATGTATATTGACTTTAAATTCAATCTGTACATACTTAAAAATATAATAGTTTTAAATAAAATTAAAAATTGCTAACCTAGTTGTTCACACTGACATTAATTTCTAGTTCTTATATGAAATCGTATAGCCAAATAATTTTTACCTAGTCATTTCTGGTATCCTAGTATCAACCTAAGCAAAATGTGCAATACTGACAATGCAATACGCAAAATGTACAAAAATACTAAATTCATACGAATAAATCAATTGTGTTAATTAAGTATTAACATAGAGTAAATATAGTATATTGCTGGTTAAGTACTATTTACTCTACGTTATTAATAACATCCTGCTTTATTAAGAATTAAAAAAATATATAACCATATTATTTTGAATAAGGTGTGATTTATCCACAACTTATGCAAACTTAGATGATTTGTATGAATTTAGGCTTTTTTTTTATTATTTCCAGTTGGTGGTTCATTATGCATATTGTACATTCTTTTGCTCATTCTGCTCTGAAGGAATTACCTTGAACACGTTAATTAGGCTTAATTATATATAAATATAGCATATGGAACAAATAAAACTGTAAATTATTGTACATATGTGCAAGTTTATTAATCAGCTAGATTTACAATCAAACGATCCACTGAAGTAAAAAAAAAGCTTTCTTTTCTTTTGTTTAAAATGCAAAGTAATTGTGAATTTTGTAATTATTATATAAATAGACATTCAAGCAAGGCATCGTAAGATACATTATATAATAGTAAACGGATTCCAAGAATAGCCTTTTTAAGGAAGGGCCAGAGTAAGTAATGCTTTTGTCATGCAAACTTCGTTGATCTAATTCAAAGAAAAAAATTAAAAAATGCATCGTTTAACACGGATTTTTAAAGATGTATGCTCAATACATGCTATAGATATGCCATGGATAATTTATGGCGCGTTTATAATTAAAAAAAATGATGCTGTTTTCAACATACAATTAGAAGATAAAAAGAGTATGTTTCTGACCTCAAAATAATAAAAGTATCAAAATCAGGCACAAGTTTATGAGATTAGCTCTAACGTAGTTGTGGTCATGCCAATTGGGTACATATTACATACATATTGTTTAGCCCTAAGTTTATTTTTTATGTAATTATAAAATCAATAAAGTAATTCATACTCTTAAAATTTGCATTTTTATTTTTTAATTCTATCATTGTGTATTCAAAAAATATAAAGAATATTACTATAAGAAGTATTTTTTTAAGGTAGGTACTACCATTTTCGTGTTTTGCAGGCGTGTCTCAAATCAAAATAAAAATTGTGGATTTCAGCAATAAAAGTACAGAAACTAAATATAAAATCCCCATTTGTTCCAGCAAACGTTTTTGCGTTGATAATTGGGTACCTATTAGAGAATTTTTAGGTGAATAGAGACGAATCAGTCGATTGATTTTTGGCCAATAAATTGCACATTGAAGCCCTCAATTGCGGTTGCGGAGATATTTCAATTGAAAGCTCGTCCATCATCGAACCATCGTATGATACATCATTTGAAGCCTCCGTACCGCAGCTTGCACTGAACATATTGTTCAAAGTGGGACCTGAAAAAATGAGTGGATCATACAGGCTGACGGTCCACTCGATGGTAGGTGGCTACCGTCGCCTTTAACACAAGCGTCGCCACAGGTGCTGCAAGTGCGACTACAATATTATTAGGGATGAGGGATTGAAAAGGGATAGAGAAATCGGCTCTAACATTCCTTACTCACTCACGGAAACAACAGCATATTTCACGGTGGTCTTCTGTAAGGGGGTGGTTACTGCCACCCCCTTACACTACTCAAATGACTGCGAAACGCATTATACCTATATCTGAATGAGAAATTAAATGTCTTATCGTCATTACCAGGTTTACCGCGTTAATAATTCCTATTATAAATTGTAATACATTATCTAACTTCTTGTGTACTTTAGGCAATGATAGTTAACTGTCATCAAGTGGACCGTTCGTCAGCTTGCCTATCACCCATTATAATAAAAAAAGAGACCCACTGTTATGTTTAAATTATTTCGTACTAGCTGTTGAACGCAACTTCGCCCACGTAGCTTTGTAAAATATAGGCTATGTTACTCGCTGCTGATAATGTAGCTTTCCATAGGTGAAAGAATTTTTAAAATCGCTCCACTAGTTGTTGAGTTTATTGATTACAATTATTCATACAAATCTTTTCTCTTGTTCGAGAATGCAGTGGCGAAAGCAAAGTAATCTTCAAATGGGAAGAACACCTTCTCGAGTAAAGAATGCTATTAATAATTATGAAGCCGACAAACTGAAATGCGGATTTGTTTGATCCCATTTGGAGATTACAATATGTAACATCAAAAGAGGGGAATATGTACAAGTCCACTTTGAATATAATCACGTAATCAAACACGTGATTATATTTAAAGTAAATATAATCACGTAATCAAACACGTGATTATATTTAAAGTAAAGTGAAGATATTTCAATCCTTAGAAACGACAGAGATAAGTACCTACCTACCTATAATTAAGTTACAATGCGAAATACTTACTGTAACAGTCATTTGCGTCAGAATTAAGCAGATCAGGATCAAAAATAGTTTTATCAATTATTTTCTCTTTTTCAAAACTCGTTATTGTAGATTTAAAAGGAGTCGTGATCGCAGAAAGGGACCTTGGAGGTGGTACATATTTTTGTTCATTAGCAAAAATACACGTTTCTGAATGGTTATGTATAAGTTCAATACTGTCTTGCAGTAAACTAGACTCTATGTCTGAAGAACCGCACAAGGACGGTTTGCTTGATTTTGAAATAAATTTCTTTTTCTCATTTCCAAACGGTTTTGTTTTCTTTTTTTTATATTGGTCATCAAATATGTTGTAACTTGACATGTCTTTTTGTTGCAACAATTCGACCGAAGTCTCATCTTGGGAATATTGTGGAGAAAACTCCAAACGTTCTTCTTTAATCGATTCAATAACCTTATATTCAGATTTTCGTGTTTGGTTCCTTTTAAGAGGTGTAGAAGTGCGTTTTAAAGATTTCTTTGCCTTATTTACATTACTATGAAACATAGACTTATTTTCATCCAAGACAGCTACGGATGAATCTGTTAAACGTCTTGGTTTCGTTTCCTTAGCTCTACCCGGAAAAAGAGACATAATTTTTTCTTTTAAAGGCCCGAATAAAGCAAATAAAGATTGCGTCTCCGTAATGTCTGCATTCGGTGTGGTTTTTGTTTTTAAATTCAATTTTGTATTATTTGATAATAAATAATCTTTCAGTTGATATAGAGTTCTCTCTTGAGGCATTGATACGTCCGTATCATATAAAGTATATGTACTTCCATTCAATCCTCTCCTATTAACGCGATACATATTTTTGATACTTGATATTTCTGGAGTTGGCGGCAATGTAACGCTGCTCGTGTTTGTTAGGCTTGTTTTAGATTGGTTAAATATTATATCATCACAAATTTCCTGCATAATTTTGGGCTCTCGAATTTGTTCCGAAAAATTAGCGAACTTAATATTGGGCGATTCGTTTAATAAACTTTTCATAAAGTGAGATTCAGTTCTTCTTTCTTCACATAGAGAATATTTCTTTTTTTTCCGGTTGGTTTTAGAAGAACTCATAATAGAGTCTTGATAGTCATTGGGGTTTAATGACTGTATAAACGACATGGCTGGCGACGATATCGATTCTGGTAGTTTCAAACTGGAAGAAAGTTATAAATATGTACTATATATTTTTTTTAAATACTGAATATATAATCTACATAAGATAACTTAGGCACCTCGCTGTGATGAGACCATGGTGAGATAAATAGACAGTATCACTTACTTTGCAGGTGCCAAGTTGACTTCTGTGAGAGTAGTAGGTAAATAAATGTCAAGTACTAAACTTATTCAGGATTTAACTATTGAGCTGGTTAGTAATTAAATATTATTAATTAAATGTCATTAATAAAAAAATATAGGTATCCTTTTCAGTATTGAATAGGTAAAAAAAAATCACGAAAATCGTGATAAGGAATGTAAGGAAAATGTATGAACATGATATGCTAATAGCTGTACTGATGGAAGCAGGTCTTCAAGCATCCAATAACAATCCAGTACACATTAAACAAAAGACAATTTCAATATAGATCTCTTTATTTAAAAAAAAAAACACCTGCTCCCAATCACAAATATCATAATATACATATAAACTAAATAAAAATCACTGTGAACTTATACTGTATAATCCTGTATACATATTATATTCATTAAACTAATAGTTTGTAACATTTTAATTTAAAAGTAAGGAAAACAATTTGGTATTAATATAATAGAATATTAGATTCCGCCAATTAGAAAAGAAAATAAATTTAAGTCAAATTAACCTGAAAATCTTATATAAAATCAATACACAGGAAAATCAATCTTCTTTAGATGCTGATTGTGAATAGCTTTTTTTTTAAAATTTATTTATTTAGATCCAAGAAAATATTAAAAAGTATCAAGATCACTTGTATTGTAGTGCTTAGTATAAATTGTTTACAATCTTCATTGACTCGCATTGTTATATTTGAAGTAATTTTTTTTACTCAATTTTTTTTTTAACTTTTAAAATGTTACAAATTATAACATATAATAATCATTTTTTTATTAAGAATGTTTTGAATTGATAGATTACAATGACATTACTGTGGGCGTGCGACCTTGGAGTGCTGTGACCAAACTAGTGCTATCGCGGTTTGTAAATTCAACGTCAATTAACTAATTAATTAACTTGTATCATCATTTAATTAATTAATCTATCGCCACGAAATATTTTCATTGTCATATAAATAAAAAGTGTCGCCAGATATGAATTACCAAATTAATTTCAATATGTATCTAAAATAAGAAATGGATTTATCAATAAAATCGTAGTTAGTACCTTGAGTAAAAACTTTGTTCTTAAAATAATAGGTTTTTATCCCTTAAACAAAAGCTTCGTACTCAAAATGATGTGTCACCAAATAAATCGATTTTATCTTCGTCAGATTGTGACTTATTTTTTATTTTGTTATTTTGTCACCAGTACATTAGTTACCTTTTATTTCGTTCAGTTATTTAACAGTTCAGTTTATTTTAATTAAAAAAAGTTCAAAGGAGCGGAGCCAAATTTTTACGGGGCGCTACGAAAATTGACTAATCCTTTATTATTCTACTAGAAATTATTATTTTATATACATATTATTTAAAATACATACAACTTGTATAATATACAAGTAATGCAAATAGTGGTTAAATATTACATACAATAATATTTTCGTTTTTTTTTTTGGAACTTTATGAATTTTTCAAGTGACATATTTCATTTTTTTTTAATGATCGTTTTCAATTATTTTGACTGTACAGTTAAAATAAATCAAATAAAGATTATTCGATAATTGATAATATATTCCGATGATTATAGGGGGATATATATTTACGTTTGTTTGGCAACAGATTATTTAACAAATTCAAAACCAATGATATTGACGACAGCTTAAATCATACCCATTTTTTTTTAATTGACACATATTTTATTTTTTATTAACATGAATAAAAACACGGTTTTTTTTAAGTGCTCTAATCAGTTGTTTTAAAACAAAATGCATACTTATATGCAGTTTGAGTAATATAACGCTATCGATACAAGTGCGTAGGATGCACTCAGGTCGCGCGCGTATAATACAAAACAATAATACATATTAGTTAACAATTAAACAACTACTTAATAAATAATGTAAATTAATGAGAAACTAACTAATTTCATATTTACATATGTATATGGTATATTTACTACAACTCATGATGTAACTACATATATTTTAGTTTACATTTTTACATTCATAGTCTAAGATCCGGCATTAGAAATATATACCCTCATCTGTTATTTAATGATGGCAAAGATTATCTGGTAGATGATACTTACATTGATAAATTGCGAATGTGTTGCCTAATTAAATTGCGTTAAATAAAATAAATTATAATTAACTTTCGCCATCCCTATCTGTCACATGGCGTAGCGCACGCAACGCTTCTCTGTCACTCCACGATCGTATAAAAATCATATTATTAAACATAAAAAATTCTTAAAATATAATTTATTAAAAAATTATTTTTTATATAAATTTTTACATTTCTTACTAAATACTATTACGAGCGTGGCGTATTTAGTAAGAATATTTAGTAATAGAATATAAAAATAATAAGAAATATAAAAATTTATATAATAAATAAATTTTTAATAAATTATAATTTAAGAATTTTTTTATGTTTAATATGTTTTTTATTAGAGCGTGGAGAGTGACAGAGAAGCGTTGCGTGCGCTACGCCATGTGACAGATAGGGATGGCGATAGTTAATTATAACTTATTTTATTTTATTCGCACATTCGCAATTTATCAATGTAAGTATCATCTACCAGATAATCTTTGCCATCATTAAATAACAGATGAGGGTATATATTTCTAATGCCGTATCTCGTACTATAAAAAATTGATGTGAACTCATTTCAACCACATAAATTAACTAACGTAATTTTAATAGTTTACATAAATTGTATATGTAATTATATTTTCGCTATCACTACATTTTATACTAGAATTGATTAGAATTTATACTAGAATTACATTTTATACTAGAACTAGAATTACCATAGATAGTTCATGAGTATAACATCATGATAAAAATTAAAGGTTTACAAAAAAAAAAACAAAAAACCTAAACTTTCTTCAATACTCCAAATAGTACATATAAGAAACAAATAATCACATTTTTATATTTAACATACTAAATAACTAATGTAACAGTGTAGGAAAAGATATCTTTGTATTTTTTTTACTTCCTACTAAAACTTAGGTTCTCTTTTTTAGTTTAAGAATTTTTAAAAAAATTCTTCACGAGATCGTATATTTTTAAAAATATTAACAAACACAACGAATGTATTATATTAAAAAAAAATTAATAATAATTCCAAATTGAAAAAAAAAATCGTCTTATTCTTACGACAAAATAAAATAAACAATCATCACGATAAAATAAATGAACCAGACTTATTTATTTTATCGTGTTTCTACGATATGTTTTATTAATTTTTTTAGGTGGTGTGTAATAATACCCATAATCGCTTTGTTCATCGTCTCCACTATCTTGTGCGAAGGTTTTCTTTTTCATCATACTAATTCTTGACGACTTTCTCACCGGTGTTTGAGTTTTTTTAGTTCCTATAAGTACAAATAAATGTCATTAATTTAATGCCTGTTCAAAACTATCTATTCTCTTTTTTGCTTTCTTATATGTATATACACGTTTGGTCTAGTGGCTAGTAACCCTAGCTGTTAACCAAACGGTCGCGGGTTCGAATCCCGCTAGGGGCAAATGTTTATGTATTAACATTTTACCTTTGTACCTGTCATGTATTGAAAATAAACATACCATCCTTCTCTACGTTTTTCTTGGATTTCGGTCTGCCCTGTGGAGATTTACCTTTAGAAGATACTGATCTCTTCTTATTTGCTGGTTTACGACCGCGCCTGTAATGTATATGTACATTCTCTCATAATTTAAGCCCAATAGATACAACATTTAAAAAAAACCCCTGGGGATACGTGATGAACTTTCCAAGATTACTAGATATTTTTGAATTTCGATTCATATTTACATGTGACATAAATAACTCACCTCATTGGGACTTTATTCGCTACGGCCTGTGATTGCAGCTCGTTATCGTGGAGCTCTGTGAATACAAAAAAAAAACTAAATAAAAAGTGTCCAGTGCTTATATTACAGGTCAGTGGCTGTCACATTTAAAGTGAAAATTAGCCGTTGTTATGGCAACCGAGTTAATAAATATAAGACTGAGCCACAGCGAAGTGTGGTCAGCTAACTTATTATCTAACAGCAGACAAATTGCGATCGCGTGTACTGACATACAGAAATGATGCACTTTATTTATTGTCCGCAAGAGGCAGCACCGTCGCTTATCGCAAACCACACCACTGTTATGAGTTACGTGATATTTAGTGAGATATTGCACAATTTGATAGTAAATTTTCGCCTGTCGCAAGTTAGTCGCAAGTCGTCTGCTTTTAGATAATAAGGCAGCCGAATATTGTATAATTTTAACTCCGTGCGAAGCTTGTATTATTTTTTAATGTATTATAAATGTCGACAGGCAGGCTAACGATTCACTTGGGACGATTTATTAGCAGATCAGTTTACCAAGATTGTTATCGGAGTATTTTGAACCATCCATATTTTTTTACCTCTTTTTTTTTCAAATTTTAAAAGAATAAACACAAGATACGAACCTTCAACAGTAGCAGTGGAAGCATTGTTACTTTTGGTGGGCGAAACAATTTTTAGCACTTTCAATAGCTCGTTGAAGTCGGAACAGATTTCCTTCCAATCACCTTTTAGACGAATGTCCTGAAATTTATTTAACAATTAAATAATTAATTTTATAGATAACACAGGAATATTTACAAGCTTTTTTTACACTTAGTAAAATAATAAATAGTTATGATTTTGAATGTAAACAAATAGAAGTTTTTTTTTATATAATTCTATAACAACTAAAAACATTCAAATAGATTATTTAATGAGAAAAAAAAAAGTGTTTTCACCTGTGATTTAGTTTTAATGTGAATTTTCACTTCATTTTCTTTGTCCTCGTCTTCAGTTCGTGACGTCCTCTCGTCGTCTTCATTTGAAGAATGGTCGATAAATGCATCTGTAAGTAATTTATTAAGTAATTCTTAAAGATATCTTCTTTTTACTTGGTTTGAATGCGTGAAGATAGAAGGACGGACAGACAGTCCATTACTCCTAACTTAATCAGGGTCATTTTGCAAGTTATTTATGTATATTACTAATTATATTGTTTATTTTCATTACAATTACTCGAATCGTTACAATGTACTTAATAAAGAAGAATGGCAATTTTCGGAATCCATAAACAGCCATGTCTACATTGAGAAAGAAGGATAATACTATAATATAACATACAATATTATCTATTTGGCGATTTGTGATAATTACATTGAAAAAGGAAATTAAAAACTTACAATTTTTATCAACGGTGAGTTGTTTTCTTAAACTGAAAAAAAAAAGTATCCAGTATGGTATAGACAGGAAGAGAATAAAAAATATATAGACATTAATACAAAATTCTAACATAACAGCACTTCTGCTGTAATTTATATAACAAAAAAGGAACTCACTCGGCAAAAGCGTTCTCTTGACAATCCAATTTAGTTTTGATTTTTTGCAACGACCTACAAAAAACAAGACAATATTAGAACCCAATACGAATTTTTAATTTTTCAACTTTATGCTAAAAAAAATAGTTTTGATTTTTTTTTGTGTTTTATCATTGATATCCCAGTTATATATTTATGCAAAACAAAAAAAATTAGCTTAATATAAAATTGACCAAAAATCTATTTTAAACACTTTTTGGAAAATAGTCAAATACCCTATTTAAATAATACCTCTGGATTTAAATTTTATTTATTAAATTTTAAAATATAAATTTATAACTATTACTTCCAGGTATACAGGATACAGGTATAAAATATATTACACACAGTTTTCATAATGTAATTTGATATTAAATTCCTATAGCAATAATGACTGTAGAATAAAAGAAAACACGAAAATTGCATAATTGCATAACTCACTGCATAATCCCGGTTGTCTTTTTTTCTTGATCAATATATTTTTGCTTCCAAAATTCTCTTTCCTCTTTAGGGGACTTGTAAGGTTCGACTGGCATTTCTGCAACAAGAAATTATTATTTTATCTTCAAATGTTTCTATACTCTATTAATTTGAGCAAGATATTTTATGTAAAAACAAATACCATACGTGAAAAATTAACAAAAATAGACTCATATATCAATTGAAATACCATTGAAGACAAAATAAAAATGTTACCTTTTCTCTTTTTAAGGAGATTTGCTCTAAGTGGTGGTCAGTGAAACACTTGGGATTATTTTTTTATTTATTTACACCATTAACATATTATATTAATAGGGAAACTAAAAAAAAAGAAAACATACCTTCATCAGACGAGGAGAGTTCAAGTATGTCCGATTGTATCCCACTGAAAATAAAAACATTTGATATTATGAATTTATAATATAATATAATATAATGAAAAGACCGATGGCTAATATTAGTTTAGATATTATAAAATATAATAATTTACTCGCGGGAACTTCTATGACATGTTGTGCTTTCATTTGATTTGGAATCACTGTAATAGAAATAAAATATAATAAGTCACGGCAAGTACATAAAAGTGGTCAACATTTTTGGCGGCAGTGACCACCCCGCCTACACAAAAGTTCGAAATTGCAGTTCGAAGTTAAATTACCCACCAACTACAATCTCTTCCGTGACCATTAACATGTAATAAAATGAAATTTTATTTCCATTTACAAGTACATATTTGCAAAATTTCCAAAAAATAAACTGGGGTAAAAGGGTCATTACAAAATGCGAACCAATATTGACTCGTTTCACAAATGCCATAAAATAAACTAAACTTACGCAGCGTTGTTTTTTGACAAAGCACATGTTTTTGAGCAATTACACTTCTTGCGTGGACCTTCGGCATCTGAAAACATTAAAATATTAAACATTAGAATTTTGAAGACGATTTTGATTAAATAGAATATCTAATGGATGGACAAAATGATCTATTTCTACTAGAAAATAACAATTTAAATAGCAATTTCCTGCACACTGTCAGTAAAAAATTGTATCTACTATGTCAGAACTAATGAAAGCGAGGTGTATCACTTTGTTTTGAAACAAAGCAATTATTGACTAGCACTAGATAACACAAGAGTATATAGTTGTCATGCCGATTGGACGATAGGTTTGATCGTGTATAGCTAGAGCATCTCAAATAAAATTAGATCTAAAGATAGAGCCCCATGGACGGCAGAGTGAAGCCGGTAAAACTGCGCCCTCACCCTATTGGTACATAGATGGTTACTATTTCTCGCCTTGTTAAAATATTTACTAGTAAAAATGTCGGATTGTATGGTAAGTGCGAATTACAAATTGGTAACACAAGATTAAACCTCAGTGGTTTTTTTAGTGTTATTATTTTACATGTATTATATTATTAATCTTAAAATTGTTAAAATTATAAATAAAAAAAACTAGCTTCACTATGACGTCCGCGAAATTCTGTCTTATTTGGTCTTATTTTTAGTTGGATGCTCCCACCGAACGTTGAAATTAAAACTTTCCAATTAGCTTATACATTATTATATATGTAAAATAGCTGGTAAATTTTTTAAACTTACCCAAATTTTCCAATGGCATACGTAATATTTTTTGTAAAGCTTCCCGCTCCAATTGAGGCATTCTTGAAATTGAACGTTTTCTTTTAATTCGCTTACGTTTTTCAATTAAATCAGGACTGTCCGAGTCTGATTGTGAATTTAACAAAACTACTTTAGTACCTCTCTCATTTGGTACCATGTCCCTTTCTTTATTAGGATCACTGTTTGTCTGTTTGTCGCTTTGATACTCGAGGGAACTTCTTAAACTCGGCTGCATATATTTGGAACACGTGGGATTTCTATTTATTCTTACATTTTCATTGTCACGTGAGTCATTTATTGTACTTACATGACAATCTCTGTTTTCAGATATATTAGTTTTCTGACAATTACTCCGAACTGTCATCGAATTTCTCCGATTCGAATAAGCTAAAATGTTTCTTTTCTTTGTTTCTTGACAGGCTTTTTCTTGTATCGCTTTTGTGATTTCATCATTGTTGAATCCCTTCAATGATTCATGCGGATCATTCCGAAAGTGAGAATCGGATGACAACACACTTTTACTTTGTACGTTTTTTGTAGAATCCGAGTGGTCTTTATTTGTTTGTTGTTTACGTGAAGGACCTATGTTAAGACTATTATTTTTAACAGGACTTTTGTCTCTATTGTTTACAGGCAAAGATTCATTAATTCGAGACTCCGTATGGCTACAATTTCTTCGAATCGGCATTACATCGCATTCTGAATCTGAATTTATAGGGGAAACACGCCCGTTTTGCGTTAAAGAAAATCTTTCGGTGACATTGTCACTAACCTCTACTACTGGCTGTGTAATTGTCAATTTTTTGGAACTTATGTTTTCAGAGCATTCATCCGATTCGCCCCCCTCCTGGTTACTAGATTCGTCAATAACTAGTCTTTCCATAGATGACGAACTATGAGAACTAGTTGATTGCGAATCCTCCTCGCCTACATCATTGTCCGCTTCCATATTTTCTGCAATTGATACTGAAATACCACAAACAATATGAAAACTAAATTAATTAAGTTAACGATAACGTAATAACTATATCGTAAACATAATTTATTAGAACTACGCAAGGATGACACACTAAGTCAATATCATCCTACATTTTTAATGTGACCCTGATGTCTTTGACCAAAAAAAGAAAAATAAAATAAATTTTATATTGAGCTATGACACAAAATCTGTGACAAATATAGCGAGGTTCCCAGCAGATTAAATCCTGATCGAAAGATCGTAAGATGCTCTCTAAATATTCAGCCACCTAAATCCATCAAAAAAAAAAACATTTAAAACTGAACATACATGTTAAAATATAACAATAAAAAAGAACTTTACATGCATATGATAACTTGAATGAAAACTTATCTATACTATATCTCTATAAAGATCATTGGAAACGTACAAACCCTCACAACACAGTCATTAGAAAAAACAGTTTAAAAATTGTCAAATTAGATGAAAGAATAAAATAAGAAACAAAGGCACATCATTACTAATAATGTTTCTCTAATGAACATATTATGCTCAATCTAATCTGTGAATTGTGACAACTAAAACAACTATTCAAAGCAAATTAGGAAAAATTACGATACCTGTAGAAATTCAAACATAAAAAAAAACAATCCATAGTTCTAAAATTACAAGGAACTGACAATTCAAAAAATGGAATATGATGCTTAACTAAAGAAATCAATAAAGTCTGAATAAGGAAAAATATAATAGCACACAACGGCCAAATAAAACAAAAATTGTTAACACCCTCTACTTCGGGTACATTAATTAAACCACTTTATGTTTAGTTCAAGTACTTTTATCGTCTATATATTACCAGAACTACAATTCCAAGTATAAGATATGCGGACATACGACGACGACCTCTCTTAGCGAACGTATTCGTTCAACTGACTGATACCCTTTTAATTTATCATACCACTGAATGAATCTGAACGAATGACACCTCTTTTTGAAACATCACAGAGCACATTTCCATCAACTGCAGTTGACATAAATAGCAGACGCTAACAAAACTAATAAAAATTAATTAGAAATTTTAATAAAAATATATTAATTACTTGGGTTTGCACTGTTGGCCTTTACATTTTCATTTGCTGGTAGTAAATCTTGTGATAAAGGCACATCTTTTGTGGTTAAGTCACGTCTGAAATATAATGTTTTAATTTAATATTAAAAGATTTAAATAGGTTGTATATATGACATAATCTGAAATATCATTCAGATTGAGCCATAGATACTTGCTAAATAATATTACAAAATTACTTATACACAAATCAAATTAAAAAAATAATTATGCATAAATCAAATAATATCAATTACATATTTTCAATTCCAGTATTTATTCACACTATACTATTTTTATTTCAGTTTAGATTAAGCACAGACAACTGTGTAATTAATACACAAACCCAGAAAAATATTAAACTACCTTCAGAAATTATTTGTTAAATACTTTCACAATAATATTAATACATAATACTACATAATTTATTATATCAATATTATACATAAAATCCAAATTATTATCTTAACTAGCACTACAAAGTAATTAAGATAAGTAACCTACACAAAACTGGTAATTTTTACCATGTATTCCACAAAATCACAAAAGAGAAATAAAGTTTTGACATAAACATTATATAAGTAATTCAACGTAACTTCAATTGTATAGAATAGAGCATCAAATTATCTTTATTATAGCTTTCTTAAATCAATTTTATGTCAATCTATCTGATATTTAATTCTTTAATATAACATTAACATAAACCTTTCATGATTCCCTTAATATACAAATTATAACCTACTTTAACAATATTTATCATTTTTATGTACATATTTATATATATATGTAGGTACCTTACCATTATAGTATTTTTGATTACCAATATTATCTCTTGATTAGTATATATGTAGTTATGCAATTAAATACATTCCATTCTCACAAGAAATATTATTTGAGGTTTTTATTGCACAAAATTTAAAAAAAAAAAACTGTTAAAACAGCAAATTGTTTTCTTTGGTCATCAAACAAATTCCGATTTATCTCCAGCCTAGGATAAGATTAATTAAATGAGTATAAAAATTCTTACCCCTGTCTAAAGCTGCGAATCTGCTCCATACTTAGCCCATAATAGGGATTGTGTATATCTGGTAAAATCCTTTTTTGAAAATTTTCCTTTAGACTTTGCCAAGACCTGTCTGTCAACTGCAAAAAAAGTTTTAAATTTAAATGTTAAAAATCATTTGATAAAGAAATCAGCATTAGGTAGGTAGTTCTCTAAAAATATATATTTTTATTTGTGAATAACCTATATTATCAGGTATTTCAAATTTGAAATATTTGAAGAATAATGAAATGAATAAAAGGATGCAGATAAGAATAATGGGATGCAAATTTTTTGGATTTTAAAATGGGATATTAATGTAGATTAAATGCTTTCAAATGGTAAACAGTAACTTACTGAGGAATCGGCTAGATTCATCCATAATTTTCTACCTTTTGTCTGTCCATAAGCTTCATGTTCCACCAAATATTGTACTACATTTTTCATTTCCCGCATGGTATATGCCTTCCTGCAAAATTATTTTATTGGTATTATAACCCAGTAATATGAAAAATATATTTTATACGGTGTCCGCACCGTAGTTCTTTTTTCTGAAAATCCTACAGAATCTAACAATTTTTCAGGATAAAAAGTATCCTATAGTTAAATACAGGTAATACATTATTTAAAATCACATTCAAATTGGATAAACAGTTTCTGAGATAAGCACAGACAGGACACGGTGTCTTTGTTGTAGCATGACTATATCTCCAGGAAAAAGTCCAATCATATAGCAGTATTTTGTAAGAAAATTTTTAATCTCGTAACAAATATTTCACATATTAGTTAGCTAAGACCAGTATAGTATTAAAATGTTATTATTGGTAGGTTTTATTGTAGATAACTTTTTGTATTGTAGTTGTCAAGCAAATTAGCCTAGTGTTTAAGGTGCTTGCTTTAGCGCTCTATCTCAGGGGTCCCAGGTTTTATTTATGGCAGTGCAAATTTTGGAAATTAACTTTTCAAAGTTGGCTCTGATTATGATGTTTTAGTAGAGCATTTGCAGTTATAAATTAGGTAGCCCAACTGACCGTCAGTAACTTACAGAAGACCAATGTGAAATAAAAGCTAGTATTCTGTTTTGTTTCAGTAAATAATTGATTTCCCTATCCCTTATCCGTAATCTGAATAAGGTCGGCAACGCACTTGTGGTTAGGTAGGTAATTATTAAATGCGCAGTTTATACCGCGATTAATCTGATGACAATATTAAAGATTGATAATTTATTTATATAGTACTATCACGAAACTAATTAATGTGAATTAACTAACAAGTTTTTTTATTAAAACCAGTATTACATTTTTTATTTTCACAGGAACTAGGTTATTAAATAACAAAATATGAATACTTACATTTTGCAAGCGTAACTAAATTATACATTAATGTATTTTATTTATATTTCTTATTTTATACACCTGTATTCACTCGAATTATGTACCAATAATTAAAACCGTAGTACGGACTACAGACGTAAAACAAATAATAATTATTAAACTTACAATACAAATTGTAATTTTGTTAGTATACAATTACTGACAGTTACATACCATATAGGTGGACAAAGAGTATATAATCACTACGTGGGACGCGTCGCGTCAAATAAGTTACTCTATGCGTCGCGTTGTCTGACTTTGGTCCAACTTTGGTCTGACTTCCCCACAAAGTACTATACTATAATTATTGGACTGCCCATACAGTGATATGTTCTGTGCCCATAGTGGTGCCCATACAAATACCTGTCATCTGTCAGCCGCTTGACAGTTATCTGGACCACAAACTAAATAGTAGATACTAACGTATGGACGTCCGATAGAACGCACTGGGATGGGATGGGATGTGAATGACCGTGCTTACCGTATATATATATGTTACGGCTAAAGTTAGGTGTGAACATAAACTTAAGATTAGCCGGCTAATCTTAAGTTTATCTTCGAGAGGAGGCTAAAGTTCGATAATATGTTAGTTTGCGTCGTGAATTTCCATCTTTAGCCGGTTAATGTGCACATTAACCGAAACGAAACGGCTAAAAATGTTTCGATAGATTTGATCGAATAATAATGTTCTTTGTAATTCGAAATGCCATTCTAGTTTATCATGTTCCAACAAATAGCTCCTTTTTTATGATAAGGTCGACAGACAGGCTGACGGTCCACTTGATGGTAGGTGGCTACCGTCGCCTATAACACAAGCAACGCCATTAGTGCTACAAGTGCGCTGCCGACCATAGAAGGATTGAGGATAAGGGATAAGGGAGGGATTCAATATTTTATTTTAATGACTAGATATTGTTTTAAGTTATTACTTCAGAAGTTTTATTTTGTAATTTTGTATACCTACATAAGTATGTGTAATGAGAGTGATTATTTTCGTAATAAAAGGTTTCGTGTCGAAATAGTAAACATTATTATACCGTTTTCTTTTTCATTTGCTTCTTCTACATTTTTAGCCAAGGGCCTGCAGTTAAACTTAAGTTTAGCCGGCTAATGATAGATGAAACTAACATTAACATCTCCTCGAAGATAAACCTAAGTTTAGCTATGTTACGGCTAAAGATAGGTGTGAACATAAACTTAAGATTAGCCGGCTAAACTCAGGTTTATCTTCGAGATGTTAATGCAATATTACTATACTCTTTGTGTTAATGTTAGTTTCTTCTATCATTAGCCGGCTAAACTTAAGTGTAACTGCAGGCCCTTGGCTAAAAATTTAGAAGCAAATGAAAAAGAATACTTTATAATAATGTTCACTATTTCGACACGAAAACTTTTATTAAAAAATAATCACTCTCATTACACATACTTATGTAGGTATACAAAATTACAAAATAAAACATCTTCAGTGTTAATAACTTAAAACAATATCTAGTCATTAAAATAAAATAATAAGGAGCCCCATCCCCCCCTTATCCCTTATCCTTAATTCTTCTATGGTCGGCAGCGCACTTGTAGCACTTATGGCGTTGCTTGTGTTATAGGCGACAGTAGCCACCTACCATCATATGGACCGTCAGCCTATCTGTCGACCTTATCATAAAAAAGGAGCTATTTGTTGGAACATGATAAACTAGAATGGCATTTCGAATTACAAAGAACATTATTATTCGATGAAATCTATCGAAACATTTTTAGCCGTTTCGTTTCGTTTAGCTGTTCGCATTGATGTATTAATTTCAATTCAATTCGTTTTCGCAAGTATGTATTAAATTTAATTATATTACGTAACATATTCTAGTTTCAGCGTAATTGTGTAGTGGCGAAATATCAGAAAATATACAGAGGTGTCGGTTACGTTACAGTAACACGGTTACAGGTCGCTAGTTCAATGGTTTTTTCAAAAACACAGTTTATGTCTAATGAGTCTTTCCAATGGGGTTGTTTTATTGAATTGACATCTAATATTTCGTGAACCCACTACAGTAAATAATGTCTATGGTAGGTTTATTTATATAACAGAATTCAGTACTAGTTAGTCTGTGACAGAATTTTATGGTCTGTGTAAATCTCTTTGGTGTCTCAAAACGAAACTATTTATCGCCACCCAATACCGGGTTTTGAAACTATGTATTTTAAAAACTATGTATTGGAGGATAAAGTGTTTCTAGAGCGTTGCGGTTAAAACTATTGATTGCCGAATAAAGTCTTTCAAGTGTGTATGTAACGGTTGATTGAAACTGTGTATTTATTTGAGAACAAGAACAACGTTTCCAATATGTAATCGAGAGTGATGGGACGCGCGATTATTTTTGTGTTGTTATGATGATATAAATAAATTAAAAAAATAATTGTAATTTTAAATACTTTTTCTTAATTTTCTTATGCAAAATGAAATGATCTTTCCTTCATACTTTAACCAGGCTTAAGGCTGGCTGCAAATTATTATGGTTGGTTATTCAGATATAATTATGCTTTGAGATTCAGAGATTTCAGAAGCATCTGTTTACTTTTATTTGCAGGCGTATTTAAAAGTTCATTTCATTTCAATATTATGTACATTGCGTGTCCATATTTACACCCTTATTTAACGCCTTTCAACGGATACTTTTAGATACACACAGGGATTACATACTCTACCCTCTCTTTAGATATCGTACCACAGACTAACTAGAGTACGTGTATCGTACGTTTGCTTCGTTGCTAACACAACACTGTACCAATACATAGTTTTGCTCGATACATAGTTTTTCTGAAACTCAATACCGGGTTTTAGGTATTGCACCGATACATAGTTTTTGAAACTATTTATGGTTTAAAACGCCCACCTCTACGTAGTGATTATATACTCTTTGGTGTTATTATTATCTTTCTTGTCGCTCGTTTCTCGGCTCGATAACAAACTTGTAAATTGTAATAAATGTGAGTAATTTATAACAAATACATTGTTCGTTAGGCCGGTTTTAGAGCTCGCCTGACGGTCGGTGCGTACGGTCGGTCTTGACGATACGCACGACCGACCAGTTCAGAGCTCTATGACGAACGCACCGCACCGACACTGGTAGTCTGGTACAGTCACAAACACGTACACGAACTTCGGTAAATAGGCGTTCGGTGTCGATATAAGCCATGTTTGATCAAAATTACTTAAATCACTAAAAGGTAACTGTTCGGGACAGCCTATAGTTTTACAGACATAGCAGTGATTTAACAGTTTAACATTTTCATACAAAATAAATAAATATTACTGGCAAACGGAATAGCCTTGGTGTCATAATTCGAGAAATCTTAACGGCTGTCGATAATACAAAATTAGAATTTAAATCGAAATTAGAATGTCATTGTACTAGTACATAAAACTTGTTTTGAAAACCTACAACCCTCTTCGACTAATCATCGAACGGCTGGTCAGTGAGCCTTGAGTGAGCCCTCCTTGACCGGATTTCCTGCCCACTTAGGTCTAGCAAATACCACTATATATATCATGAAAAATTATCTAAAGGATAGTGAAAACTGCATCAAAATCCGCTGCGTGGTTTAGGAGAAGTAAACAGCCATAAAGGCATTAAAGCAATTTCATATTAAGTATACTATGCAATGAAGAGGATAAAGCTAACTACTATAATATTCGCCTGGTATCAGTAGTACGGTTGCTAGTCCGGTTGACCGAACTAATGAGACTTTTCAGTCTCAGTAGTCCGGTTGTACACGTCACCCGGACTGTTGAGCCCCCTTTTGTATCAGTAGTTCGGCGCTGGTGAAAAACTTTTGTTTTCTAAAGTACTGATGTATGTACACACATGACGATTGTTTTACATTTCGAAGTAAGTACCTTTTTTTCTAAAGGAGAGAAATTTCACCCTTCAAAAGTATTAAAAATTTGTAATGAGAGCTAACTTTTTAAGAATAAGGCAATTTTATAAAAAAAAATTCTATTGATATATCTCCACACGTCAATTGCAATTGTGCATTCTGTATAAAGTAGTCTCTTTCAATGTCCGATTTCTTTCGTTCTTCTTTTTTTCCATATTTTGATACTTGCTCCACCCGAAAATTAACAAGACTATCGTCATCATTTAACACGTGCAAAATTTGCAATATCGTTTTTTTATTAGACAATTTATTTTAAAATTCCACCCTTCTACTATATTAGTAGTTCGATGTAATTTTTGTAAAATTGCCATACGTTATGCAGTAGAATTCTGCCCCGCCCTCGTTTTATTATTTCAAATTGTTTACTTTCCATTATTCGTATAAAATGCGATTTAATTTATCCTAACAGGAAAGCACTTAACATGACTTAACAGGAAACAAATAATTGAAAAACTTCATAATGACACTTCAAAAAACATAAATAACAAGTGGCTAATTAAATAAGAGATTGAATAGTGGACACTTATTGAAGTTCCTTGATATTATTATAAGAGCCTTATGTGTACATACAGTACCTTAGAAAACAAAAATTTTTCACCAGCGCCGAACTACTGATACAAGAGGAGGCTCAACAGTTCGGTTGACATGAACAACCGAACTACTGAGACTGAAAAGTCTCATTAGTTCGGTCAACCGGACTAGCAACCGTACTACTGATACCAGGCGATAATATTCACTACGAAATCGCTTTTTACGACGACGATACACGCATCGGTTCGTTCAACAATCGGTGCAGCTCTGAACGCGTTCGTTCATTTGATTCCATAGCGCGTCAGGCGCAGGCGAAGTGATTATATATAAATGTTCTGTGCTTTGCAGGCGACTGCAGGCGACGCGACCGACGGTACGCACGCGGACGTATTTATATTGCGTATTTATATTAATAACATACGGAATACCTAGCCTTTACAGGATTTCACTAGTTACATTTATTATTTATTTTAACAATCGGTAAGGAACTATTGATTGGTACGAGTTTTTATAAATAGAATTGTGCTTTAAATTACTTTCTCTTCCTCATTATTAAAAATTTCGTTAGTTATTGGTTAAAATAGCGTATGGTTCATCTATCAATGTGTCTAGCTGCTAACATAGATTTATGTTGTTATAAGAATATCAACCTAGTTGGCCGAAATAATTTTTTCAACGAAATAAAAAAAATCTCACAAAAATATCCAATTTGCTTAGTTGTATGAAATATTCATATTTTATTTTGTGAGAAATTTATACGTTACCCCTACTTACTTAATTGTGATTTGTAAGCCAAATATTTTACAATGTCAAATCTATAATATGGTAAATTTACAGACCCTTTTTTTTCAGATTTAAAATGGCAAATCCATTCAGACGATATTCAATTCAGCTAGTCGCGAGGAAGAAAACCAATGGTTTACCTTGTCCGCAACAAAGAAGAAATGCTAGCACAGAAAAAAACATATTGACCTCAGTTTTCAAAGATTTGCCAAAAAGTAACTATACAATCAATGATTTTGTGTGGAAAAATTTGGACAAATGGCCAGATAAAACTTTAACGGTGAGATCTTAATTCTATTTTTGAAATAAGTACAATGTTACTATCTTTGTGGCTGTTTGTATTATTGTTTACGCCCAGCACAGCTGTAGTTATAATAATAATTATATTAATATATACTAGAGCAACACATACAATATATTTTTTGTAATATTTGTTGAGTGACCACACACACATATATTCCTGGCATTCCTGGCAGGGCCCCCGGGGTTCCCGGGTTCAAGTCCTGGCAAGGCCTTGAAGCCACCTGCCATTAAGTAGACCGACAGCCTGTCTGACCACCTTAATATTAAAAAAACACTTGCAGGTCATTAAACCTGCAATTTTTAGTAGTGGCAGGGCATACTGCGTTTCGCAGTTATTTTGGGCAGCCCGTCAGGCGGCAGTAACCACCTCCTTACAGAAGATCACTGTGAAATAACAGCTTATGTGCTGTTGTGTTTCGGTGAGTGACTAAGGGATGCCAGAGCACATTACCTGATCCCTTCCTTATCCCTTATTCTTAATCCTTGCATGATCGGCAGCTGTGCGGTTTCCAGTTCCGGCATTGGACGCGTCCCCAGGTTACGGCTTGGGGAACGCCCCCCCAATTTGGCCCCCCAAATCGGCTGCGGCCGGCGTGGACAAAAACTGGCTTGTGGCTGCCTGGTCTTTTCAAGGGCGGGCATTGCACGGCCACATGAACCCGTAGCCACGCACTGAGTGGGGTCGGGGGTCCAGCGCAATGAGCGTTAGACTGGGAGTAAGGAAACCTCTCTAATAAATCACCGTCGAGGACGAAGCAATAGCTTCTTATCTAAGAAGCTATACGCTGTCGCTAGGGGACCTCTCATTGGTCGTAGCATGACCAGGTGCTACCGAGCACTTGCAGCACCTATGGCGTTTCTTGTGTTATAGGCGACGGTAGCCACCTACCATCAAGTGGACCGTCAGCCTGTCTGTCGACCTTAACATAAAAAATAATAATAATTTAATTAATTTATAAAATGGTCTAAATTGACTTTTTAAACTTTTTCCCTAATGTCACTATTGGTATTCTAAAGAACTTCTAATTTGAGTTTAACTTGAATTTATCTTGAATTTTTTTATGTTAAAGTCAACATACAGGCTTATGGTCCACTTGATGGTCTACAACACGAGCAACAGTACAATATATATATACACTTTTACAATGTGTAGTTATATAAAATAAATGTATATATATATATATATGTAAAAAATTCGTGTCACATGTTTGTCGCCGATGAACTCCTAAACTGCTGAACCGATTTTGATAAGACATCGTAACTATGTGTAATTTGGTCCAACTTAAAAGATAGGATATATAAATTGCACCCCGGCCGAAGCCGGGATCGGGCCACTAGTAATGTATAAAAAGCATTAAGGAGCGATTTCACCATACTCTGTTAGTATTTGACATCGCTGTTAAATACAGTATGCGAGTGACAGCGCTAAATGACTTAACAGCGATGTTAAATACTAACAGAGTATGGTGAAATCGCGCCTAAGTGATAATCATGAATCGACCAATCAAATTAAATAAAAAAAACTAAACCTATGTAAGAAATAAATAGATTTCTCACTGCTAAACTTAAGTGAACCGCGACGCTCATATTTCATTTATTTGTCATTTATTCTCTATGTATTTGGTTTTATCCTTTATTTTGGTCTAATCTTAAATAGGTAATATTGTATTAATGTAATAGGTATTATTATCGTGTTGGCATGTTAATTTAAACTTTTACATGTTCAGCCATTGTCTGAATGGCATTTGACATTAACTTAATTAAAATTCATAAACACACAGTAAATGTTGAAAACTAACATGAGTTAAAATATGGAAGAAATTAATTTTGTAGAACCTTTACGTAATATTGGCTGGTACCCGTGACCTCGTTTGCGTTGTATTCTTTTTAAGAATAGAAAATTATATTTTTTACATAATTATTTAAATTAAGTGCCGTTTGTATTGTAGTTATCGGAGAAACTCGATAAAAAACTTTTCGAATTCGAACATGGCGATAACAGCCAGATGCTGACGTTATTTAAATATCTAACATAATTGAAATTATCTTAAAATAACAATTTTTTTTTCTTCCTGATAAAAGCCTTAATATTGCTCCAAGGTAAGCTTAATCTACCTACCTATAAAAAGGGCATCTAAATCCGTTCAGTAGTTTCTGGGATTAGAGTGAGTAAAAATGTTAAAATAGTTTTATTTTTTTTATTTTAATAATTACTCATAGCCTGATCTAATTTCTGGTAAATATATTCAATGTACAGACACGACTATATTGTACTGTTCATTATGTAAGTGAATGAAATATTTGTAAACAGAAGGCGTTGTACAATAAGGTACAGTTATAATTTCCTCTTGCATAAACACAGATTAATACATGGTCCGCGAAATACAAGCCAACTGCGTCATGTATGGACTCGAATATCGACAATTAATATTTACTAATTAGTGAAGTCTCGGTAAAATTCTCTCTTTGAATCCTTTTATTATACTGTAACCAGGTGTAATATTACTACGTACTCTTTTTTTAGGTATGTGCTGTAACAGGCCACAGTTATACGTACTCGCAAACTCATAAGATGTCAGAAGTACTAGCAGCGTCATTAAGAACGAAGTTGAAACTGAAAAGCGACGACAAAGTAGCTGTAATCTTGCCAAACATTCCACAGTATCCGTGCACATTACTGGGTTTGCTCCGAGCAGGGTGCGTTGCTACTATGATGAACCCTGCTTATACTGTGCGTAAGTGGAGTTATTTTTTGTTTATTACTCCATACGAAGTAATAGACTTCAGAATGTATTCATATACTTTCATCATATTCTATGGCACATGTTTTATATTAAATTTTTTGTCTCTCATTTAGCTAGGTATAATGTACAATATTTGATGTCAGGCTGCGTTTCCTGTAATTGCGGTGGTATCCGCAAAGTGTTACTTGAGTTAGAAAAAACCATTGAACTCGCGACACTGTCATGTAATGTAACGTAACCATTAATGTAGCTGATATTAATTTAAAATAATTTAAAAAAGGAACATTTTTTGAGATGGGGAAAAAACCATTGAACTCGCGACCTGTTAGGTAATGTAATGTAATGTAACGTAATGTAACCGAAACCTCTATATATAAGTATTTACTTTCCTGACGATTCAAAAAATACACACGTAATTGTTCAAGTTTTCACTTCTGTCGTCACTCCCGGAGTGCCACTGTTTTTTTTATGCTTGCCTCGTTGGAGGCCTTATGATAATATATAAATAAATGTATAGTAGTCAAGAGGAGTGATTAGCTTCTAACATCACTAATAGACGCAGAGCGATGGCCCTTTTTTGCGGGGAAAATCTGCGAATCAGATCCTCACCGACCATTGGGAGATCGGTGGGCTATATGGGACTTCTACCCACTAAAATTCCCTTCGAGAAGGATGTGGGAACGTTGAAACCGTCACCGTTCGTCGACGATTGCTATAGATTTTTGCAGCACAAATGGTTCGTCACTGTATCGTCGTCGTGATTTAATAATGTGTACTTAAAACAAACGCAAATAAAAGTTCATCATAAGTTGAACTTAAGAACTGTGAGTTGTTCTAATTGTGTTATCATTATCCTATTTGTAGGTATAATTGGTTTATTCTTGACAATGGAATGTTTTGATTTTTAACACAGAACTAATTGGATTTAAGATAGAATGGGGTGATGATATACTTACATAATAAAAAAAATTCAGCTTATGCTTAACTACATATTGTATGTTTATATACATATAAACATACACAAAATGGAACATAGAAGTTATTTTATAAAAGTTTATATTAAGAAAACCCTGTGCAAAAAGGGTTATTATAGAATATTAGATTATATAAATGATGAACGTCCTTGGAGTTGAATATGGTGAATAGATAGCTAAGTATTGTTACGTGTTGTTGTAAATTGATTAATTGATTTATGAAAAGAGCAACTAGGGGGTTTCTTGCCGAGTTCTTCCCCCTAGAAGCAGCTTTCCGAACCGGTGGTAGTTTGTAAATATAAAATAATGTTGACGAGGGTAAATGTTTTGTAAAAACTTACATCTAATAAATGATTTATTATTATTATTATTATTAAAGGAATGTTTTAATTTGCTCAGCTTCTAGAAGTAATCTAAACTTTTCAATTCTATGAATTACAGATGAATTTAAAAGACAATTTCAATTAGTTGAATGCAAGGCTATAATATCAAATAAACTTTCATATCCGAACGTAAAGCGAGCATTGGATGAACTACAAGTGAAAATCCCGACTATATTGATAGAGAACGAGGGATTGCCCGAAGGGACCATAAAATTTTCCGAATTTGCCGAAGATTTCACAGTGGACACCGATTGTTTGAAATCTGTACGACGTACTGGCAATGACGTAGCAGTAATACCATTCTCTAGCGGCACCACAGGTTTTCCTAAAGGAGTGGTTTTGGATCATAATAGTATTGTAGCTGCAAATCGAGCTATAGCTGATCCAGAAATAGTAGCCATCTTAGAAACTACAGGTAAGTTATTTCAGATTTGTCTCATTTGATATAAGTATAAGTGATATTGTAGAAAATAATCTTAGCATTGGTTAGGCTAAGACTCGTAAAGTGTATTTTTTAAATGTAAACATGTCAGACAGGCTGACAGTCGTAGGTGGCTTATTAACCGTCGCTTATATAAGCAAAACGCCACAGGAATAAAAATAGCATTAGAACAATTTAGACATGCTCAATTAATATTATTCGAGTCCACTCGGTCATACTCTGCAGTAGAACTACTTGTTTTTTTTTTGTCCAATTTGTTCTATCGTAATAGAACTAGTTGGACTAACCCGACGTTACCGAGCTTGGCAGAACTAAGGAAAGAGCTTAGAATTAACCACTTTATTAGTTTTTTTACAATTATTTTAGGAACAAAGAACATAGTGTGACTATTATATTGATAATGAAAATAAATCCACACATGTTTATTATCCCAATAATTCAGGTTTCAGATGTTAAAAGAAACTAGTAACAGCAATATAAAAAAAAAACCTAATTTTGCCTTTATTCATCATCATCATCTCAGCCGCAGAATGTCAACTGTTGGACATAGGCCTCCCCCATAACTCCTTATTATTATCCTCCTTGCATTTATTAATAATAATTTATTGTCATGTTTGGGGTGGCTTTTCTCGAAATTAAACCTGTTTATCTGACTTTCACAGCTCAGATAAAGCTTTTAAGTATGCCTCAATATCTTTTTAGTATACTGAGTTTTTACAGCCATGATTTTTCAACAGTATCTAGTCTTATTATCTTTTCACTTTTATATACCTGTATATAAAAATTTTATATACTGCAGTCCCATGCATTGCGGATCAAGAACAGTATAATATTTTCATATTATATTGTTCTTGATATAATATGAAAACATTATACTGTGTCTGTAGTACATATAAAAATATATTGTTCATTACACGAACTAACAATTTCATAATTGCTTTGATTATGAAATTTTTGATTGCTTATCGTTGTTGTGCTAGATCTAACTGATTATTTCACAAGGACGTTGCCTTGGAGATTAAAGTCCAGTTCTGTTGTTGAGACCGTTTAATAATCACTAGAACATACTCAACTCAACTGCGTATATGTATATAAAAATTACGTGTCACATGTTCCTCCGCGATGAACTCCTAAACTACTGAACCGATTTTGATAAAATTACGTAACTATGTGTAATTTCGTCCAACTTAATAGATATAGATAGGTAGTTTTTTGAACCCGGGCGAAGCCGGGAGCGGGCTACTAGTATTGTATACATATAATAGATGGCCGATGTCCACAACTTCGTTCGCGTGCACTTTATATTAACAGCCATACTTCCATACTTAATGTGAAAGTAATTCTGTCTGTCTGTTACCTTTTCACTCATTAACTACTCAACCGATCATCATAAAATTTTGAAATACGGTTATAGAGCACAAATGGATAATTGTGATTTTTTGTATAATATTTGTTTTTGATAATATGTAGATTCAAATCTACATACTCGTTATTACATACATAAACGAAAACATGCATAAAAAACAGCACATCTCTTTTTCTCGTTTGGTGCACTTCAACGCAAAATATAACTATAAGTATTAATAAAATATCTTTCAATGTTTCACTTTCTAACAGGATAGTTTTAATCAACATAGATCGAAATGTTTTATTTTTCGTAATGGACCATTAAATTAATTTATTAATAAACGTTTTCAGATTCCCACCAGTCAGTATTCCCGGCAGTATTGCCATTCTTTCATATATTCGGGTTCAACATTCTACTTTTAAATCAGATGTCATTCGGCTGCAAACTAGTAACACTGCCGTATTTTAAACCGGAGTTGTTCGTTCAAACAATCGCTACTCATAAGACTGATGTGTTATTCCTTGTGCCACCTATGGGTAAGTGACTATAATTGTATTATTCATTACTATTCACACACACACACACACACACACACACACACACACACATTTTTATACTTAATAGAAGTGCACCTACACCTAATTTGTACCTAGGTTTAAGATAAAGAGTCCAATACACACTTGGATTTTTATTTATAAAAAATCTAAATACATTAAAAAATACTAAGCATGAATGTCCTGTCGCATGGGTCAGGGAGTTTTTGTGGTCTATTCTGACGGATAGGTTTGAAAAATTTCAAAGTCACCGATCTGATTTTCTCTAATGGAAAGAGATACAAAAGAGAAAGCATCATATATAAAAGTACTTTCGTGCAAATCCGAAGCGGGCTGCTAGTGTAAATAAAAAGGGATTCTTGAATGAGTTGTTCTCGTTGTCACACACATTTTCCATGGAGTTTATCTTCGTATTGGAATTATTTGTCTTAAGCAGAATCTATTTATTTACAGTGGTGTTCCTGGGCAAACACCCGATGGTGACCGCTGACCATTTGCAGTCTGTGCGGAGTATAGTGTGCGGGGCTGCTTCTGTATCAGAAGACGATGCTGCAGGCGTTATGAATAAAAATGTAAGCTTGTTTTCGTCCCCTTTTTCCTATCAGATCGCTACTAAACATTACAGTATCATCCTGCTGTTCCTGCTCCTCCATTTTATGAAAATATCACCGAAGTAACAGTATACTAAATTTCACATATCAATCGAACCTGTGGAAGTTAGTGAAATCCCTTCGTCAACTATAAAATGGGCTGATATGACCTTCAAACGCCTGAACACAGATCTTCATAAATTATAACTAAGAACCATCTCGATCACGTCATATTTAAAACGTCCATCATCTACGATGCCATACAGACACAACGTCAAAGTTATAAAATTCCGTTTTTGCGGCGAGCGTCACGAGTTAAAAAAGGGGTCGGACCTCTCAAGGACATTGTTTTAGTTAATTTGATCTTGTTTTCAGAAAAACATAAACTTTCGCCAAGGATACGGACTGACCGAGACGAATGGGGCGTTCACAATCGGCAGGAATACTGACACGAACCATAAGTCAGTGGGCCACGTTCTGGGCAGTTGTGAGGTCAAAATAGCTGATCTAAACACCCAAGAGGCCTTAGGACCTGGACAGGTGACTCTTCTGAATATATTGTATACGAGCTGGTGCCCACGACTTCGTCCGCGTTGAAAAACAAAAATATTGTATTAGTACATAATTATTATACGATGAGATATCGCAAAAACAAATTTAAAAAAAATCAGTTGCTATTTGCGCCATCTGATGGGGTGAAAATAAGACTTTTTTGTCACTTCAGTCTGCCAGTATTATATTTAATGACAATAGTGAATATAACCTAACAACCTATATATCCTTCCCCGATAAATGGACTATCCAACACAAAAAAAAACATTTTCAATTCGAACCAGTAGTTCCTGAGATTAACGCGTTCAACCAAATAAACAAACAAACTCTTCAGCTTTGTATAATAGTATAGAAGTATAGATAACCTATCATTTCACACAAAAACAGTTAAACGGATATGAAGGGTTCTAAAAGTGGCCACAATGGCTCTTGTGTAGCATATCTTCTATCTATCTATCTTTGTCTAATTTACCCAATGCTACATTAGCACCATCTTAATGGTATTCTGGGACCACTTTTTAATACATAGAGTCCACCTCTACCCTTCATATAAACGGATTTGGATGAAATTTGGCACCTAGATGGTTTATTACCTGGATTAACATATAGGATACTTTTTGCACTACTTATTTATTTCAGTTTGTCGTGTAAGGGAATGCCAAAAGTCATCAATGTATTACAACTATGGATTTCGCACGCCATACAAAACACTACGAACTTAATGGAATATTTAAAAGTGACATATGCGTAGAGCATGTACTCTGTCATCTGTCACGTAAAACCGACCAAATATCGGTCATTTAAAGAAAACGTGACTTTACGTCAATACATTGGAGTTTAAAATGTATAGTAGAACTTGGTCGTTACTACCTTTTACCATTGACGCGCGAAGGCAAGACTCCGCCATGATTCCGTTTTAGGCATACATTTTATGTGCCGCTTGGCATTTGTGACGCAAATTCCACAGTTGTAGTGTTTCGATGCCAAAAGTCAAATCATTCTTTATATCATAGCACAAAATTGCATTGACAAAATAAATTTCAGGAAGGTGAAATTTGGTGTCGGGGACCGCCGGTGATGCGAGGTTACTATAACGACGAAGAAGCCAACAAGGAAGTGTTCAGCGAGGACGGCTGGTACAAAACTGGAGACATTGGGAAATACGATGAAAATAAATATATGTATGTCACCGACAGACTCAAGGAACTTATAAAGGTAACTAACATTTTTATACACTAGCCGTTGCACGCGACTTCGTTCGCGTAACTTTATAAAAAATAGCCTATGTTACTCGCTGTAAATGTAGCTTTCTATAGGTGAAAGAATTTTTGAAAAGCGGCAAGCTGGTTTGAGTTTATTCATTATAAATAGAAATACAAATCTTCTCTGTTTATATTATTAGTATAGATAACTTCATTGTTTTCCAGTATTATTTCCCTAACCCATCCAAATCCCTTATCCTTAATTATCGCATTTGCAGCAATGGTGGCGTTGCTTGTGTTAAAGGCGACGGTAGCCACTTACCATCAAGTGGATTGTCCGCCTGTCTGCCGACCTTTAATATTAAAAAAATGTCAATCGCACGACTGCACGCGAGAAGTGAAAATAGTATATTTTTCATCGGCTGATTTTAACGCGCTATCGTTTCGTTCTTCAACGCGAACTACACTTTTCATACAAGATTTCTATTTCCCCCCTCTGGTGTTACTTGTGTTTATTTTGTACACAATACATAAAACCATGACGGTGACGGTGGTTCTCTTTCTCCTTACAAACTGCCTAAGCCCTCCTAAATTAGTTTTCTTTCACCTCAAAAAAATAGTCATACATGACATTATTAATGTACTATTAAACGTGAGCGCTCGGTCAACACATTCCAGGTGAAAGGTTTCCAGGTGCCTCCAGCAGAATTAGAAGCAATAATACGAACTCATCCGAAAGTCCTCGATTGTGCCGTCTTAGGTGTCCCGGATCCAATCAACGGGGAGGCGCCGAAGGCCTTCCTCGTCCCAAAACCGGGACAAACGATCGTCCCAGACGAGATAAAAGACTACGTTAACGCAAAAGTTGCCTCATTCAAAAACATTAAACAAGTGCAAGTTGTCGAAGCCATACCCAAAAATCCGGCCGGAAAGATATTGAGAAAAGAATTGAAAGAAAAATATTGTTAAGCCTAATATTATTTTTTTCGAAGTTAACTTTGAAGAGGAACACGAGAGTAATGCAAAGATTGTCTTAACACAACAAATAATGTTTATTATTAATTCCGAAAATAATGCCAAAATCATTGAAAAAAAATAAACATATAAGAATTAAATTACCAACCCTTTTTTACCAACAGACACCTAGAATAGGCTTGTTTCCACTACGAATAAATCGGATGGCTTAGAGTTTCTAATGATTAACCATGATAATTAGTAAACAAAAAAACAACTTTTCTATTAAAATAATAAAAGATTAATAATATTTTTGGAAAATAAAATCGACAAAATGAGGCGTTTAATCACGTGACATTAAACACCAATCAGAGAAGCGTGACGTCACACCTCTCAAAACACCATGTTGTAGCTGTCATTTTCGTATAAAGTGAACAGGTTATTTCGAGTTTTCAGCTATTATTGTTAAATTAATACAGTTCGTTTTTAGTTTAATCTTGAAAGACAGGTATAATTTGCCATGGAATCAGGATTTAACAAAGCAAACAGCAGTAATTTGTCCAAAATTGACGCCGTTATGCTTGGCAATTTTTTTGCAATGAATACCGACTTTTTTTTATTAACTTTTGGTATTTTGGGGCTTATACCTTAAAAAGGCATGTCAGCCCCATCATCCCCTAAACTAATTAATATAAACTTAAACATAATTAACCTAACATAACCTATTAAAAGCTTCATTGATGCATTAACATATTACATAAGTCATTTGCCGCATCACTGTACGGCTCTGCTAGCACAGCACTGAGTGCGCCTATGTTTTTTCTACATAAACACCGACTTTTGTTCATCGGGATTCCGCAATGTTAAAACTTCTATGTAAGCATTATGTGAAGAACAACCAAAGTCTTATTTAATTAGCAATTACCAGTCAGAGTCGCATTTACCTACTGTGGAATGTAAATACTTAACCGATTTTGAGGTTAGCGAATATAAAGTTTTAATAACTTTAACTTAACTAATTTTTAATTTCAGGTCATTTATAAATAGATACATCAAGTTGTGTTTAATACTTACATCAAAATGATTTTCACAGAAATAAATTGTGGAATCAGTTGATAAAGTAAGAGCATATTGCCATTTTTAACCACTTTCTTCGTATTTGTTTATTGTTTGGAACGTATATGAATAATTTCTTTGGCGTTTTATTGTTGTACTTTTACATTGGGGCACTATACAGTGTTTATAATACGAGGAATTCATTATTTATTAAAAAAAACAATTGACTGTCATAAACAAACACGGCTGTTTATCGAGGTGTGACGTCATTCAAGACGCCATGACAGTCTTGGCCTTTTTCGCCGTCAATTTCAAGTTCATTTCTAAAAATTCAAAATACTAATGTAAAAGACCTATTTTTCTTAAAATAATATATTTTTGGGGTGAAATAGATGCTAAGCTATAGTTTTAAACTAATTTCCAAATTTTGTCAACTAGCCTATTAGGGGCAAAACCTAGAATTATGTGTTCCCTAACTCTAGGTTATACTGTTGGTGGAAACTGACATAAGATATCTATTTCAAAACACTGAAATCTTTTTTTGGAAATACTTATTACTTACTTGCTAATTATATAGGTATGGAATTATGAATATATTATTTCGGACTTGCACCGTAACCTAATTAACAATGCAAGATAAAGATTTTTAACTACTATTAAGACTTAAGTGATTGATTATATTTTTAAAGGGTATTTGTAATTTCTGATTTACGTATTACTAAGAGGCTGACAATATACACTTTATATAGTTATTGTATAATGATGAATTATATTCCAATATTTTGACTGTATATTTCCTATAATATGACTGAATAACATTAACAAACTTTTTACATAAGAATATATTTATATGTACTATATATTCTTCTAATAAGTTTTAAAAGAAGATTTTTAAGTGAAGGATGACATAAAAAAAATCGTTTATAAAATATGATCCTGTAATAAAATGGACACTAAGAATTCCAAAATGTAATGTTTTTATAGAAAAAGAATTTCTTTTAACAAAACTAGTCTTAAAAAAATTATTTTTTGGAAAACTGTCACAATTTTATATTTACGAATATCAATATTATTATATTATTTTAATAATTTTTATTTTTATAATACAAAAATATTTACTGCTGTTGAATTTCTTTATTTGTAAATACATGCTATATGTATTATAATGTTTTTTTTTTTCATTACATATTATGTTTTAAGTATGTCTAAAAAAATTATACCCCAATATGTTAAGTAATCAATAATCATTAATTGTAATTTTTATTTCTACTCTGTTATATTGATATTAGTCAAATTTTTAGAGCAATTTGTGTATACGATTTTGTAATTTTTACATAAATGGGGAGGGGTGATGGTTTGAATCAAAGTTTTGTTATTTAATTAAAACCTTATATTGTTATTTGATTTCGTATTTTTTCTAGCAGTAGCGACCTGCCCCTTACTTCGCACATATTCCAATACATAAACCTTCCTCGTTTATTCCTATTTCCATTAGTGAAAATCGTATCAAATTCCGTTAAGTGATTTAGTAGCGGAGAAACAGACAGATGAGGACAGTTTCGGTGATTTGGTTGAAAAATATTGTTTTTTTTTTTTTTTCTTCTAATTAATTAGAAACTAGTTTAGTTTAGTTTAACTAGAATTAGTTTTATTATTTTTAGCTGACCTGAAAGATGTCGTTCTGTCGTTCTGTTTTTGCATTTATCCGGCAAAACTGGCACGAAGCCATAATCGATAATTAATATTATAAATGTCCGTCTATCTGTCTGTTACCTTTTCAGCCTTAACTACTCGACCGATCATCATGAATTTTGCATAAACATTGTCAGGGATACAGGAAAGGACTAGTACCTATATTTCATCCAGAAAAAAAGTACTGTTTCCGTGGAATCGACTAAAAATATAAAAAATTGTGGCGGCGCCACTATCGTCACAGCAATAAATATTTCGGGCGTTATATTACTCATAATATGCTTTTTGCTCAGAGGTTGTTTCTTTTTATTTTTCAACGCGGACGAAGTCGCAGGCACCAGCTAGTAAACAATAATCAACATTGAACCTCAAATCTGTATACAATATTAGAAGCAAAGACATTTAGCAAAATATTCAGTAAGCACGATAAACGTCTGAGTGAAAGCATGTAAGTAGTTGGACTTGTAACATAATAATAATATGTTAAAATCTAAAGCGAAACATTTTTTGTTTTCTTTGATAAGACTTAAGAGTTACTTATATTCTAATGGCATCACATTTAATACCCTAAAGTTGTTTTCGCTAATATTATCAGTACTAAGAAATATTTGGGGATCATATGATAAAAATACAAAAAACTGGCGAAATGATTAATACGCCATTGTCCTGTGTTTAGAAATCAAATTCGTCATTATTCCAACTCTATGTCTAGAAAGTTTTAAATAATATTTGTCAAAAAATGTTTTTGGTCGATAAAACACGACATATGTCAGTTTACGCAAAAAAACAAAATTGAAAATTATCAAAACCGTCGTTCTACTATGACGAAATTACTTTACACCGCCATCTGTGAGAATCTTATGGAACTAATAGATAACTTTTAAAATAAGTTCCATAACAACAACTGAGTTCCAAAAAATTCGCACAGATGGTGGTGTAAGGTAATTTATAACTCGTATAATAAACAAATAATTATTAATTTGATATAAAAAATACTATAAATTGAGATAAAAACTAGGATAGTCTTGTAAGTTGGACCGAATTACACATAGTTACGAAATTTTATCAAAATCGGTTCAGTAGTTTAGGAGTTCATCGCGAACAAACATGTGACACGTAATTTTTATCAATACTTAAATCTGTAAGGGTCGGTCATGGAGTAAGTTACTTTGTTTTCAGAGATATCGTGTTTATAGGCTCTATACTGAAACTAAATTGACGATTTTTAGAATTTTTGTCTGTATGTATGTATGTATGTATGTATGTATGTATGTATGTATGTTCCTCCATAACTCTGAAACGAATTAACTGATTTTTATGAAACTTGGTAGATAAACGTTTGGACGTACGGGACACAGGATAGGCTACTTAATATTTTTCAACGCGGACGAAGTCGTGGGCACCAGCTAGTATATAATAAGGATACTAGCTGACCCGGCAAACGTTGTTTTTCTAAAAAAATTTTTGGGGTTGACCACCCTTAACATTTACGCGACACGAGAATTTTATATATTAGAAGATAAGAGGGTGTAAAATTATTTACCTAGCTATTGCACACGAGTTCGTCCGCGTAACTTTATAAAACATAGCATTAATGTTACTCGCTAATAATGTAGCTAGCTTCCTATAGATGAAAGAATTTTCAAAATAAGTCCAGTAGTTTTTGAGTTTATTTATTACAAACACACAAAAATACAAATCTTCTCTTTTTATAATATTAGTATAGATTTATTTGTATACTACCAATTTACATACCTATTATTACTGCTAATATGCTGCTAATATAAAAAATAGTTTGTGTAGATGATTATAACTCAATTAGCGCGATCCTGTGAATCGTTCTTTTTTTAATCTTTTTATCCTTTTTTTTAAATTAAAAATAATATTGATATATAGCATGTATATAGCATAGCCTTAAACTATATATCTCACATATTATTTTCATAACCCTAGTTGAGCTTCAGTTTAGACATACACATAAACTGTAAAAATAATTAAAAATACATTATTCTACATCTACTTATTTTAACTATTTCGATAAAATTTGTAATTTTGATTGATAATGTCATTATTATTCAAAAAACTAAATTAAAAACGAAATAACAAAAATAAAAACTCTTAAACTATAACTAGTTTACCACTTACTTAATACAAAACTGGTCTCGAACCTCTAACTAATGTATCTAGGCCGTCATTTGAATTCGCTTCACCAGTAAGGACAATGTTTTTTTTTTGATAAAACGTGCGAAGATATTACTGAATTATATAGAACTAAAGACAAATAAAGTCGGAGAAATTTGGTCATATATTTTACTATTTAAATATATTTTTATTTTCAATTTTATATAGTACATGTATTCAAGATACTTACAGGCAATGGGACGTCCTTTCTTTTTTGGATTTTCAACACAGTTTTAGAAATTTATCAATAACATTCCCAAGGAAGACCTTGTAAAGAGGTGAAAATCCACAAAGAAAACTTTTCTGGCTACAATTGTTTTCGCCCTGGGTTAAGAAAGAGTAGGTATAGGATTTATATAACTTAAAAAACTAACGTTCAAATCTAGTTTAAACTTATAATAAGTTTAAATAAATAATTGTTAAATAACAAATGTAACCTATTTACAACAATATATTTGATAATCTCGTGATAAACGTCCACAACGCGACAGCGCAACATATTTTCTAGTGTGTTCGATTTTTCAGCATGCGTCAGGATTCTAGCTGCTGAGCCATGTTCACGAGGTCGTTGTTAAACAAAGTGCTTGAAATATCTTATTGAACTCATTAGAGATTTCTAGTCCGAAGGATATACTTACCCTTACTTACCTGTTAATGTTTAGTATATGGCCACACGTTTGGCGAAGTATTGAAAACGCAGTTTATGTTTTTTTTTAATGTATGTTCTAGTCGTACAAACATGCCTATATTATAATATAGGTACCTACTCATACAAATAATCTTTTACTTAAATCTTAAATATAAAAATGTTAAGTTGGTTCAAAAACTCGAGAATGTGTTGACCAATTTAAGTTCCGATTTTACAATGGGATAAACAGGGAAGGTTTGTATCTTGTATATAAGAATTGCACCCCGGGCGAAGCCGGGTGCGGGTCGCTAGTAGATTATATTTTATCTACGTTTAGACATTCATTATTATGTTCAAGTTTAGGTAAGTGACCTTACAATACAATTGACAATAAATCTCGCATCAGAGCGTGAATTTGTGTTTATTTTGAACCTTGATCGTTGAATTCCTATTTGGTTTTGTCAATGTCTTAGATCAATGTAAAAAGTAAATTTAGAAAATAATTATTTCTTTTATAGTAAATAATAATTTCATAGTAGAAATTCGTACTCAAATTTATGGCTCGACAATTGCGTATGTATTTTTTATTTGTTCCTAGAACTTTATGCAATAAGTGTTGATCATTGATACTTAAGTAAACCTTTGATTTCAGGACATCAGCTGACAATTTTTCCACCGAGATATACCCATGTGACATTTGTATTTACATATTCATAATGGCATAATATGAACTGTCATCTGAAAAATTTTCCACTAAGAAGAAATCAGCACTAAAAAAACACTTTTTTTTTAGAGTTTATGTGATCAGCTGACGTATAATAGTCAGCTGTTTTTTTTTTCAAGATATTAGGTTAACCATAATTTGATAAACATTGGGAAGAAATGACTAAAAATATTTTTTTCTACGTGTATGGGAGGTTACCGCTGCCCAACCCAGCCACGGTTCATAATAAACAACTCTGAAACATTTTACAATTTATCGCCCGCGAGGATTGCATTTTAAATTATTTGCAATTTAAATAATTTGAAACTATCCAGTGTTAGAATAATATGTAGGGACTAATCCTTTTTTTTTCTAAAATATATGTACAACAAATGATAATTTATCATTTGTTGTATATATGTATATATAATAGATAAACATGTTTGTACAGGTTATAATGTACACTTAAAAAAAATTGTTTACAGGAAAAAATTCTCGCAAGTAATCGCAAGTTAACAACAGATCGTAAAATGACATCTATGATTCAGTTTCATTTGCGACACCAACAAAAGCGCGCTAAGCGCAAAACGTTAGCGAAGTCAATTTGTTATTACGATGCCGCGAAATATTTTTTTCCGTCAAATCAAGCAAATGCGATGGCAGAGAACTCTTTGCACAAGTTCTATCCTAAATAGTGAAGAGTTTATAATTAAATCTACTCTCCCCAACATCGTTATTCCTAAATTGAATTTTTTGGAAAGACTTTCGTTGGATTGGCCTGGATTCAAAAACCATGTTGCTGTTGTAAGTAAATTTCTAATTTATTTATATAAAAGAAGAAGGTAAAAATGTGGATATTTATAATTAAAATAAATACTGTTTAGATTGTTATTTAATTAAAAAAAAAAAATTAAAATTATTTTGATTTTAATTTAATTTTTTTTATCTATATAAAAGTAATACATTTTCTCGTTGAATTTGCTAAAGATGATTGAATATTCAGTATCTATGTACCGAATATTCAATAATCTTTAGCAAGGAGGTACTATATAGAATATACTAGAGTGAAAACGATGACTGATGAGTGAACTCCTACGTTGAAGATATGTTATTAATTTATTATGTATAGCTATCGCCGTCTATAAACACAGGCAATGTTATAGGGGTTACTAGGTTTGCAATTATTTCAATATAGAAAACATCTTGCCAAAACACTTTGTCGAGATAACTGGTGACTCCAGAGTTATTACCTCGGTCAGCAAATTAGCCTTGCAATACAAGGAGGTAATGCAGCCAGTGTGCTTGGAACCTAAGTTTCAACCTAAACAGACCCAAGTTTAATATTATGTATTTAAAATTTGTAAATAATTTAGATTATTAATTAATTCTTTTTTTCATAAATTTTATTTACATAATTTAGTCTTCAATGCAATAGTGAATTGTATTAAAAACTAAATTATGCAAAACAAATTTGTTTAACATTATTGTGAAAAGTTAATGTTTTTATTTTAAGATCTCTTATCAATCACTTCGTAGTCAAAACACGATCTTTATATAACACTTTTAGAGTTCATTTTCATTAATAACAAGTTAAACCTCAGGGTTATCTAGAAGACGTATTGTTTTATTTAGCCCCGTTCTTAATTTAAAACAAATTTAATTTAAAGAAAATCATACATTAACTGTTCAATTAATTACACAATCCCGCTTATGAAGTAAAATACTTGTTTATAGTAGGGGAGCCCAAGAGGGGATTTTGGGATTTACTCAAGCGCGTCAGATATTGCCAATGTATATATAATAACATATATTCCCCACGTGTCTCCGATAACAGATATGTATTAATCTGCTGGTTTGGATGGTGGGGTTGGTGGGGGTTGGAGTTAAAATTTAAATACAACACGAGCGCGTCAGATTTTCATAGAGGATGTTAAGTGTACCCAAACTAAGCTCCCATTTAAAATACAGACGATTCGGATGTAACTCAAGCTCGTGACAGCTTTTTGAAAATGCAAAAAGATTTTTGGCGATTGCCATTTTGTAATAATCGAGCGCGTCAGATTTTCATACAGACGGTTCAGCCTGAATTCCTGATGGTGCTGATTTAAAATCTGACGATTATTTGTAGGTTTTTTTTTTAAAACAGCTTCTACAAACTTTTGAACGCCTGTAGACGCTCATCCCACCGTTGAAAAGAAAAACATCACATAACCTTTTTTTGTTCCTACCATCTAATCTTCAAAATTCAATAGGTCCCCACGACGCTCGAGTGACTCCACGTTTAGCACCGTGGGCAATAAAATTGGTTAGCAATAAAATTGGGGCCTATACACACGACATTTTTAAACGATCTGACGACGCGCGTTTTTGTGCCTATCGTCAGCGTATTTTAGCAGATTGTATGCGTTTATGTCGTTAAATGAAACTCGCTTCAAACGCCCGTTTGAAGTGGGTGTACTCAATATTTTTTCACCCACCTTTTTTTTGTTTTTGTTTTAATAACAGAGCCAACACTAGCATAAGCAGTGTTGTCTCAAGCGACGCTATCATAATAATGTGATATAAATTTTAAGATATATTGGCTGTACCGCTACAAACGTGCACTTACACAGCGCTTTCATGTCGACGTATCCGCGCGTTTGTAGCGATATTTACTTGTAGTACTACTACTTTATATTCTGTGGCGATACAAACACGACGATCGTGTGTAAGTCAGGATTTGCCGACTGCCTTGCGTTTGCTAATCGTTCTTATTGCGTTCAACGCGCGTCGTCAACTTGTTTAAAATGCGTCGTGTGTATAGGCCCTTAGTTACACTTGCATCAATTCATTAGCAAATAAACAACGATTGCACTTGTAACCCTAGTCCCTGCACAACAGAACAGATAATTAGCACTTCGTCTACAGTAGGTTAGGTACAGCTACACCGAACGTTATCATTTGGACTTTGGTTACAAAACAATGTAATTTTCTAACTTTTTTATATTTATTCGTTTGTTTTTATTCATTCTGACACAGCGTTTTAATTCTATGTAATAAGCTATCACTTTTATTATATTTTATTACCTATGTACGTCATATCAAGGTATGTATTAACAAAGGTTAACAAAACTATTCTAATTTACGCGCTTAAGGCGGCTCTCTCCAAAATTTCTTACGAAAATTATACCTATACTTACATTCTTAGTTTATCGCTATTTCCATTAGCGAAAACCGTATTAAAACCATTGGGTGGTTTAGAAGAAGCTAGCGGAGAAACAGACAAAAGCGGAGAGCCACTACTTATATAGATAAATACTTAGCATGCTTGAAACTGTTAATATATTTTTATCATGACTACTGTATGTTCATTTATTATTGTGTCTGAAATAAATAAATAATTTAATGCAACGGTAAGATGAATGTACATATTTCTTGTGGGATATTGTGGCTAAACCGACTTCCCATTGTGAAATGCAGTCTCTTTATTAATTACTAGCTGTTCCACGCGTATTCTCCCGCGTAACTTTATAAAATATAAAGTTACGCGTTGATAATGTAGCTTTCTATGGGTAAAAGTATTTGTAAAATTGGTCCAGTAGATTTTGAGTTTCTTCATTACAAACAAAATACAAATATTTTCCCTTTATAGATAAAAACTACATACCGGCGTAAAGATTTCTTTAAATTTTTACTATTTGTTTATACATATATTGACTAAGTTTATAAATAATACCTACAATCATAAAAATTCGCGAAGGGCTGGACGAATTCGGCAATTTTTTTTATTTTTATTTTTTTAATATTTGTAAGTGTGCATTGCATACAATTGCATACATGCAAAGCGGGAGGCGCGTCGCTAGTTTTTGATAAATTATACTTAGTAGACACAACTCAACCATGGCCGGATTGATCATTTCGGGAAGTTTACGTCCCTTTACAGTTTTCTAACTTTATAAGATATTTTTTTCAATTTATAAGGATTTATACGCCCTTTTTACTACATTAAAAAGGTATAAAATAATCGTATTAAAAAAAAAGAATCATACAAGTGAAAGAAAAATTTGCATATTTTGTTATTAATATTTTTATCGTGCCTTGGAACCCCTTAACCGATATGGGACCTCTAGATAGTAACTCTTATTTAATCGGTGCCTCTAGGTACGGCAACTGCCTATACAGCCTAATGGGTAATCCGGCCCTGAACTCAACCCCAGGCGCCACAATCGTGGCTTGCATATACTACACCCTCTTGCACGTCATGCCCAATGCCGATTTAATTAAAAATATATATTTTTTGTAGATATATATTTTTTAAAATTAAATAATATGGTTTTTAAAATCTACAAAAAAAATTTAACAACTAACATTCAACATATAATTAAATGAACAATTGAACATATAACTAATTATCATGATTTTTTCTTAAAATCTCAAGAAGTACCTATATGTTTATCCATTTCTTCCTTTTAAACTATACTTAAATATTCATATTCACAACAGCCTTTTGCTCAGTCGAATATCTTTTGTGACTGATATAATTTATTTGATTTGTATTTAAATATTTTGTTCTATATGAAGGTAACATATAAATTTAAATGGACTGCAATATTGCGCCAGTAAGTAACTTAGTAGTAACTCTATTGTTTTCTACTATTACTTACTGGCGCAATTGGCGTGTTTACTTACTGTGTTTTAGCATTCCTACAAGGTTAATAGCAATTTGAGGTAGTTATCTCTGTTACTTTGGAGGCCATCGTTTACGGAATGTCATAAGGAAACATATTAAAATACTTATACAAAAAAAATGATGGTACCATAAACCTAATGATGTTTTTAATTTTAAAAATGTATCTAAGAACTTTAAAATAAATTATATTATTTAATGCACTCAGTGCAAGTATGTTGCTCACAAAACGAAGTTAGTTTATAAAAACAATATTTATTAAATAGAATATAAAAATATTTTATAAATAATATATTTAAATGCTTCCCTTAATACTTCATTAAGGGATTGTTCTTCTTCTTAATCTTACTATGGTCAGATAACCAATGAGGTAGACGAGTTCTCGGATGGAGGCCACGTCTTATCACGTCTACTTTGCAGTGAAAAATGTACCTACATGTCTTATCCTAAATATTCCAGGAATGTGCAGAAACAAAAAAGAGTTACACGTATCAACAATTGCAGAATAGTATGGGCGTGTTCGCCACTTCTCTTCACAAGAAGTTAGCCTTGAAACAAGGGGATGTTGTAGCTGTAATGCTGCCAAATAGTCCTGAATTCCCGGTGGTTTCACTGGGAACCCTGCAAGCTGGTTGTGTGTTGACAACTATTAACCCAACCTATAAAGAATGTAAGATAAATAACATTGTTCATTTTATCATATAAAACACTAAATAATTTCATCATTTTATCATACAAATCTTGCTAATTTTAGAAATGTGAAAATTTTTGAAGAGTATGGATCTAAGTACAGAAGTTTGTTCCTCTTCCACGCAATATTGTTTTTGATGACTTTGATCTTATGCCATCAGAATAACACATAATATGTATATACTTTAATTAATAAAAATACGTTGACGAATTCCCGGGTAAGAGCTAATAAGAAATAAAAAACAAGAAATTGATGATACATCGGATTCTACGAAAAAGACATACACAAATTAATATAGGTATAACTGAAACAAAAATAGGTATAGATACAATTATACAAAAAAATTGTGTACATATAAGTAATCGGCCTAAGACTTGTAGTAAGTAGGTAGGTACTACATAGATAGCATAGCGAATGTACGATAAGTTACTGTCAATATCTTTATATTGACCCCCAGTATATTTATGACTGATAAGACAGTACTTATTGGTCGTAAGAACAAGGAAGTAGGACTGAAATTGAAATGTACAGCAAGCAAGAAATTATGCATATATTTGCACCACTTGTTTTCTTTTCTTTTCTATACTTGAGTAAGTCTTCACATTGAGGTAGTAATTAAGGATTAAATGCGATCTTTAGGCTTTTAAATAGTAAATACATTGCAGGAAGCAATGTTACGCATAGGTTTCATCTGCGGCTACTTTGACGACATTTTAATGTGTGTCTTTTATCTAGTCGCTCTTACCTAATTTACTGCATGATATAAGAAAGATCCAACCTTTAAGAAAATCTAAATGGTTGATTGATAATGGTAAACGTTTATTCCCGTTGGTAAATGCAAATACTTTTATATTCTCTTCATGGCACATACAGTCTTAGGTAAGGTATTTACTTTTTACTTTAGGTACCTATTTACTTTTTAAAGTAGTTGCTAAAAACTCTAAAATATAACATCCGCATAAGATCTCTGAAAGTTTAAATTTTAAAAATACATATAAGACATTAATAAAAGTGCCAATTCATTAATTACACCTTAAGGGCCGCTTTCGGAGACGCGCCGCGCGAAGTTTAGGTTTTTAGCGTTACTCTCACAACGATCGAGGCTCGCGCATCGCACGCACACACGTACGTATGCATAGAGCAAGAGCCCACGACGGCAAGATCTTCGTTATTTTATAAAAGCTAAAAGTTTCTAGGTGCATGTCCCCAACACAGGTATTAACGACCAGCGAGGACCAGCAGACTCAGCCGGGTAGTGTTTGGGCTCATCGGGGACGTCTCCCCGAGATAAAAAATTTGACGCCCCCCTCGGACCCCCCCGGCCGTAACTCGGAAATGACGCGACGCAGTGGGGTCGTGCTTGTGCTCATCGGAGACGTCTCTCCGACATAAAAAATTTGACGCCCCCCTCGGACCCCCCCGGCCGTAACTCGGAAACGACGCGACGCAGTGGGGTCGTGTTTGTGCTCATCGGAGACGTCTCTCCGAGATAAAAAATTTGACGCCCCCCTCGGACCCCCCCGGCCGTAATTCGGAAACGGCGCAACGCAGCCAAGTCGTGTTTGGGCTCATCGGGGACATCTCGGAGACGAATTTTTTAGAGTAGACCAAATTTCAAATTTTGACAGTTGCGGTCTACTCAGTAGACCATGGTCAACGGTTTTAGATAAACGGTTGCGTGTTGGGTATCATTTGAAAGGTCTCAACGAGGGTGACCAATTTTACTCCCCCTTTTTACTTACCCCTAATTCTTCACGAATTACAAAAAAAGACCCAAAACCAAACCAAAACAATTAACTATGGCAAATGACAACACCTAACTCACAACCGCGCCCTCGCGGGCTGCTTGCAGACCGCGGTAGCAAGCACGATCTAGTTAGTGTATAATTATTATTTTAGTTGCACAATACAAAATGAAATTGTTATTCCCAATTACAAAAATAATATATTGTACTGAAAAGGTTTGTAAGCATTTTTAATTTTCAAACTGGAGTCAATTATATGATCCTGAGCATGAGTTTGTATAAATCAGAATAGATATGGTTATGCACAGGGTAAGTTAAAATGTCGTTTAGGGGTATAAGAACACGATTTACTTTCCAATAAAACCGTAAAACTTGCCAAAAGTCGTCACTAATTGGACGCTTGTATAATTTGCCGTAAAATCATTATACGCTTTGCGTCTTCAAAGTGCGGACGTGTGTGGAACTTTCCTTGCGCCCAGAGCTACGCTCGGGCTTTCGAGAACGTTCCATATGTAGTAAATTTACCATGATGATTATGTAAAAAAATCTGACTCCTAGAAAACTTAGGATCTCCTTAGATTAGAACTTATGGCATACTGTTCCTTACAAACCTTCTATTCATCAGTTGCATTCGGTTCCAAATCTTTCGACGCGCTTTGCACCCTTGCTTTCCTCTCTTCCATTGATTTAATAATATAAGGCGGATCTCGTATTTGCATGCACCGAGAATGCCGTGGGTTTCTGGCCTGATAGAAATCTTTCTGTAAAGTTTCTAGCTGCGGAGATAAATAGTTCCGAGGAGTAATTTTTTAGTTGCGCAGTTTACATCATAATTTCAAGATCAAAGACGACATAGGTATTTGAAATTTGGCGTGATCTTTTGACACTAATGATATTAGGTTTGACAGATGCGCCATCATGCGTTTCGTTATACGCAAATGGGATTTGGTCATTTTTATTATTTAGTGTTCAAAATACTATTTAGTGCTTTGTCTCCTCATAATTTATAAATAAGAGCATGTTGTTTAGTTCTACGCTATTTAAATACTAGATCGTGCGTGCTGCTGCGGTCTGCAAGTAGTCCGTGGGGGCGCGGTTGTGAGTTGGGTGTTGTCATTTGCTATAGTTAATTGTTTTGGTTTGGTTTAGGGTCTTTGTTTTGTAATTCGTAAAGAATTGGGGGTAGGAGACTTTTACTTAAAAGGGGGAGGGAGAGGGGATTAGTTTCAATTGATCACCCTCGTTGAGACCTTTCAAATGATACCCAACACGGGGGTCTACTTGTAACCGTTGACCATGGTCCTACGAGTAGACCGCAACTGACAAAATTTGAAATTTGGTCTACTCTAAAAAATTCGCCTTCCCAAGAGCCGTCTTAGATGATTCCAAACACGACCCGGGTGCGTCGCGCTATTTCCAAGTTACGGTCGGAGAGGTTGGAGGGGGTGTCAAATTTTTTATCTCGCAGAGACGTCTCCGATGAGCACAAACAGGACCATACTGCGTCGCGTCGTTTCCGAGTTACGGCTGAGGGGGTCCGAAGGGGGGTTCAAATTTTTTATCTCGTCGAGACGTCTCCGATGAGCCTAAACACGACCCCACTGCGTCGTGTCGTTTCCGAGTTACGGCTGAGGGGGTCCGAGGGGGGCGTCAAATTTTTTATCTCGGAGAGACGTCTCCAATGAGCACAAACACGACCCCACTGCGTCGCGTCGTTTCCGAGTTACGGCCGGGGGGGGTCCAAGGGGGCATCAAATTTTTTATCTCGTAGAGACGTCTCCGATGAGCACAAACACGGCCCCACTGCGTCGCGTCGTTTCCGAGTTACGGCTGAGGGGGTCCGAGGGGGGCGTCAAATTTTTTATCTCGTCGAGACGTCTCCGATGAGCCCAAACACGACCCCACTGTGTCGCGTCGTTTCCGAGTTACGGCTGAGGGGGTCCGAGGGGGGCGTCAATTTTTTTATCTCGTCGAGACGTCTCCGATGAGCCCAAACACGACCCGGCTGCGTCGCGCCGTTTCCGAGTTACGGCTGAGGGGGTCCGAGGGGGGCGTCAAATTTTTTATCTCGTCGAGACGTCTCCGATGAGCCCAAACACGACCCCACTGTGTCGCGTCGTTTCCGAGTTACGGCTGAGGGGGTCCGAGGGGGGCGTCAATTTTTTTATCTCGTCGAGACGTCTCCGATGAGCCCAAACACGACCCGGCTGAGTCGCGCCTTACAGACAGGGCGGTTTAAGGGAGGGGGGAAGGGTTTTTCCAAAATTTTTGTTTTTTCGTTGCCCCGGTAGACCTTTACCGTCGTCTCTTATGTGGGTGGAAATCCTGCCATATATGGTCACACTGAACGAAGGTCTGGCCTTGGGCTCTTGGGCTATAATTTCAACATCAAAGACGACATATTTGACATTTCTTGTGTAAGTACACGGTTTTATCACGAACTGTCAGTGCGGCGCAAAGCGACGTGCTCTCACTTCGGAGGCGCATGGCCGACTGAACCAGACTGAACCGTGGCCCGAGCGTGATTTCATAATAATAGCCTTCATAGTAATTTGTATGAAGATTTTGAGCGAAAAAATTGAGCAAGTTTGTGATTTTTTTACACAAAATAGGAATATGTTTATTAAGAAATGAAGATTGCATCTATTTTTTTATAGTTTTAACTTTATTATTTGATAAAATTCATTTAATAATTCTTGATACTTACCGACACAATTGTAACAAAACGGGAGTGCGATTTACACGTTTTTAGTGATTTTCTGGATTTTTTTTACAAGTGTAAAAAAAATTTTAAAAAAATTTAAATTTTAATTTAAGATAATCCATAAGCATTATCTTAAATTCGAATGTTTCAGCAAAAAGTAACATTCATTGGCTAGCTGTGTTATTTTTTTCAAGGTTGTGGAGCATCGTTTACTATATAATTCTTTTACAATCCCGACCCTCGATTGCCGTAAGGGACCCTTAAAAATAAAAACAACTTTATTTTTTACAGATGAGGTCACCCATCAAGTAACAACAACAGATCCAAAAGTCATAGTGACGACATCAGAATGTTACACAACAGTAATTAATTCGCTTAGAAATGCCAAGAATAGTGCAAAAGTAGTTATTGTTGATAAACCTGGTACGGCTGTTCCAAGCGGTACTGTTAGGTTTTCAGAAATTGAAACAGGAGTTGTTGATGCTGCACTTTTAGATAAAATTCAAATTAACGATGACGATGTCGCAGTTATACCGTTTTCCAGTGGCACTACAGGATTGCCTAAAGGCGTTGAGATTACATACAAAAATCTCAGAGCAGCTCTCCAGATTATGACTGAAAAAGAAATTTCTCTAGCAGAACCTACTACTGGTAGAAATCTTTTCCTTACTATGTTTTATAACCTAACTTAACCTTGCTTTTAATTTGCTATACAATAAAAGCAATAAATGTTATATGACGGATAAATGTGCATACAACTCGTTAGATAAAGTTTTATAGCTACATTTTTATTATTTAGACTTTACTAACACTAAGATGTGATAACCATAAAAAATATAGTACCTACGTGCCTACCACCTTTGACTTTTAACACAGGAAGTATAATTGCTCATTATTTCATACAATTTAGTAATCTTATATGTATATGTAATTATATCAGTTGCTTATTTTAAACCCCACTAGCCCCTGCGACCGCCCGGACTGCCGAGGGTTCAACCCCTCCAGCAGTGCACGGTTTTGACCCACATGGGGGGGGGGGGGGGGAGATAGTTTATTACCTGAATTAACATGTATACTTTTTATTCTGGAAAAATGTTTGGTTCCCGCGGGATCGTACATAAACATTAAAAAAAATATAAAAATAGTGTGGCCTACAAATAGAAGCGTTTCTTAGAAGAACCTGATCTTGTACATACACGACGAATTTTGGAGTGAGCCCCCTTAAGCTTGTTTTAGACTTTCCAAATTCACTGGAACGTTAATAAATTGTGTTTTATTTTATTTTATTTTACAGCGGACTTCCAAGACGTGGTTCCTTGCATACTTCCATTCTTCCACATCTACGGACTAATCATAGCAATAATCGGTCACTTAGTCAAAGGATGTAAATTGATTACTATGTCGAAATTTTCGGCAAGTTTATATTTCGATGTATTGAAAAATCAGAAGGCGTCACTGCTTTATATTGTACCTCCGATTGGTATGTAAAGTTTATGAATTTATTTATTTTAAACTAGCGACCCACTCCCGGCTTCACCGGGGTGCAATTTTTATATATTTGCAGCGTACACAAATCAACTTAACATTTTATAAAGTATTAGCTAATAACATAATGTAGTGTCGTTACAGTCATGTAATTTTGATTCTAGATGTATGTAGTCTAGATAATATATTCAAAGGCGAAAGTTATCAACCTGACTTAAGTTTATTTGAAAAGGCTGTCTATCTGTAGGTTTTATTCTACATACAGGGTGTGGCCTGTAATAATAGTAATATTAGGGGTTAAAGTATGAAATTGCCGATTTGTACTGAAAAATAAAAATTCGTTTTTTTTTTAATTTAACATATTTATTTAATCAAAATAATTACCATTATTATCTATACATTGCTGCCATCTAATAGGAAGCTCATTTATGCCTTTGCGATAGAACTCTGGTGATCTAGATTCGACAAACTGTGTGAAAGCATTTTGCACTGCCTCCTGAGAAGAAAACTTTTTATCACGCAAAAAATTGTCCAAATCACGAAAAAAATGGTAGTCCGTTGGAGCAAGGTCTGGCGAATACGGAGGGTGACGAATGGTTTCTAATTGCAGTTCCTGTAGGTAGAGTCTGCAGATCAGTCAAATCATGAGGCACCCATTTTTCATATTTTTTTATTTTATTGATTTGACGCAAATGAGTCAATATTGTTGGTAAGGTAACGTTAAACCATGCCGCTAATTCCTGGGTAGTTTGGCTCGGATCGGCTTCCACCATCTCTTTCAAATCATTGTTATTCACCTGTGTGGGCGGTCTTCCACGTGGTTCGTTCTTCAAATCGAAGTTTCCATCACGAAAGCGTTTAAACCAAAATCGCACAGTGCGTTCATTAGCAGTCCCCTCTCCAAACGCAACATTAATATTGCGAGCTGTTTCTGCCGCGTTAGTTCCGCGTCGGAACTCGTATTCAAAAATCACACGAATTTTCGAAGTATCCATCTTTATTGTCTAAGCTGAATAAAAAAAACAACTGAAAGTTGTTAATCGAATGTTGCACATTTTTTAAAAGAAGAACTACATAGATACCGTATGAAAAAAGTTTCACTCAAAAATCTCAAACCATGAAGGTTCTATGTCAATTCGAAGTACCTATTACAATAAAACGGCAATTTCATACTTTAACCCCTATTAAATTTAAACGATGATTCTATAGAGTATACGCAGTTACCTTAACCTAATCATAATGCTCCAAAGTGCTTATACTCAAGAGATATAGCAATCCAAAGTTAAAATACATAATCAATGAATTTCATGATCGCTAAATTGTCGGTTATCAGTCGTTAGATGTCTCGGTACAGGGGCCCTAGCCAAGAACCAAACCAATGCAAACGTTTCGTTGCGTTCTTACGAAACGCGAGAAATAAAGCCTGGTGATTGGTTGTTGTAACGCCCACATAAAATTTTGACCAATCACAAACCTTTCTCCCAGCGTAGCGTAGCCTGAGCGTAGCGTTTACGACTGTACGTTTGCTCTTGGCTAGGGCCCAAGGGCACTGGGGCGAGAACGATCGTAAATGTCAATGTCAAGTACTCCGACTGGACACATTATGTCTGTAGTAGTACATTGCTGGCTCGATTAATTTTTTTAGAAAATAACAGCAAATTTGTTTTTCATTTTAATTAATTGAAAACATTTGGAATTAATTACTGATTCGTCAAAGGGTCTATATTTTAATTTATTGCTCTTATTACAGGCCACATATATAGTGGTTATAATTTTATTACATAGTATAAAATAAATATGAAATAAGTATACATAATCACGAAATAACAAAATAAATAAACAAAACAATCTGAATTGATGGTACACAAATTATTTTTAAAATTTACTATAACAAAGTACGTATAAATACAGATCCATATTTATTTCTATTATCTTGTGCATCGTATTCAATGTAGGTATCCTTAGAATATTAAGCCTGTGTTATATTTTGATTTAGTGGCGTTCGTTTCAGCAATTTTATTAGGGAAACATCCGGATGTGACGAAGGACCATTTGCATACTGTGAGACATATAGTATGTGGTGCTGCTCCTTTGACGGCAGCTGATGCAGATGCGATTCTAGAGAAGAGCAATGTAAAGGCATCATTTTAATATATGCATATTAGTATGATTTCTTTTATTTTTTTAGTAAATAGGTACTTAAATAAAATCAAAAATAATAATCACGTAGTGAAATAACTACTTGCATTTTTTAATTTTTTATTTATGTTAAAGTCGTTAGACAGGTTGACGCTCCACTTGATGGTAGGTGGCAACCGTCGCCTATAACATAAGCAACGCCCAGGTGTTGCAAGTGCGTCTCAGACCATAAGCCTAGTGTACACGGGTAGAGTAAACGGTAGAATCAACTAGCGTACTATTCTACCAGTTCCAAGTACTCTACCAGTTTTAGTAGAGTAACTGTTTACACGAGAATCATCAGTCTTTTATAGAAACCGGTACGTCACACTGATCGAACACTATGAACACTCATCGAAAAATTGTAAAAAACCAGGGGTGGAGACCGGTGTACACGGGTAGAGTAAACGGTATAGTAGCATGGTAGTGTACTAACTTTCTTACTAACTATACTAATGTGTTTACAGTATTGGTAGAGTAGAGTATGAGTAGAGTACTAAAATATGGAAGAGTAGAGTAGCTACCATCGCGGGCAAGCTACTCTACTACTTGCCTTCCCCCACCCCTGGTTTTTTACAATTTTTCGATGAGTGTTCATAGTGTTCGATCAGTGTGACGTACCGGTTTCTATAAAAGACTGATGATTCTCGTGTAAACAGTTACTCTACTAAAACTGGTAGAGTACTTGGAACTGGTAGAATAGTACGCTAGTTGATTCTACCGTTTACTCTACCCGTGTACACTAGGCTTTAGGGAAGGCAAGTAGTAGAGTAGCTTGCCCGCCATGGTAGCTACTCTACTCTTCCATATTTTAGTACTCTACTCATACTCTACTCTACCAATACTGTTTATATTAGTATAGTTAGTAAGAAAGTTAGTACACTACCATGCTACTATACCGTTTACTCTACCCGTGTACACCGGGCTATAGTATTATTAAGATAAAAGACTTGTCGCAAGTCAGTCTTCTTTTCTAAGAAACAAGAACAAGATATTAAGAATTAAGAACAAGTCAATCTAAAAAGCTATCTGGTTTTCCCTGTTACTAAAAATTATAGAAATTATTTTCGCTCTTAAAAATAGTCACATGCCAGCATATATTTAGTTAGTTATATTTATGATTTCAGAATAACATTTCATTTCGCCATGGATTTGGTGCAACCGAGACTACATCGTTAGCTACGACTAGTTTTGGTATCGGCGATTTATCTTCTTGTGGAGTACCGATGCCAAGTATGGAAATTAAATTCGTAGACCCAACAACTGAGAGGCCCGTTGCTATTGGGGAAGTAAGTTTGTATTTTGTTTTTATATTTTCACAGTTATTTATAGGAGCATACTTACATTTAATAGAAAGGTTTGTGTACAAAGAGGGTTCAAATATTTAACAAACACATGTACAATTCAGTAGTTATGTTCTATCTCAGGGCCCAAATTTAAACAAATGCGTTACTTAAGTATGATTGTAAAACAAATATCAAAACATCCTTTTACAATTTCGTAAACATTATTGTAGAAAAAATAATATCTGGTTAGGTTATCATCAACTTTTTATTATAAAGGTTGTAAATGTTTAACAGCTTGGAGAACTGTACGTCAGAGGCCCAACAATAATGAGAGGGTATCACAAAAATCCCAAAGCGACAAAAGAAAGTTTGACCGAAGACGGATTCTTCAAGACCGGTGATTTAGGCTATTACAAACAAGGCGAGGGCTTATACATCACTGACAGAATCAAGGAGTTAATTAAGGTAAATATATGTTAAATAAAAAATGTATTAAAATAATGTTGAATCCGATAAGATATCTATTGTAAATGACATATTTTTTTGGAGGACTAGCCCGTTGGTTTAGGGTGCTTTCCTTAAAGTTCTGTTTGATTCCCGGCAGGGTCAACTTTGGAAATGAACTTTTCAAAGTTGAATTTGGTCTGAATTTTGAAAGTTGTGGCAGGGCACGCTGCATTTCGCAGTCATTCGGACAACTAGTCTAGCGACAGTAAGCACCCCCTTTCCTTACAAAAGACCACCGTGAAATAATAGTATCTTATGCTGTTGTGTTCCGATGAGTGATTAAGGGATTCCAAAGCCCATTTAACTAGCCTAATCCCTTATCCTTAATCCCAATATGGTCGGCAACCCAATTGCAAGACCTGTGGCTTGTAACACAAGCAAGTGCCAAGTAACAAAGCAGATACCTATGCCGTGTACATCATCAATACTAATAATAAATCTGTAAGGGTCGGCCATGGAGTAATTTACTTTGTTTTCAGAGATATCGTGTTTATAGGCTCTATACATGATACTGAAACTAAATTGACGATTTTTAGAATGTATGTATGTATGTTCCTCCATAACTCTGAAACGAATTAACTGATTTTCATGAAACTTGGTAGATAAACATTTGGACGTACGGGACACAGGATAGGCTACTTAATATTTTTCAACGCGGACGAAGTCGTGGGCACCAGCTAGTTACTAATAATGTACTTTGCATACTTTCGATGACATCTTTTAGAAGGTACATCCATAGAGTTTTCATTGATCGTTAGAGCAAATAATAGTAAAGTACACAAGAGACGCAGGCCCAACAAAGATTTGTAACGTTGGTTTAATAATTGTATTTCCTGCAAATGTTCCAGGTGAAAGGTATGCAAGTGGCTCCAGCAGAATTGGAAGGTATACTTCGATCGCATCCAGCAGTCCAAGAGGCAGCAGTGATTGGGGTTCCCCACGAATACTTCGGGGAAGTACCGAAGGCTTTCATAATACCAAAGAAAGACAAAAAGTTAACTTCGGACGAGGTTATAGATTTCGTTGCCGATAAAGTGGCAGCCTTTAAAAAAATAGAAGAAGTCATGTTCGTAGAAGATATACCAAAAACCAGTTCGGGAAAGATACTGAGAAGAGATTTAAAGAAGATGTACGCTTAATGTGTCTTAAATGTTCCTAACATGCGAATATTAATATTAATATTTTTTGGAATTTAATATCTTATCTGGGGCCTGAAACTATTCCAAAAAATATTAATAAAAAATAAAATAAAAGCAGATTGTATGGGTATTTATTTTACCTTTGTACAAGTACGTACAAGGTTATTCATTAATGAAGGGGAAACCCTGTATATGAAAAAAAATGTGTCACATGTTTGTTCTCGATGTACTCCGAAACTACTGAACCAATTTTGATAAAACTTCGTAACTATGTGTAATTTGATCCAACTTCAAAGATAGGATAGTTTTTATTTTGAACTCGGGCGAAGCCGTGAGCGGGCCACTAGTATAGGTATATTATTTATTGATTTTTATTTACATTATTACCGGATATAATTACAGGGCTAGCCAAGATGATAGTGTAGTCAATCCTATCTTACAAAACAATTATAAAAATAAGTACAAATTTCAAATAACTTAAATACTTATTTACAATTTATTCATACAATTATTATAACATATAATATGTAATGTCACCTTTGTGAATTCACTTAGAGGGCCCGGGAACAAATCTACAAATAATTTCCGCGACCTCGTGCATTATTTGTTGTAGCTAAAGGATCTACAGAAAATGTTCATAATAGCACATTTTAATCTAGATATTTATATAATTATTTTCCCTGACTGACCATCAACGCACAGCCAGTGTAAAAAGTTGAAATTTGGAATATACATTTATTAGCGTAAGCATCCGCTTAAAAGGATTTTTAAAAATTTAAACTCCGTGCGAAACTTTTTTTTTGAGCCTGACCGATTTTGTTTACACTTTGTTCGGAAAAAAATATAGGTGGGTAATCTAAATTTTTTATTCCTCTTATATTTGCAGGCACAATTTTCAAGTTTTTAAATAACTTTATATAACTTTGACGATAATTTGGAACCATCTTGGAACACAAAATCTCAATATAGTAGATAAACGGCCTACGCACACATGTTTATAGAAACGGCTTCACTATGTTGCCTGCAAGATTCTGTCTATAGTATTTATTTGGTCTGCGGTAAAAGGTGCTTGGGTACTGCTTAGGTAGATCAAAGCAAAGTTTAGAAAAAATAATACGGCATCTACCTCTTGATTTATTGAGATTAAATGGGTTATACCTTTTTTCATTAATGGGGTTATACTAAAATTTTTGAGAACATATTCTCATTGTTAAGAATTGTTGTTATTACGAATTTGTTTCGTTGCCTAAGTATAGAAAAATAATTTTAAAGATCTAATCTGTGATGGAATAATAATTTTATCGTGGTTCTTTGTAAATGAAATAAAAAAAAATTTTTTTACTCTACTTTTTTATTTCCCACATCTATTTTTTTATATTATAATGGCTCCTACACACAGTGCCGGCACTGCCGTCGGGCAAGCCGCTGTTTTTTCTTTACAATATAATATCTAATATACTATTTCATAATGTGACGATTGCCAATTTGCAGTATATATGTATATTGCCAATATGTATGCTTCAGAAATAGTCAGCAAAAATTCAAAATCTTCATATGTTATTCTTAAAAACCCAAAGAACATATTGTTGCGCAATTATCGACACCCTACATAATCTTTTTTATAATTTTCTATCATTACTGTACCGTTTTTCCATTTTCTATATTTTAAACTTGGGAGCAACCAAAACCTTCTTCTTCTTTTAATTTTTTTAATTATTAAAATAAAAGCTGCTATGGCACGTCGTAACCAGTAGTGGTTGGTTACTATTCATCGTAATAACCAACCACAAAGTATGCACCTCACTGGCGTGCTACACGACTGTCACAACTGGAATGATGCTCGGTGGCTTTGTGCAAGTTTCTGTGGCACGTGCGGGCTGTGTTTAGGAGCCATAAGGAGTGGCAGGCAGGCTGACAGCCCACGTCATGGTAGGGTGTGGGCTGTCAGCCTGCCTGCGGCATAGAATTTTTACTCATCCGGACTGAGGCGCTATCCAAATAGTTGATGCTCAATATATTTGAAGCTGCAAAGATATCTCTATTTTTATAAGTATTTTAACTTACTAATTTTATTTCTTACAAATCATTCAACTAAGTACATTTTGAGACTAAATTGATAACAACTATTTTTATTATAATTTCATGGTGGGAAAGATAAATTTTTAATTTTACATTAATTTTATGCTCACCCGAAACTCCGCTGAAAATCGTTGCTACACTTCCGCCATCTATTGACAAGAGCTGAAATAAAATGATGCTAATCACTGCATTACCGAGAGCCCATCTCTGAATGCTGTGATTAAAGTGTTTCTTTTATAGATATAACATTTTTTTATTAATATTTTTTTCGCTATTAGTTTGCCGCTGGTAGAGGTGCAAGGTCCAAGCTACCGGTGGTTAGGGCTGCAGAGTGAGGAACCTCCTGACAAAACGTGACGTGCGAAGAAGTACCGTCTTCTGTATCTGTCCCTTGATCCAGCCATCTGAGGTAGTGACAACCTCTTGAGGTATTGGTCGACTTCGAGGCTCTTCGCTATAAAATCGTTCGCTGAGCAGGCTTTATAATTATTATTCACGTAATGTAACATAAAAATGACTAAAGCAATGAAAATGAAAATATAGTTACAAATTATTAAGGTCATTTTATCGACTGCCTAGTGATAACTATGAAATCATCACTTGACTCACAAGTGCATTAAACTGCACAAAACACAACATTGTTGTAAACATGACTTGCAGCTAACGTCGCTTTAATTTGACCATATGAATTCCAATTGTACAATACTGTGTCTGTAATACATCGAATGTTGCGTTACTATCCATTATTTACTCATTCATTGAACGCTTTCAATGAGCAAGCGAGACACAGACTAGTTTTTCAACAGCAATGAATCGTTCGCTTTTAAAAATGTCATTTGAAACAGACGACAGACGTTTAAAAACTTGTTTCTGATGTGATACAGTACGATAGTAGTAGCATAGTTATATAGCATTCATTATTTTTAGTTTTAGTACTTCGTCAGAGACCGGTGTGAGACCACGTCCGTTTATTATAGAGTGAAAGTTTGTTTTATGTTGTGTGTTGAATTTACGTAGATTAAAATTTTAAAAGTTTACAGATATGCTACTGAAGGTCACAACTTAAGTCAAAATTGCAAAGGCTGTCCATATCAAGCGTATAGGTAAGTCCAATTCAAATGTTATTCAGTGAGTTGTTATGGTACAATCACTGTTTGTTTTGTTTAAGCATAGAACGAAAACAAGCGGCTTTAGGGATAATATTTAGATATCACATTCTAATAATAGGTATTTAAAAATATATATAATATTTTCAACTAAATTATAAAAAAAATATCAACACTTGTTCATACATCCTTTGCGAAGGATGTGAAATTTCCTACTTAGTGGATAGTAGGTAATAGTAACCTTGTAGTTTACTTACAATTTAAATTTAGTTTTAGCTACAGCATAATTTAAGGGAGAAATTAATATTGGCTCTTATAATATTAATTTTTATACGGTATGTATACCTACCTGCTTAAATATGTTTATTAAAAAGATATACCCGACAAATTTATCTACATAACAAAAAAAAACTACTATATTTTTTTATAAGAAACAATAAACGAAATCTTTTCTGCTATAGCTAAAATTAATGAAGTTATTAGGTACTAACATTTTATAACACTTTAATTGAGTGTTTTTGAAAAATAAATAAAAATTAAAACCACCAATAAATATAAAAATGTAAAAAATAATAAATAAATCCTAATAGCATCCATCAATAATAATAATTATTACCTAAGTTTTTTAAATTTTTTTTAATATATAGTATAAGTACATATATACTGTATGTATAATGTTTATATTAATATCAACTTAAAATATTGTTACCTACGTGCATTGTTGCATACCTACGTGACTTCCATTGAATTGGTGACTGTTAATATACAGTGTTTATTATTTGGGGTCAAAAGACCGGTCGTGGTTCTGACGTCATCATTACCTAACGTAAACATACAACGAAGGTCATAACTGGTGTGTTAAATTAATCCGTAGTCTTTAATTCAACGTGTTAAGATTGAATGTGTTCAGTTATCACAACAAGATGTAAGCGGTGTGCATGGGACAGTAGTCATACATGATCGACGATCGAATGAATGATTTCAATATTAAAATTGTTAAGATTTTTTCCACCAAAATAAACAAATCTCTTAAAATATACGTAATTCACTATCGACGACTTTATCAGTGTTGATAAGAAAAATTTCATATAAATTACTTTCATAAGTACTTAGGTAATCTATATGGATTCGTTAAAATGTTCAGATATATTATGAGTAGATCTTCAGATATCTTCAGGGTTATAATATAATGCAATTAAGTATATTAGAACATCGATGAATTATTATTAATCAAATTGCAATCTTTTCAGATATTAGCTTCAAATTACAAATTATAACAGGAAAAATGTTAAAGAAATTTAACACGTTAAAAAGGGCTTTACCGTCCACTGAACACGGTTTAAAATGCAGTGTAGCCGTTATAAGGCATAATAGTGCTTGGACTAATGCAAGAGTTATAAAATCGCCATATAATAAAATAGAAATACCAAAAACCACTTTGTACGAGTACGTTTGGCAAAACCTGGAGAGATGGCCGGAAAGAACTGTTTCGGTAAGTTCAAACAATGACTTCATTGCAGATGTTCTTAAGTAAAGAGAAGCTAACGTCAATAAGAATAAGCAAGATAATGCCTTCTTATTGTACACCTATAATATAAAAATGAATTCCTAAATGTGTTGCTAAGCGCAAAACTCGAGAACGGCTGGGCCGATTTTAATTCTGTCTTCACTCATGGATAGAGGGATAATCAGGGAAGGTTCTCACGTAAAAAAAATGCACCCCGGGCGAAGCCGGGAGCGGGCCGCTAGTATTATATAAAAATAATATTTTTTTTCTCTTGTATATAGTGTAACAAACGTAGGTATAGAATATTGGTAAAAATTGTTTTACCAAGTTTTTTTCTATACGGTAAAAATATAATTGTTTCATTATAAATGATTAAAACTGTCTGGGTTCTGTATATAAAAATATTGTTTATTGCGATTTTCTTCTGGTAGTCTATATGTAGGTATAGTAATATGAAGAGAGCAAACTCAAAAACTAAGTAAACCGATTTTAAAAATTCTTTCACCTATAGAAGCCGATTAACATAGGCTACAAATATTTTATAGTCACGCGGACGAAGTCGCGTGCAATAGCTATTAGAATATAAGTTGGAATCATTTCTTAGCGTCATTAAACGCTAGGTCATAAAACAAACCCTATGTTCCAAATTTCATTTTTGGCTTCTAAGTTCAAACTATTTTGGCTGACGATTTCTTCAATTTCTTTTTTCATAGAGGGTAAAAAATCATAGACAAGAATGATAAAACATTGACGTATTATTTATTTATAAGTGACGGTAGCCACCTTTTTAAAGTAGATACTTAGATCATCAAATTCCCTACCACCCTTTGAAACATTGTCGTATAAATGGGAAATAAATAAAAGCAAACTTATCAACAGCAATTTTTTTACATGTATGTCATTTTGATAATGTAGATAAGAGACAAGGTACTCTTTCCATGATTGATCGTTTCTACTATTGATTTAGGTATTTTCAACCGAATGGCTAAGTAAATACAAGCTATTTGTGGTTGTATCTAGGTCCATATTTCTTGATTATGTGGGGTGGGTGTACCAGTCCCAAACCACCTAAGGACAAATTTAGACTTTGGAATGCTCTGAACTGATATTATGTAGTTTTAAGGTAGAAATATATATGTAAAGTTGTTTATTGTTTAGTAACGCTGCAATATTGATAAATTATTTGAATCCAGATATATCAGTTTTTTATACATATCACGAACAATATCAAAAACGTGCGTTCCAATAGATATTTTTCGTTCACTCCCGCTACAATTTTGTTTGGAAGGTTGGTAAAAGTCTAGGCAAACTGACAAAACAATTGGATTCTTCTTTTTCTATTTCTTAAACAATAAAATGCCTTCTATTTCTTAATTTATTCAATTGAACATGTGAGTGGTCAACCACTGGTACCTGGTTTGGGACTGGTACACCCATCCTACTTTTCTTGATAATGTTTATAAAACTATAACAGCCCCCCCCCCCCCCCCCTGGCGGTTACGAAAAGTATTTATTAACGACACTGTTGAATAATTATATTGCCACCATACTTACTTTGTTTGTTATTGTTTTTATATGTTAAGGTCGACAGACAGGCTAACAGTCCACTTGGTGGTAGGTTGCAAACGTCGCCTATAACACAAGCAACACCAGAGGTTACTGCCGCCAGACAGCTTACCTTTTTTATGCCAGTTAATTATAATACAAATGTTATTTTCCAGGTTTGTGCAGTTACTGGTAGAGGGTACACTTACGAGCAAGCTTTCAAACTGTCGCAAACATTCGCAGCGAATCTTCGTAACAAATTTAATATACGAGACGGCGATGTTATTGCTGTGATGCTGCCGAATATCCCAGACTATCCGATAGTTTGTTTGGGGATAATGGAAGCTGGTGGAATAGTCACAACTCTTAATCCTGTTTATACGGCCCGTGAGTTTTCCTTCTCTAACTTTAATTTTTTTTAAAAAATCATAGCTTCTTAATTATCTACTAGATGTGCCTGTGATTAAGTAGGTATATATATGTCGTGGCCAGATCATAGAATTGATCACTTAAGTAATGAAATGGCCAGCTAAAACTGGCCATACCATTGAATACCTAACCAGCGTTTAACTATAATTTTTTCTATAGGTTCCTTCTTTATTTGGAGTTTTTATTAAACCTTTGATACCCTACATTATTTATATGTAGCTGGCCATTTCATGAAGTGATCAATTGTATGATCTAGCCACGACATCTATATAACAAATCGCATTCATTCTTTGTTTAAATGTTCGTTTATCTTAAGTACAAGAGTATTCTTTGGGAAAAAATATGCTACACTACCCACCTCTGGGTTTAACCTTGCATTGTCTTGCAAAATCCACACAATTATATTATTTTCCCTTAGAGATTCATTTCCTATCTACTTGTTTTAATAATTTTCTTGCACATACAGTATAAATTCAAGTGCTGAAGCTCTTAACTAAGTTAACGAAATTACTTAAGAGTTTATATTTAAGAGTAAGATTTTCTATTTTGCTATACATTTTTTTTACAAATTTCGTTGATATTTACTTATATTTAATTTGCATTATATTTTTATATTACTTCCGTTTGCATAAAAAATAAAGAAATAAATAAAATATTGGGATACTCCCCAAAACTCACACATTTAATGATAATTCAAAAATATAGTACTAACTGTTCTTTTTTATTCTACCAATCTGAAGGTAGGTTGATAGAGTACACTTGATACTGTACTGACTGCCGACTGCCGAAGGCAGTGTGTCATACTGCCACTAGCTATTATTACATTAACTGATATGGTTCAATTTTAACTTTTTTTACCTCTTTGTTTAAACGAACTGTAGTTTTTTATCTGCGTAATTATATTTATACATATATGTAATATGTTATGCAATACTTAATATCTGATAATACTTAATAACGCTTTTCTCATTTTAGATGAAATTCAACACCAAATCGTCATGTCCGATAGCAAAGTGATTATTACGTTACCAGAAATGGTCAAAATTGTTAAAGATGCCACCAATATGGCTAATATGGAGATTCCTATAATAACAGTTAAAACTAATGGCGATGAAAACGCTTCAATTGATGGAACTGTGCTATTTAATGAACTAAGTGAAGATGTTCATGCCGATAAATCATGCTTGAAAGATGTAAGAAGAAGTGTTAACGATATATGCTTTCTGCCATACTCAAGCGGCACTACGGGGTTGCCCAAAGGCGTTGAACTTACACATAGGAATATAATTGCTAACTGTGAACAAATTAATGAACCAATGATTAGATGTCATAACGAGACTACTGGTAAGTTTATTTATTTATAGTTTTAACAATTTCAAAAGCTAATAATATAATACAGGTAATGATATCACTAAAAATTACCGAGGTTTAATATCTATCATCTTAAATTATTATTTGTAAACTGGATTTAATATCTAACTAACTAACTATATACAATTAAATAAAATTTAAAAAAATATTGCTTTAGTTAGGCTGTTGATAAGGTGTAGGACAATGTAAGCGTTCGCTGTACGTATTATAACCGCTTCTTTGAAATTTCCCTACAGGATGTCCCGTCGCATTTTTAAAGAATTCGTTAAAAAAGTCTGAGTTAAAGAAAGTCAAATAATATATATTGTTTTAGTATTAAATAAGACATCAATGACTAACATTATAATTACTTTTACTTAAGTTGACTGATTCCATAAACCCAGCTAATAAACTATCTGGGTGTCCCTTTTGCGTTATATATGGAGTAACAGGATTAGGAGTATTAGGATTGTATTTTGTAGTTGCATTATGATAAAATTAAAAAAATATTTTTATAACGAAGGCTTTTGTGCATTTTTTTCCTTCAGCTTCCCATCAAGATGCCATCATGACTGTTCTGCCACTATTTCATATATACGCCGCGACGGTAATAATGTTCCACAAGATGTCATTAGGCATTAAGCTGGTTACTTTGTCGAAATTCCAACCAGACTTATTTATTAGTGCCTTGGAGAAGTGTAAGACGAATATTCTGTTTGCTGCACCACCGATGAGTAAGTGACTTAACTTTTAGTAAATAATTATTTACATAAAAATTAATTGATTTGTATTTTTTTTGGTAATTGCTGAAAAGCGAAGTGAAATTCGCTACTCATGTTATAATGAATGAAATATTTCCTTTTAGTTTTACTAATGGCATCTCATCCGGCCGTATCTCAGAAAACTTATCAACATCTTGAGACAGTTGTAAACGGAGCTGCACCTCTTTCTCCAAGCGACGCTGATAGATTTCTCAATGTTGCTAAGGTACGAGTCCGAATGAACATTGACAAATGAACAAAAAACCTTTTTTTTTCATTAAATTTGCAATCAGTCTGTATCAACTATAAGCAGATGAGTCTGATCAATGCCGGAATCACTCACAGATTGACCTTCCCGTGAGGGTCACTCTATCTTCGTTGATTAAACATTTACTTATTAATTTTTCTTTTTGAATTTTCTACTTAGGTCCATAAATTCCCGCCTCTTCAATCTCCTAATATGGTCTGGTTTTATGAGTCTGGCAGCCAAAGGGTTGGGTTGTTCGTTAGTCGCTGTTTATATCGTTTTGCATTCAACTTAATTTCCTCAAAAACTGTTGGTATGGAGAGGTGTTCATGCAGTTCTGAGGTCTTGATGAACCACGGGGCATTGGATATCCACATCAGGATCGAGTTCTGGAGTCTCTGCATGATTAATACATTGGAGGAGCTAGCTATTCCCCACAGCTGGATACCATACATCCATATAGGCTTTAGAACCGCTTTGTATATGAGTAGCTTATTATGCAGAGATAAGCGGGATTTTCTATCTAATAGCCACCCGAGTTGTCTGTATCTCATGTTAACTTCCTCTCTTTTGGTCCTTTTTGGTGTTTGTTCCAAGATAACCGGCGATCAAGATGCGTTCCAAGGTATTTAACGCTATCTTCTTGTGGCAATCGTGATTCTCCAAACATAACGGTTGGGCATTCATCCTTACGTAGACTAAAGGTAATCTGGACTGACATGGAACTGCTAGCTTTGATCCTCCATTTTTTAACCATGCGTCGACATGTGGCAGGCTCTTTTGAAGTTTCTCTGATGCCTTTGTTGCATCTCTCAACAAAAAACTTAACGAAAGACAATGAACAATACCTACTTTGTGTCAATACGAGTGCTGACATCAATTTTATGAATCTGTGCTATACATATATATATATTACGCAAAACTTCCTTGTATATAGCTCTCCCAGTAACTGAAAACCGTTAGGTTGTGTAGAAGTTATCTGAGAAACAAATAGTAGCAGACAGCGATTTAATTTGAAAATATGTATAGATATAGATATATGTCTTTAGATGTATGTTAATTGTCACTGTCAAGTATTCCCACTGGACACATTATGACTGTAGTAGTACATTGCTGGCTCGATTAATTTTGTTAGAAATACCAGGATTTTGTTTACTTCTTCCTGTTAGGAATGCAACTTTTTCTTAGTAATAAATAATACAATTATTTTCAGAGAAAACTCGATTTCCGTCAAGGATATGGACTCACAGAGACCTCGCCTGTGGTCTGCTTCACAGCCAAGGGTCTTGATGATCATGCGCGTGTCGGATATCCTGTACCTAGTACCGAAGTTAAAATCGTTGATAATGATCTCAGAAGTTTAGGGCCCAATGAAGTAAGGACTAATTTTAATTATTTTATTCAATTGCGGTAGGCAGGCTACCGTCGCCTGGGAACACAAGCATGCGCAGTATCAGACGTCCACCTACAAGATGCATGCCGCTCGCAGCATTTTAATCATAATTTGGACATAAGTCCTGACAGTAGTGTACGGCTGATGAAAAAGACTTTTCAATAGTTTGCTTGACTTTCCACCTATCGAAAAAAATTTGAATTTTGAATTTCATCGCTTATGAAAATAATTCGCGATTAATTTGATAAAATACGCCTTATTTGAAGTATAAACTGATAAGAATTTAATTGCCTCGAAGGATTAGATTTTTTTAAATCATTAAATTTAAAAAATGTACATTAATATTTTTTTTCAGAGAGGAGAATTGTTAGTACGTGGACCTCAAGTTACGAGGGGATACAAACACAACCCGGAAGCCAACAGAGAATCATTTACGAGTGACGGATGGTTTAGAACCGGCGACGTTGCGTATGCTGACAACAATGGAATTATATCCATTACTGATAGGATAAAGGAACTCATTAAGGTGACAAATTCAAATGAGAAATATTATGATAGTATAGATCGAAGCAGGCAGCCGATGACTTGGCGGCTGACAATAGAGAGGAAATTTCGAATTACCATATATCTAGAAATTACTGTCTCTGTATACTGTGCGCTGACCCTAACAACTACTATGGACAGTCTTATACCGCTCTTTTGATTTTTTTACATACTTTAAACATATATAGTATAATAAATCAGGGATTTTATTATAATTTTTTTCAAAAGAGTTTGGTCTTGATTACACTTTTAAATTTATTTATAGGCAAGACCTTCGAATTGAAAGTAATAGACAGTGATCTGAACAATAATTGTTTTCATCAGGTGAAAGGATTCCAAGTACCTCCGGCAGAATTAGAAGCAGTACTTCGATCCCATCCAGCAGTCGATGAAGCAGGTGTTGTAGGCGTTCCACACCCAGCCAAAGGCGAGGCTCCAAAGGCATTTATAGTTCTTAAGAACAATAACAAAGCGACGGCTCAAGAAATAAGTGATTTCGTTAAAGAGCGAGTAGCACCGTACAAGAGGGTCGATGGTAGCGATATAGTATTTATTGATAGTATACCAAAGAGTTCGTCTGGTAAAATTTTACGGAGACAATTAAAAGAAAAATATTGTTAATTGTACTGACATTTTGATGTATTTGTTACTGTAAAAGCCCATATACCGGTAAATCCTAGTGTTTACTGGTAAATCTTAGATCAATACAATTTTCCGCTAACTTCTTGAAGACTCACTTCTTTATATTTAACAATTTATTTTACAAAACGTTCATCAACATGTCTACTTTCAGCATTTACCATCTATCTGTAGTTAAAACTAAGATTTACCAGGTGAATGGTGGTATAAGTTGAAATTAACGATGATCACACAATAATTAACGATGACTTTAACCAGTATGAGCTGTTATATCTTAGGGTTTACCGTAGTTTGAGCTTTTACCGTAACATATGCATGAATTGTTTTTTATTCATACAGCTTACCGTTAAGGGCTGATAAAACTAGTTTTCTTTGAAAAATAGCCAAGCTACCTGTAAGCTAATGCAATTTTTTTTAAGTTTTCCTTCAAACAGTGTTGGTGTCATGTTGAAGATGTATTAAAATTAAGCTTCAAGAAAAGAAAACAGTTTCTCAACACTATTTAGTCACTGGATAAACATTATTTGGACCTAAAGAGGTCTGTAAGGCAGTAAAATACTTTTGGAAGAAGAAAAATATAATGGCTTGTTTTATGATTATATAATTTGTGTTCACTAAATGAAAAAAAAACAAAACAAAATAAGATAAGAAAGATCCTAGTCCTAACAATGAGGACCATCAGCCCTCAGCAGTGACATATGTCGCAATAAATTATTATTAATCATATAATAATGAGTTTTTCTGGTACTGTAAACATTTTTCTTAATTTAAAAATGATTTGATTTGGTTTGGGATCGAATTTGTAATGTTTAAAGAAAGAATTTAATTAAATAAAAAAGCATAATAATTTATAGCGTCAATTATTAAAATATATAAAATCTATGTTATGTAATAATTTTTAGTGATTTAGTAAATGTAAGGGATGAAACTTTGACTGTATTTATATAGTAATAGTTAATTATTATTGTACTTAACTATAACTATATAAAGGAAATACCTACTGTATATTCTTTAATTTTTGTAATATTTAGTAAATAAAAAATGTACTATTTTATTAATTTTAATTTTATTTTACCTTCCATGCGCTAACATAAAGTGGTTAATAATTGTTGAGAACGGCGATCTAGAATTAGGTTTAAATATTAGGTATTTTATATGTGACCTTAATAATGTTTGCACTGATACTGTTAGAAGCAATACGCAGTGATTTGCATAGTAAGGCAATAAAATCACTTGTAAAGAACATTTATAAGACTTCGTACATTCCTTACTCACTCACTGAAACACAATAGTACAGATTCTGTTATTACTTGGTGCTCGTTTGTAAGGATCACAGAGTAATAACATTTACTAAATCCCTTTGTAAAGGGGTTGTTTCTGCCACTAGACATTATGCTGTTCAAATGACAGCGTAATACAGTGTGTCCAGCCACTACTTTCCAGATACAGACCAACTGAACTTTGAAAAGTTAATTTCCAAAGTTGATCCCGCTGGGATCGAACAGCGGACAAGCACTTTAACCACTCATCCAAAGGGCTAGTTTGTTATTTTGTATTTGCTGTAAACTATTGTTCAGGTTTTACGGGTCTCTGTTTAAACGTTTCTAAGGTTACCGCTCGGTTTCGTGGCAGTAAAATCGTGCAAATTCAACGGAAACGCATAACAGGAAGCCAGGATTTACAAAATGCGCGTTATTTGATTTGACCAATGAGCGGACGTGGACGTCACCTCAGTGTTGCAAAGGTTTAATATTAAAAATCGGTAAAGTTGCCAGCAAAAAGTTGGGAGAATTTTATCAATACTAATAATAAATCTGTAAGGGTCGGTCATGGAGTAAGTTACTTTGTTTTCAGAGATATCGTGTTTTAGGCTCTATACATGATACTGAAACTAAATTGACGATTTTTAGAATTTTTTTCTGTATGTATGTATGTTCCTCCATAACTCTGAAACGAATTAACTGATTTTCATGAAACTTGGTAGAAGAATATTTGGACGTACGGGACACAGGATAGGCTACTTAATATTTTTCAACGCGAAATCGTGGGCACCAGCTAATACGAAATAAAACAAGAGTAGGGAATATATTATATTGTAATACTGTGACAAGAGTTTTTAAGTTTTAAGAGCAATAATTTCTTTAATGCATTTATTTTCATAATAATCAATCTCTCATTAAATGCGCCATCGAATCTAATATTTTGTTAAACCGTATATAGGTAAACTGGACAGCCAAACTTACATAGACACGCAATAATTTTATTTAATGCTAATAGATGGCACCACCAATTAAAACTTCAATCGATCGATGTAGTTAATAACGAATATCCCTTCGGCACCTCGGTCCACGTATTGTTACCAATTGTTAATCATTTAAAAGCTCTCGGGGAGACTTTTTTGCATTAGAAATTTCAAAATTTGATGGCACGGTAACGGAGGCAGGCAGGTAGGTCTTCCTATGTTTGGCTTGTTTGAAGCCCGTTGTTTGGGCTCATTTGAAAGGTCCTAAAGAGGAGAACTTATTGCACCTAGCTACTTCGCTAATATGTTACGCTTAAGGTACAAAATACTGTGAAAAAAATGAAATACTTTGCTGTGTCGTCTTCCAATGTGCGCCGGCCCTAAGGTTGCTCAGTTCATGTCTACAGAACTCATTTTACCTTGACTCACACAATTGCTTTGGTTACTTTGTAATTGACTTTGAATAAATACATAGAACTTAAAGTTAAAGTTATTTAAAGTTAAAGACTTATTAAAAACTTAAAGTATTTATGAAGCCAGAAAGTGACCTTTAAACATGATGTATTATTTATTTTCACCGTTGAACACACACTACGATAAAAACAATGGATAAAATAAATAGAATCTGTACAAATAACAATACTATAGTTGTGTGACGGTCCCTCAACAAAACACACGCATATCAAATCAAGTTCAGCTCATTGACCTACATAGAAATATTGATAATGTCTAAATTAGCGAGTACAGTGAATAGGATAAATGAGAAATTGAAACTGAGCAATTCTTTAGTTAGAACGAAACACGTTTGGACCAAAAATAAAGTCATCGTGTCACCATTTAAAGACGTTGTTGTTCCCGAAGTCACTGTTTACGATTACATGTGGCGTAATTTAGATAAGTGGCCAACGAAAACCGGAATTGTAAGTAGCCTTACTTGTCTTCAATCAACAGTGTTTATCAGACTGAGATGAAATCGAGTCATATAGAAAAAACAAATTTGTCTTGAAAAGTGTATTGTTTACATTAACTTAAGTATATCTACTTTATATTCTATATATAAAGTAGATATACTTAAGTCTCTTCGTGTTATAAATAATTGAAGTCGCTTTTCGCGTCTGTTTGTTTCTCAAAGGAAGAATGAATATAGATACGAATATAAACAACAATAAATGAGTATATAATACAAAGAAATTTTTATTAAATACAAAACACATACTTTCAGATATGTGGAGTTACTGACAGGGGCTACAAATACGAGCAAATATACAAACAATCGCAAACTCTAGGGGCAAACCTTAGGAAGAAATTTAAAATTAAAGATGGCGACGCAGTGGCAATTGTTTTGCCAAATATGCCTGAATACGCTATAGTATTACTTGGTATACTTGCCGCTGGAGGCGTTGTCACCACACTTAACCATCTGTATACAGCTGGTGAGAATTCATCCACCTAATTCGTATACTCGTTAATCGTTATCGGTTAACGAGTATTTAAAACGATAATAATACTGCTTAATAAAACCGATCGTTTAATCGGTTAAATCGAAGAGTAAATAAATAATATATTATATTTAAACTTCAATGCTTATTTAAATGAAGAAACAATATTTGAAAAAGGTGGTGCTCCACACTGCAGTTATAAAACGTTTTATAAATTTTATTACTTTAAACATTATCTAACACTATTAATGTGTTACCTTTTGTTATAATTTCTTTGATGTTTTCAATACTTTTATACCATTAAAGCGTGATTACTCTTCTAGAATATAACAGTACCTACGAAAATATTTTTGAACAAATTTTACTATATGGCATTCTAGATTATGGCCACGAATTCGTCCGCGTCCCTGGAAAACAGTACCTACTTTTCTATGTTAAGTACTTTTCTATGCACTTGACAACGTGTATGAAAAAATATATCGTGATGATCAATTAGGCGTAAAAGCATAACAAACAAACTCACTCTCTCATTGATAACATTTAGTTAGTGTTTTATTGCAATTTATTAATGTTAAACAACATTATATTAATATAACACTGTTTAAGATGTCATGTTGTAGTTGATAACCTTTGCTACAATTTATGATAAAATGTTTAATAGATACCGTTTTATACTATTTTATAACTGCAGTATGGCATCATCATTACGAAGAGAGAAAGCAGAAAATATTTAGTGAATAAACTCAAAAACTAATGGACCGATTTTAAAAATTCTTACATCTATAGGAAGTTATATTATCAGCGAGTAACATAGGCTACACTTATAAAGTTACGCGGACGCCAGCCTGTCTGAAATAAATTTTATTTACAGGTGAAATTCAAAGACAGTTAATACTATCCGAAGCAAAGCTAGTAATCGCGCATTCGGAACTGATTCCAACAATCAAAGTTGCAATCGGTCTGACGAAAGAAAATCTACCTATTATAGCTGTGGATGTTGAAAATTGTGCACCAACAGGATCTGTTTCTTACAAAGAGCTAGTCGAAGATGTGAGCGTAGATGTGAGTGTACTAAAAGAAGTCAAAAGAACTGCTAATGATGTATCGCTTCTTCCTTACTCAAGTGGTACGACGGGTTTACCAAAAGGAGTTGAATTGACTAACAAAAGTATTGTTGCTAATTTTATACAACAAGATACAGAATGCAGACGGTATGACTACACAACTGGTAAGCAAGTATTGTTAACTTTTAATACTGTCTTTTCAATTTTTCATGTTAAACATGACCTTATGTATTGACTGTGCTGTAGTAACATCCACTTATAAAAGTATAGAAAGAAATAACAGGGCATAGACGAGAATCAAATCATTTTACTAGACCAATAGCTCAGTTTGCTGAATGCTCGTGTTCCGCCATCAATGGGCTTAATTGGTACTCAATTGTATTCTTTGATTCCTTTTACTTCTGCTTAACATTTGTATCAGATGTGTGACACGAAGAATCATGTTCTGTTTATCAACATCCCAAAACACATGGAAGGATAATGTGTACTTATAATAAATACCCTCAAAACATCACGTTTTTTGTCTAATTTATAGTTGGATAAGTCAACTATAAATTAGACAAAAAACGGGCGAGAATATTGTGATTTTAAAAACTGAACTTGTTTTGCTTTAAAAAAAATACTGAAAATTTATATACGTTGCAGTTTTTAAAGTAAACTATTGGTGTTTCTGCATGCGAGTAGTATGCATGAGCGAGCACGTGGCTAACTGTCGTTTATGTAGCAGTAAAAAACAACAGCGCCACCGTAATTGTTCACTCGATTTTCGCTTTTATAAACTAAAAATAAAAGCTGGCGTTACCTTCCAATAGATGGTTATACTGGAGTGTGAAAATAGAGTAAACGATTTGAAAATGGTAAACTATGCATTTAATTAAAATAAAAAATATATATTTTATAAACTATTACATATTATACTTGCTTCAGAGGCTTTTCAGGTACTTAGTACCTAGCACTTAGTTTAAGTAGTGGCAGGACACACTGCCTTGCGGAGAGAGATCGGGAGAGAAGACGACGTCCTTTTCCTGTACTCCGCCGCAGACGGACAGGACGAAGCCAGCTGGCGCACCTCACTCCTTGACAGGAATTAAGGCTTATTCGGACTACTTTAGTAATTTAATATAGTGACGAGAAATTCAGTAGCTAAACTACTTGTTACTGGTCAGAAATCCTTCGCATTACTATCAAGTACGAGTTGTCTTCTAAGAATTACTATCTATTCTACTATTTAATTTATAGAAACAAATCAAGACACGGCGCTCGTCGTCCTGCCACTATTCCATTTATATGGATTAAATATCTTGATGCTGCACAAGCTTGCGGCCGGTCTGAAACTTGTAACATTGCCCAAGTTTCTAGCGGAAACATTCTCGAGTGCTTTGTTGGAACGCAAGATTAATTTGCTTTACATGGCACCACCGATGGGTAAGTTCTAGACAACATGTGTTCTATACTGGTAAACAAACCATAAAGTTTGACAGGCAAATAACAGGGAATTAATTCGAGATAGATTCTATTGAACACATCTTGAATTTTTTACATTTAGTCCAAAGTATACACACCAATTTCATAATATCCCTATAAAATCCTTATATATATATAAATTATGTGTCACATGTTGGTCACGATGAACTCCCAAACTACTGAACCGATTTTGATAAAATTTCGTAACTATATGTAATTTGGTCCAACTTAAAAGACAGGATAGTTTATATCTCATTTTGTTTATTATTTTTTTGCAAATTATATAATATTATTAACATAGCGTCATCTGTTGATACCTATTCAATCCAGCAATTATTTATCTGTGAGTTCCAAAAGATTCTAACAGATGGCGATATAAGGTAATTTTATCAGCTGGATTGAGTAAAAAAATTGCACCCGTGCGAAGCCGGGAGCGGGCCACTAGTACATATTATAAAATAAAATCGGTTTTTTTTTCTCTGCTAACCTTCTAAAATCACCAGCGGATAAGGAAAACGTTGAAGGTTTGTGTAATAATTCGGAAAAATAAATTGGATCAGTCGCTAGTAACATATAAAGCTTAATGTGTCATATGTAATGTGTAGGCTACATACACTTATAAATTTTAACATTTTTTCAGTTCTGTTCTTAGCCTCTAATACTCAAATAACGGCCAAACATTTTGACCATATAAAGAACGTTATTAGTGGTGCAGCACCTTTGGCCGAAGCGGATATTTACAAGTTGTTCGAGAAGGCTGGGGTGAGAAATTTATTAACACCTAATTTTCGTATTGCATTGTTTAGTAAGTAAGTATTCTACGTGATTATAATTTTTGTACTAGATTGGTGTAGTTTTGTCGTTGACAGCAAGGCATAATAGGTGATTAAGTCTAATGAGACTTAGTGACAAGGTGAAATAGTGAGAAAATCCCGAATATAATGTGCACAATTTATTCTTATAATAACTATAGAGATTGTACTTAAAGATGTATGTCATTGTGATTTGATGATCTTAACAGTATCAGTTCAAAACAATCAATCAAACTTGAAATCAAAATCAATGATATCAAAATTTGAAACAATGAGTCTCTTTCGATGAGAGTCTAAACTTTTCTTTAAACCTTAATCATGTATTCGGGAAATGTCAAGCAGTGATTGGTATCCTAAACTGACGATTGATACATTAGGATAAAGATTCCTCTAAGATCTCCCAAAGATCAAAATTTGTAAGGTATGTTCAATGAAAATTTTACGTTAATTTTTTGTACAAATTACGATTTTCAGAGAGAGATACCGTTCTCTCAAGGTTACGGACTAACAGAAACGGGCCCTCTTGCAACACAGAGTCCCCAAGAATATAAGAACTATACATCAGTTGGTTTTGCACTACCTAATGTTCAGTTGAGAGTTGTGGATAAAGAATTAAATAATTTGGGTCCTGGTGAAGTAAGTGAATTAGAGTGTCAATTTTTAATAGCAGTGAAATTCAGAATGTTTTATGAAACATAACAGTAGGCAGCAGTGGGTTGCCTACCATTACGAAGTGATTAGGAAGGGTTCAGGAACAGTACATCGAAAAACAAATGGCACACATGGTGTTATTCTGTAAGTTCACGGTGGTCTTCTGCGAGGAGATGGTTATTGCCGCCAGATGGGCTGTCCATACGCAGTGTCCCCTTTTTTTAACAGGGACTTCAAGATATTGGTCATATTGGTCGTGGGGTTCCGGTCAAAAGCCAGACGATTGCAAAAAATTTAAAAAAATTCACAATTTTTACAATGTATAAAGAAGTTGCAAATAAGTATTACCGAAGATTTTTTTTAAAATTTTGTCGTTTGAAAGTTATTTTGTCATATATACTGCAATTTCTATAAATAATCTAACTAATATTTACGAGTTTAACATTATTTGCACGTTATTACTAAAATGGAAGGCGATAATTACACTTTAAATGGATATGAGTGACGGTCGGAGATGATCTCAGAATGTTTGTTGTAGTGACAAATATAAGCTTTCCTCTATTAAAATAATAGTCTAAATAGCGCTCTTCAGTTGAAATTTTTTGGTAGCTTTTGGTAGCTTTAACAAAATCTAATGTACATCCATACCTTATACTATTATAGTACATATTCCGTGTCCATATTAAAATTTTAAATGTGAAAGTAACTCTTCCTTCCTGTCTGTTACCTTTCCACTTCTTAACTACTCAATCGATTATAATGAAGTTTAGCAAACACGTTGTCAAAGATACATGAAGGGACATGATGGGGTACCTGTCATCCAGAATAAAATTATTGTTTCCGGGGATCATCTAAAAATATAAAAAAATGTGGTGGCGCCACCGTAGTCATAGCAATATGACAGCCATTATATCACTTAATATTTACTCAGTTACGTTATATTTACGTTATATTTTATATTTCTGAACTCGGGCTAAGTCGCGGGCACCAGCTAGTATTTTGTAAGATAAATTCGCTGTCCGCTTCTGCTTGTTTCTGCGCCAACTTTTTCTAGACAACCTAACGGCTTTTGATACGATTTTCACTAATGAAAAGAGCGATAAACTAGCAAGGTTTGCTTATATAATTTAAAAAAGAAAAAAAAAAAACCTCTGCCAACCCGAAGGAAAGTACTTAAAGTATTGTATTTATCTATTGTATCAATAAGAGTTAGTTGAAATATACATATAGAGGTATATCTGATTTTTTTGAGAATGATTTCATAAGGAAATATATTTAATGAAATGTGACAATTATTCTAAATTTTAAAAGATTATTATTTTCAACAAATTTTGACAGGCTGGTGAGCTGTTGATAAAAGGTCCTAATATTATGAAAGGCTATAAGAGCAATCCAGAAGCAAATCGAGAAGTATTTATCGAAGACAATAATTGGTTTAGATCTGGTGATGTAGCTACAGTGGATGAAACAGGTGCAGTTAAAATAATTGATAGACTCAAGGAACTTATAAAGGTATGTATATTGTAAAATTAATTTAATAATTCATAACAAATTTTATTCTATAAAACACGACTGATACATTTCGATAAGTAAGAGCTTATTAATTTTACATTTTCAAAATTTTAATATTTTCCTTACCACGTACACACAACATTATGTATTTGTTTATATAGCCATTATTAATATGTATTAATTAGTGTATTGTTATAAGGGAATATTATTTCTAAATCATTAGATATTAATATATTTTATTTATTCTAAATTCAAATGCATATAAGTTGTAATGCGATAAGAGTGATAAAAGATATTAATATTAAGTTATAAGATTTTTAATTGGAAAGTAAGGTTAAAGTTAATCTATCTATCTATACTTATAAAATCAATTACTATCAAAATGTCTAAATTTAAATTCGTCTATGTAGCAAAATGTCTAAATATCGTTTGTCCCAATTGACTATCAACGCACTGCCAAAATGATAGCCGAATTGAAATTTAGACATTATGGTCATAATTGAAATTTGGAACGTAGGTTTATGTTATAACGTAAGCATCATTTTAAAAAAGGATTTTTAGAAAATTTCAACTCAAATTCAACAAGAAAATACAAGGTTTCACAAGATTATTGTATTGACAAAAAAACTGAAACGTTAAAAAAAATTATGAAATTTCCAGTGTAGGTAATACCAGAATTTCTAAAGTTTGCTAAGAACTTCTTATTAGCGCCATTCTGACAAAGTTTGTGTTTTTTCAAAACAAAATATCCTAATAAGCAGAATAAATAAGTACATAAAAAAAGAAAGTAAATACTTAACGATGTTATAAATCTCTTGGGTAAACCCAAACAAGTGATTTATGCAGATGACTTTATTGACTTGTTTATCAGAATCGATTGTTATTCGAACGCATTTTGAACATAATATACTTATTATGTCCGGAATTATTTTAATATAATACACACTATACCTAAATTGTTGTTTTTATTTGGACAGTTTCTTAGTAGATTACTGTAAATATTTCTTTTATTTAATTTCAATCCCATAAATGGGTATACATCACAACTTTGGTGAATTTAACATCTATGTATTTATTAACATGTTAATTAACAGTCTTTTATATATTTACATATTATGCAGTATAAAGCTTCCGCCCCCTAGGCAGGGTTTGGTATAAAAGTACCCTCATTTCAATTGTAAGCATTTTGTATGGGTCCCGAAGTAATAATTTAACGTTGAACGAGAGTTTAATGAAATGAATGTGAATATTGAGATTGAAATAAATAAAACCTCTCCAATTACCACACCCAATAAATTATATTTTGAACTTACGGTATGGTATTAAATTTTCTTCATGGTTTCCAGGTTAAAGCTTACCAAGTGGCTCCAACTGAACTAGAAGCAGTGCTTAAGGAACATCCGGGTGTTATTGATGCAGCTGTTATTGGAGTACCCGATTCCTACACAGGGGAAAGACTAAAAGCCGTCGTAGTATTGAAGGACAAAGAAAAGACAAACGAAAAATCCCTCGAAGGATTTGTTAATGAAAGAGTAGCACCTTATAAGAGAATAAAGGATTTCGCTGTGGTTGATAGCATTCCTAAAAGTCCTTCGGGTAAAATATTAAGAAGGATACTTAAAGAAGAGTACTTTTGATTTTAATTAAAATGATTATTTTATTTCTTTTTAATCTCTATTGTTAATTTTTTGACATTTTTATTACAATTTGTTTTGTTCTCGGAATTCCATCTCAGTTAATAAAAGTTTTATTAGATACTTTGTGTTTTTGCTTTCGTCCACCCTTTATTATCCATTTATTATAATATAAACGTGAAAGTAACAACTCTGACTGCCTGTTGCCTTTACTCAATCGATAAATCATGAAATTTTGCATACAAATCGTCAAGGAGACAGGAGAGGAAAAAATTTCAGAAAAAGGTACTGCTAAAAATATCCATCATCTAAAAATATAAAATAAAAACTAACGCCTATTGTAATAGCAATAAGAGGTTAGCGTTATATTGCTTATTTATTTTTATTTTTCAACGCGAATAGAGTCGCGGGCACCAGCTAGTTTAAAATAACAGTTGGCACATGTCGGCTCTTCTCGGTAATGTTCGTTTTTCGTCGGACCGCCGACTTTGGCCATTGACTACGCTTTAGTTATTATTCTATGACTACGCATCGCATCGCATAGCATCGCATCACATCTCCCGCATGCTTTTATTAGGTCTCTTTCTGACTTTTCCTTTTGTTAGGCTTCTAAGCGTGATTATAAACAGTCTATAACCTTCCCCGAGAATTAAGTTAATAAATGTAAAAATATTTTTTTAAATCCTATTATCCCCATCTTCATTATATTAGTATCTATAGGTCACGCGTAGAATTCTAATTCTTACGCAAAAGAAGCCACATTATGTAACTAACTAAATAATAAAATATGACGTAGAAAGTTTTTGTGGTCGGGTGTAACAGTCTTATTTAGGGTAGACTGGGTACGGTTGTAACAATTTTCATTTGATTGCCAATTTGATTGATTTTTATTGTAAAGTGTACATTTGTCTACGTATAAATATTAAATTTTTGTCCTAAAGTACAATGGTAAACTCATAGGATCAAATTAGAAAAAAAAAGGGGAAAACGTCACAACCGTCCTGACCCCAAGGACAGTTCAAAAACACTCTATACGATTTAAAATCTTTTTTATTGCAAGTAATATCGAACATAAAGTAACTAAATCTTATTTTGGAATAAAATAAAAAAAAAAGAAAAAAAGAAATTAAGTCTCCTAACACTAATCACTTATAACTAATATGACACTGTAGACTATATAATTATTAAAAACTCTTCATATTACAGTTGGTCAAAAAAGTTAAACTATCATTTTTATTAAGTTAACTGCGACAAAATACAAAACAAACGATATTAAATGTTATATAAAAATCTGATACCTAAATAAAAATCTGAAAATATCTTCTCTAAGAAAAAATAAACATTTGTATAGAAATCAACATACCTACAATATAAAAAAGAAAAGAAATTTAAGGTCTATTCTTATTTCTAAAACTGGAAAGTACCTATGATACTGAGACTCATTATAATTGTCTCAAATATAAGTGCGACTATCACTTGCGCACTTTAAATGGGACCAAAGCTCCCAGGTTTGGTAAAGAAATCTCTTGTTTTACTTCTTTGTAGGCTTCTTCGGTCTTACTGACGCGTATTCTGGGCATCTAAAAGTAAAAAAAACAAATTTTAAATGTACCACAACCGTACCCAAGATAAATGTCACAAGCGTACCCAACGCACTTCTTTTATTTGCAAGAAAACCATCACCATGACAATCCAAAATAAAGTAAAATAAATAAAAAAATAAAGTAATCACTGCTATTTAACTGCTAATGTTTAACTTATAACGAGGAATAATACTCATTATTCTATCTGTACACACATACGAATAATTATTAAAAGAAATAGAATAAAAATACTTACTTTTGACTTTTAAAAGTAATGTAGGCCTCTGCTAACGTTAATGTCGCACGATGGCTGTCGCAATGTTGTGACACACGTGCAGATGAACACGCTCCTTCTTTCTTCCCTTGCACCCACTACGGTATTCCTTATAGTTTCGCTAATACGACAACTTTTACAATCGTAACGTGGCACAACCGTACCCAGTCTCCCCTACTCCTCTTGAACCGGTTCAGTTGGGAAATACGAATCTCCTGCGAAATTCCGCGCATTAATAAAACTGTCTAAATGAAATCCGTCTCGCAGATTTTATAATAAACTAGAATACCTGTCGTCAATATTGTCGCTTATCCAAATATGTTTTCGCGAAGCAAGGACATAAATTCTTTGCAACACAACACAATAATAATCTTAGAAGTATCAAAAGTCTAGTTCTATATAAACCTAAGTATAAGAAATAGCTCTTTATTCTAAATAATTTTATTCTGTATTTTAAGTTTATTTTTGTCGACAATAATTGTATTTTACAAAATAAATAATTCTTATAAAAAATAAATAATTACAAAATAAATACAACTTTCTCGAATTTGACGTTTTACGTCAAATTCGAGAAAGTTAATACAAGTTTTAGTGTATTAATTATAATTAAAAATTAATAAAAAAAACATGCGAGTGTACAGAGTTCGTGTGTCGGAAGTGAAACTTTTTAGGTGATAAAATATAATTACTGTAAGTATATCATGCAGAAACGTTACAACAAACGTCACGTGACCGTTACACTAAAGCGTCACACAGTCACACAAATCGCGGGGTGTGAAAACAGTATTTAAGTAGAAAACAACATTTAATAAAATACAAACTAAAATATACACACATTATCAAAGACGTTCTTGGATTATTTATGTGCTCAAATCTACATTGGACTGTGAGGTCAAAGTTCGAATTGTCTGCGAATTATATTGTGTTTTGATATTTAATATTTATCATTTTATTTAATAAGTAGGAAAAGATAGCGATGTTCCTTATTTTAGGTTGAAAACGTTTTTTTTTGTAGTGGCATAAATTGGCTATCTGAGGCCAGGAAGATCATCGTGAAATAACAGCATGTGTGATTTCGTGTTTCGGTGAGTTCGGGATCCTAGTGCCTTTCCTACTTTATCCTACTTTGATCGACATCGCACTTGCAGGCAGAGTAGTTCGAACTTTTCATGGAACAGAATAAAACAAGCTGTAGGTCCTTATCCAGGGGTCCTTGACCTGTACGATCATTAAAATAACTTTATCTAATTGTTCTGCTACTACCATAAAACCACCATAAAAGACAACGAAGCGCAAAAGCGTCTTCTATTATGGATGTGCGATCCCTCACGGATCTAGCGTTCGGTAAACGTATTCAAAATTGGCAACAAAAACTGTTTGTTTATATCCGTTTGCGTGAGTCACGAGCAGGTAATACCGCGAACACATTCCGATGTGGCGTCCTTTGTAAGGTTGCTTACAGGCGAAAACGCGACCGTATAAAATATCGTATTACTAGACTACTCGCTGGAATTTATCTCGCTCGAACCAGCGAGTTATCATGTTTGTTTTTTACATAATTCGATACAAAATTGGAAAAACTCGAGAATGTTTCTCACTGGCCGTTAATTTAATGACAGTTTATCATAACTGAAAAAAAAACAAATTGTGTACTTAAATATATGTATCCAAGAAATTTTTAGTTGAAATGCGGCATCCAACAAATGTCTAATTGACTGGTTCTAATAATACCGTTGTTTACATAATCAATAAATTTCAAATAAATAAAAATGTCTTATGCACTGACCTGTTACGATAAAAAAATGTTGAAGAGTCGTAGGTTTGCAGTCGCCCTGCTGTGAATAAAAACACGCCACTGATAACTTAGTGGACAGTCGAAACAAGTTACGAAGCGCTCTGAGACGTATCTTCTCACGTACATACGGAACGTACTTGACACATTTAACAAGTAAAATATTTTATTGAGAAAATAAAATGGTGGTGTTGAGAATTTTGTTTTTTACCGCAATTTTGACTTTTGTACACGCCGCCACTTGGATGGGAAAACCTCCAGCGAAACCTGCTGAATTTGGTTAGTATTTTTTTTCATTTATCAATAACTTATTCTTTAGTTATCCTGTGAAGAGCAATGAAACTAATAAGTTTTCTGTTCGTTAAGTTATTACTACATAATAAAGTTCGTTATCTTTACATAGTATATACAATTAAATCGCTTCCCGCCGTCTGTGTACTACGCTTAGATCTTTAAAACTACGCAACATATTTTAAAACGATTTTCATTTAAACGAAGAAGGTTTTTTATATATTAAAATTGCACCCCGGACGAAGCCGGGAGCGGGTCGCTAGTATATCTACAAATAGAGTTTTTCTACATCTATAATTAAATTTAGTTTTGAATTAACATTAAATACTTACATTTCAAAAGGAATCACAAACACTGTGCTGTCATCAACTTTCACCGCTTTTATAATAACTTCAAAGTTATTATAAAAGCGTCATTATTATAATGTGAAAATGATATTTCGTCAATTTTATGCGAGAAACAAATTTGAAATTTTCCTCTCGTTAAGCTTTTACAATAATCAAATGTAATCCACGAGCGAACAGGCAAACGAAATTACATTTCAAGTAAAATATGACAAAGTTTGGGGTCGTGGCTCCAAAGTTAATTTAAAAGTTCGAATAAACAAAACCCTAAATGAATAGAATACATAAGGCAAACATCTCTCTTGTGGTCAGGTTTGCCTATAAAATACATGATTTATTATTAACTAGTAGGTGCCCGCGACTTAGTGCTCACTGAAAAGTAAAAATCATTATATATTGACCGCTTGTTGCTGCTATAACACTTTGGCCAGGCATTAGTTTTTTATTTTATGTTAGTGGATCCCTTGGGAACAGTAACTTTTACTATATGAAAGGTACCCTATGTCCTATATTGTATCCCTGACAACGTGTACACAAACTTTCATGATGATCGGTTGAGTAGTTAAGGCGTGAAAAGGTAACAGACAGAGTTACTTTCTCATTTATAAATAAACTAACTCCTGGCTCCGGACGAAGTCGCGGTCACCATCTAGTAATTTATAATATTACTAGATGGTGCCCGCGACTTCGTCTGGAGCCAGGAGTTAGTTTCCTTAATTTTAGATGATCCCTCAGGATGATCCCTCGGGAAAGGTACCCTATGTCCTTTCTGGTGTCCCAGACAACATGTATGCAAAATTTCATGGTGATCGGATCAGTAGTTTTTGCGTGAAAGAGTAACAAACATCCATACATCCAAACAAACTTTGACATTTATAATGTAATTAGTATTAGTACGGATTAGTATGGATATTAAAGTATGCATGTATTATAAAAATTTTGGTGTAAATGCAATGTAGATTTAAATTATTTATTATTATTTATTTGTACTTATTTGTACCAGTTTTACAGTTATTTCTGACAATAGCATAGCTAACAGCACGTGCTGTTATTTCAAGGTTGTCTGCGAAATTTTTCTGTACGCCCGATGCAAAAACGGGGTGTTATAAAGATTGACGTAATATGGGTCTGTGTATCTATCTGTTGAATCGTAGTTTCTAAACGGATGGATCAGGATTGTTCTTTTGAAGACCATTTCCTAGTTAACGAAGGGATTTCACTAACTTCTACAAATCGACGGTCCCTACGTACATAAAGACATGTCAAAAATGGCTATTTTTTTTTAATGCATAATTGTCTTTAGATTACCATTATAAAGTTCCTAAATCTAATAAAATATTCTAGAAAAAACAAAATTTATAATTACCTATACATATAATTATTTCTAGAGCAGTTTGAACATAAATTACGCTCTCCTGTAAACCCCGGTTTTAGACATGTCTTTATGTACGTAGGGACTGTCGAAATGTTCGATTGATGTAAAATTTGGCTCATTAATAGCGTGTTGGGGGTTAGTTTATAATTTTAATTATAGTTTGTTTATGTTAAGGTCGTTAAATAGGTGACGTCAAATAGGACAGCTACATTTGACTGTACACTTGATGGTAGACTAAGTTGAGGTTAATGTGGTAAAAAGTAAGTTTTTGTCGTATCAACTATCGTCCTATCTTCATGAATGAAAATTTAATATTAGAATTACACGAAGTTAGCAAAGATAGAGAGAGAAAGAAAGAGGGGAATTTGTAAATGTGTATAAATGTGCAAGATAATTTTCAGAAATAGTACACCTATTTGTAAAATTCTTTAACTATTTGAAAACTTTATTATTCTAGAATCTAGAATGTTCATCTATGTTCATCTAGAATCTAGATGAACAGGCTACATATTACGTAATCTTCTGCACCCGTGCGAAGCCGGGGCACGTAGTCTAGTAAGTTAATAAATATTTAAACAATAACTTAAATTGTTTAATTTAGTCATTGGGGTCATCCGAAGACTTATAGGGGTCAAGGTTCTCATTTGTAAGCATCTGTTGAGGGTCATATTTTATATTCAATATATAAAATTGTAGATGTATACAACCTTTTTGCAACCGGATGTTTTCGAATTGTATTATTTACCTCTATGTAAATGGTTATAGAACAAAGTGTTTGTGTGTATGTGTGTAAAACTCTGATAAGGTAGAGAATTAATATTCAATTTCTTGTAAATAAGACCAAAGATTATCATTTATTATAAACACATTAGTACTAACTTCATCTTACAATATTCTTTACATTAATCTTTTGATCATCAAGTGAACATTATGCTCAGAGATTCTAAATTGGCATTTTAGATTCTTATTGGCAATATGCTTAGAGATATGATAATGACTTATGTGTTTATATCGGGAAAATCTCAGAGGATTGATCTTTGATCTACACTTATTTTCAGAGCAGATTTTATATAAGATGCTATTTTAGACAATTAATTGTCTAAAATAGGACATTAATTCTTATCAATTTTGACATTGATTATGTTATCGATTTTACAAGTTGTAACCAGGTTGTAACCAGGCCATAACAAGGATGTTCTTTAATTGTTAAGTTACTTTTTAGTAGAGGAAAGTTGATATTTAGTAATTAAGTTAAAAAACAGGCTGTCTTACTTATAAAAATCAACTAATCATCTTCTTAGCATCGTATTAACTAATCACTACTTATCTTCTTAAGTAGTGTTTGACAGTTCATTAAGACATTGCTAAGCAACAAATTAAAGTTAAGCAACGTTTATAAGTAAAAAATTTTCTTAAGTGGTTCCTAAGTATTACTTAAAATTTAAGTAACGTTTATAGGTAAGGCTGAGGATTTTTAGGAACTTAGGACTTATGCTGAATTTATTTTTATTTATTTATTTTATTAGCAGTAGTAGTAGTACTTAGTAAATAAAAAGGTAGCTCGAGATCATATAACTAGAGTCTAGATAAATATAATAATTTTTATTTTAATATTATATGAACATTAAAATAAAATTTATTTTTATTCAAAAGAAAATTTATAGTCATTTTATTTATTTGTATATTTTTTGTACATATATATAAAAATATACAAATGTTTTTATAGTTTACAGAATTACTTCGACTGATATTCTACAACTGATATTTCTTTTAAGTAATTCTGTCACAAATGTAGACCTATTTTCAGATGATTATATAGATAGTATAGTGTATACTTCTTAAATAATATTAAATCCGAGCTCACGACAATTGAGCCCAATTGTTATGATTATAGCCAATTTAAACCTTTGACTGATTTCGTGCGAACACTGATACGGGCGTCAGGCAGGATAACCGAATCACTATCACTGAAACGTAATGGCTTCCGTATTGGCCATCTCATATGTTCGTGAATGCTTTTTAAAGTAATGTAGTATTTTTGTTTAAAAAAAAATTTACACATCTTTTATTTACATAGCTGATTTCATATTACAGTAGGACTTTAAATTATTAGGAGCAGTGTTACTTTAAAAAAAAATGAACCTCTCACCTCCTTTTAGAGAACATTTATGACACCTTACAAAACGGGTCAAAGTCGTAGCATCAACTGATAAAAATAGAACCAAAAAATTGGAATCAAGTGTATGTGTATGTTGTATGTTTGTAAACTAAAAAACTACTGGTCCGATTTTGAAAATTCTTTCACCTATAGCTATCAGCTAGTATTTGATAAATTGAAGTCGCTTTCCGCGTCTATCTGTATGGCCGTTAACCACGCAACAGATTTTGATGCGGAAAACACAATCAGAGACAATTTTTCAAGGAAGTTTTATATAAATATAAAAATCTAATTAAGGTTCTAATGTACAACCGAGTCGCCGAAAAATAAATTTACATGGCTTACTCATGTAGGCTAAACCTTAAGATATACATAAAAAATATAAAAATGATGTACTTACCTACTAATGAATTGTAGTTCTTCTAAAAACCTAAAGAAAACCTTGACATCGGCAACGTAAGAACAACGTGTACAAATCGTTTTTAGAAATAAATAAATAAATAATAATATACAGACACGGCTCCTTTGCGATTATTATACATATATTTAGGTATGTATAGATTATTAAAAAAATAACCTATGGCACTATGAAACTTTTAATTGGGCTAAATATACAAAAATAACGTTAAAAAGAAAATTTACTAACAAAAATGTTATTTCTTAATAAAAATGGTTGGAGAAATATATATAAATGATTTGTTTTTAATCACTGATTATAGAATATAATAAGGTTTGACCTCAATTAAGAAATACGAATTTTTAGTTGTTAATGTCAATTTTAATTAAGATTTTATTGTTATTTTAAAAGTAGAATACACGTCACAATATGACCTCGAAGGGCTTAGAAATGTTGGCCTTAACAGTTTGCGAATCACAATAAGTATAAGGGATTAGGAAGGATTAGTCCAACTACAACTGTTAGTCAACTAATAGTCTACTATTAGTTGAACAACAGCAGGCAAAAAAAATCCATGTTGTTCTACTGCAGAGTATGACAGATTGAAGGGATATAGAAATGGCCTCTGGCATTCATCACAGAGTCACAACAGCACACAATATGCCGTTATTTCACCGTTGACTTCTATAAGGGGGTCCGGTTATTGAAGTGAAACGCAGTGTGCCCTACCTCTACATTTAATTTCAAATGCTTTTGAGTCTTTATGAATTTTTTTACCGGATGATGCATAGATATTGTAATAAAAATAGTTAAGATTTTTTCTGTATAAACTATTATAGTTTTTAAACATTTTTTGATAATATTTTGATAACCTACTTGTTAATAATAGTTTGACTGATAAAACCCCCTTAAATATATTTCATTGGATTTGTAGAATCCACTTTTACAACCTTGGTCAGCCCGCATGCGGGTTTCTCCATTACCCTGATACTTTAGCATATTTTGAATTACTCAGCCTGTACTCAGCTGAGTAACGTCACACTTACTTACGAGACTGTTTATTATAATAATACACTTATAATATTATAATAATTGACGTGTACATTAAGGTTATCATGGAAATCCACTCCATTAAGTACCTTTACAAGACATAATTAAGCAAGTCTTAATATTCATGTCAACAATTATGGTAATCTCCTATTCTGATTCATTGTTTACATTAGGTATGATCAAATATAGTCAGTTTAAAATAGTAATTTTTATTTGGTGATTTTTCGATTTGGACTATTCTCAAACTCGGTTGAAGTCGTAGGTTTGGCTCGGTCAACTCTACCATGTCTGGTTTTATGATTACTTAGTATTCATGCATTAATTAAGAGCTTTGTAGTAGGTAATACAGAGGGATTTCGTCCGACATACCTAAGCATCAAAAATCAATATAGGTAATTAGTAATCTAATTCGAAATGTTGTTCGTCTCCATTGTATTTAATATTGTTTTCAATATTTTCAAAGTATAATTAATAAACAGATAACAGTCTACAATTTAATTAATAATCAAAAATCTTTTACTAATTTGCCTATTAGTTTAATAGCGAGTAGCTACATCCTGTTTAAACACGTTTAGGCATATTATTTTTCTTAAGTAGGTACCCAATTCTTTTCATTATCTTTAGTTGTAAAATCGCCCAGAGCAGAAAATCCACATTATTTTTTATAAGAAACATTTGATTGGCTGAGGAACAACGAAAAATTGTAACTTAATATGTTACCAACCTTAATGCTATGCCTGGCGGCTTCGCCCACCTTGAAATTTGACAACATAAAAACATTTTTCATAAAAATAAATATGAAAAATAAACATGCCAAAATTCATGACGATCAAGTTAATAGAGTTTAAAGATTTTAAAACATCATACAAACATTCATTTTTATATTTAAAAACAAAAAATAAAAATTGATCAGCCCAAAAAAATGGGGTGCGGCTGTGTCCTAGACACGGCCATACGTTTTATGCAAAATACGTTATGTAGGTTACGAGTAGATAATATTTTCAATATATATATATATATCTTACATTCAATGAATTCAAATATAAGATATATATACAAAAAATCTTTTATCTTTTATCCTTTAGTTATCTTAAATACGTTTTAAGATTTAAAATGGCGGCATTACGTTTTTAAAAACTAAGATGCAGAGCCTTGCGCATAGACGCAAAATCGCATGTCTAAGTGTCTTTTATAAGATGTACTTCGGAGAGTGTGCTCAGGAGCTGATTACCACTTTCCCCTTTCTTCCATCGGACATTCAGACGTACGGCTGTTTACCATCCTCATCTTGTCTGAATCCCTCTTTTTCGGACCAAGCGCTTTAAAACATTCTTTATAATGTGCATTGGCAAGGTTTGGAACTCCCTGCCCTGCTGGCGTCAGTGTTTCCGAGCTTATATAACCCAAATCTTTTCAAAGTTGGAGTGAATAGGCATCTTCTGACTGAGCTCGCTCCATCACAAGCTTTATTTTCGCTACACGGCTGGCTGGCCATAAGCAAACCAATCTCTAATAAATAAATAAAATGTTTTCCATGAAAAATTATCTAACTCATGTTGAAATCGCATCAAAATTCATTGCGTGGTTTAGGAGGAGTTAGCGGCCATACAGACAGACGCAGAAAGCGACTTCTAATTATACTATGTAAGAACATAATTTTTATACATAGAATAGATATAGATTAGTAAGGATTATGTAATGTTGAAAAGTATGTAGTGTTATGTAATAGTTTATCTATTGTATACTAGCGGGCCGCTTCCGGCTTCGCCCGGGGTGCTTTTTTTTTACGTAAAAACCTTCCCTGATTATCCCTCTATCCAAGAGTGAAGACAGAATTAAAATCTGTCCACCCGTTCTTGAGTTTTGCGCTTAGCAACACATTTAGGGATTCATTTTTATATTATAGAAGAGATAAGAACATTTCATTAGTGAAAGTTAACTAAATATTAGGTATTCATAAACCTGTTTCATAACATTTATTTTTTCTTTTCAGCTGACAAGAAAGGGTGTTATGTACAAGAAATCAATGACGTTATACCCTATGGGACATCTGTTACGCCAATCGGTTACTGCTATAGGATAGAGTGTTCTCCAAAAATAATGCACTACGCTTCGTGAGTATTTTAAAGTCATTTCTACATTCTTCTGTAATTTTTAATCCTATTGTAGGCAGCGAATTTCCAGAACCTGTGGCGTCGCTTGTGTTAAAGGCGACGGTAGCCACGTACCATCTAGTGAACCGTCAGCCTGTCTGCCGACCATAGAAACAAAACATCCAAATGCACTGTCGAATTATATAATTCCACTCATAAAGAACATCCATTAGTAAAATTGTTTTAATAGACCAATCTTTCATGAAATAACTATTCATTCAACATATACCTAGGTTAAATTGAACTATCAGCCTAACTTTTGCCTTTCCTGTAATAAGATAATTTTAAAAGGATTTAATTATATCGTTATATCTCTACAGGTGTGGCGTAGTCAGCACTAGTGATCACAGATGCTATGTTACAAAGGAAAATACATCGAAGCCTTACCCTCATTGCTGTCCAGAAGTCAAATGTGAATACAATAACAGAGTTTAATAGAATGTTTATTGATTAAAATATCTTTTTTTGTTTTAAAATCAATTTTAACTATTGAAAGGTTAGATTAAAACAAAAATTGATATATAAATGACTCGGTTGTCGTATGTGAAAATCTTGAATTATGACTGTGTAATTGATAACACATACGTTTTCTTTTTTACATATAAACTATTGTATGACTGTCTGGAAGTTTATATAACATATAAATTGTAACATACAGACTGTAATTATTATATATTGAAATTAAGAGCAAATAATATTCATACTTTCGTATGTTTTAATTTCGCCAATAACAATACTAATTTATTTATTTAATTGACGAAGTCGTCAGGAGTCAGGACATAAGTGCGATGCGTTCATTTTCTTCATATGATTTCATTGAACGTTGTTAAGTATTGACGTAGCTTAATATGTTACCTTACCTTTTTTATTTTTATAGAAGATTTATAGAAGAGGACGACTATAAACATTTTTACTAATTGTGAGCGTAGGTATAGTGTGTTTCTGAAGAAATCATAAGTTGTTATTATAATCTTTACAAGCAATGATAATCGTTGTCAACTATAACCGGTCATGTTTTTGTCCAATGCTAACATGCTCTATAATTATTTTCAATAATGGCTTGAAGATTTTCAATAATGGCTATACCAAAATTCAGTCATGTTATTTGATATTTTCCTTTTGTCTTTTGACGAAGTTATAGGTAAGTACAGCTGTAATATGTAAACTGTAAACTATAATATATATTTTAACTGTAATTTTATTCTATTGCCTACACACATAGGCTCGCAAATAAAAAAATGGTCTCAAGCTAATTGTCTAAATTATCCCAATTTTTTCACGTCGTACACTCAAGGGTTTTCTTAACTATTTTTGTTACATAATTTTATACATATTTATGTAGTGATTACGTAATCAATACTAATAATAAATCTGTAAGTGTAGGTATTGTATGTATGTATGTATGTATGTATGTATGTATGTATGTTCCTCCATAACTCTTAAACGAATTAACTGATTTTCAAGAAACTTGGTAGATAAACATTTAGACGTACAGGACACAGGATAGGCTACTTTTTTCTTTTTCAACGCGGACGAAGTCGCGGGCGCCAGCTAGTTACTTAATATTATTTTAGATAAGCTTCCCAATCGATATGAGCATCACTATTTTATATTGTTATTTGTTGGTACATAATTTTAAATAAGTATTCTGTTTGCGCGAGAAAATACTTTCCAACTTCCATTCGAGTTCATGTTATTAAGGAATTTCGATTGAGCAAATTCTCGCGTAAACTGATACATAGTCGTAGATTGAGACTTACATACATACTATCATTACTCAACTCAATAAAAAGATTTATGCTTGTTCTTTCAATTTATTAAAATTCAATCTGTAATAAAATTTCGAATGTTCTATAATGTTTAAATATACATGAATAAGCTCTGTAAGTAATTTTTAAATTGATTCATTATTTTCTCACTCAGAAATATTTAATTTATCTACTCTATTTTCTGTTCCTAAATTTAAATGTATTTTCAGAAATCTTCATAGATCATATGTGATATATGATTAAGTGCATTAAATATTAAGATATTTATATTTATATTAATAAATTTAATAGTCAAAATTAATTAAATAATGACTCATTATATTTTAATGTAATACAGAAAAGAAATCTTTAAAGTATGTACAATAATTATTGGTTTTTATAATTATAAAATTAATAATTTAAAATTCATAGTGTGCCAATATATAAAGCAAGGCCAACGAGACAACGCAAAGAATGTAAACGAACTTTCAAAGGGTTGTCAAGATGGCTTCCTTTACCATGAAACAGATATCGCCGGCCGCTTCGTGTGAGAGAAAAGGACAAAGTGAGGGCCGGATTTGTTACATTCTTTGCGTTGTCTCCTTGGCTTTATTATAGTTTAGTGTAGGATGCTTAATTTACTGATAGTAATGTTCCTCAAAATATAATATATTTGGAGTTAAAATAAGCGTTAATTATTATTCTAACTCTAGAAGCTATCTTGCCGCCAAATTGTTGATTTATTTATTGTATTTAAATTAAACTTAGTTTTGATATAACAAATGTTTTTATTTATTTATTTAATTTAAAAATTAAAAAGTAAAGTTTATTTTAAAAATTAAAAAAAGAATAATTTTACAAAAATAGTAGTTAAATACATAGTAAAAATAAAAGATATTTATCTCACATGATATTAATTTTATTTTTTGATCATATTTAGTAGTGACATAATGTTTGTTCTACTGTGTCTCGTCATCACCACAATAATTATCAGTAGCGTCATTCCCATCTTCATCCTCATCCTGCCAGTCAGCGCCATTGACATTCACAAAACAGTCAGCAGCATCACAACAATCTGGGTAAGGCAAGTATTTATTACCTTTAATTAGTTCACAGTTCTCACTAACAGCTAAAACACTACATCTGAAAAAATATAAAATTGCATTAATTTTACTAGCTGGTGTTATTTTACTATAATTGCATAACAATATAACGGCGGTGACACCGCCACGAAGACAGTGGCGCCTATTTTTTTATATTTTTAGACGCTACCTTGGGAACCTAAAAAATTCAGGTAATATTTGAGTGCCAAATTTCATACAAAACAGTTGAGTAGTTTTTATGTGAAATAGTAACAAATATACATACATACATTCATACATCTACACCTCACAAATTTTCGCATTTATTTTGTACTAGCGATCCGTTCCCGGCTTCGCACGGGTGCAATTTTTTTCTGCAAATTAAACGTAGAAACCTTCCTCGTTTAACGCTCTTCCCACTAATGAAAACAGTATAAAAATCCGTTCGGTAGTTTTTGAGAATCGCAAACATATAGACAGACAGACGCAGCGGGGGGACTTTGTTTTATAATATTAAAAAACGTAAATTTAATAATGTTGTCTTCGTGAGCGAATTGATTTTTGTTTAATTGTGCGTAACTTTGTCTTTTTCCTGTGTATATTAGTTCCACTGAGATAAGAGAACGCAGTTCGGCGAAATATGGGTATATTCTATCTCAAAACTTCGATGATGAATACTAAAGCTGTCTATCAAGCTGTTAGTGATGATCGTTAGGCAGAAAAGATAAATGTTTCAACTTATTCGTGTACATAGACTTTTCGAGTTTAATGAGAATGATGCTTATGCATTAAGATAGCCTCACTCTACTTCCTTCGAAATAAATATAACAAATCACCCATCAGGTTCTGTAATTTCAAAAAATCTTATTAAATTATCTGAAAAAGTGAAGAAAGTTTTCATATATGCGAGAATTTTCTAGAAACTTCTGAAATTTTCGAGAAACTTATAGAATTTTCGAGAAACTTCTAGAATTTTCTAAAAACTTCTAGAATTTTCTATAAAATTTACATAAACAAAAAGTAGCCTATGTTACTCCTGACGACCCCCTCTTCATGTCTGCAAAGTTTCATCGAAATCGCTTCAGCCGTTTCTGAGATTACCCCGAACAGACAGACAGACAGACAGACAACAATTCTAAAAAAAGTTATTTACGTTTTAACAGCATGCGAATGACTCTCAAAGCTTAGTTTGAGGCAATGAGGCAGTTTTTCGCAAATCACAGACAGACACTCTGATTTTATTTATATAGATTAATAGAAACGGATTTTTTTTCGCTAACATTCTAGAAAATTCTAGATGTTTATAGAAAATTCTAGAAGTTTTTAGAAAATTCTAGAAGTTTCTCGAAAATTTCAGAAATTTCTAGAAAATTCCAGAAGTTTCTAGGAAATTCTCGCATATATGAAAACTTTCTTCACTTTTTCAGATAATGTAATAAGATTTTTTGAAATTTCAGAACCTGATGGGTGATTTGTTAAATTTATTTCGAAGGAAGTAGAGTGAGGCTATCTTAATGCATAAGCATCATTCTCATTAAACTCGAAAAGTCTATGTACACGAATGCACCCGGGCGAAGCCGGGAACGAGTCGCTAGTCTAAAATAAACGTAGCCTAAGTTACTCCTTATTACATGAGCTACCTGCCAATAAAAGTCCCGTCAAAATCGGTCCAGCTATTTCAGAGATTAGCCGGAACAAACAGACAGACATACAAAAATTGTAAAAAATATCATTTTGGTGTATGTACCGCAATTTACATAAACAAAAAGTAGCCTATGTTACTCCTGACGACCCCCTCTTCATGTCTGCAAAGTTTCATCGAAATCGCTTCAGCCGTTTCTGAGATTACCCCGAACAGACAGACAGACAGACAGACAGACAGACAGACAGACAGACAGACAGACAACAATTCTAAAAAAAGTTATTTACGTTTTAACAGCATGCGAATGACTCTCTAAGCTTAGTTTGAGGCAGTTTTTCGCAAATCACAGACAGACACTCTGATTTTATTTATATAGATTAGTAGGACAATGAAGGGCTAATATTAAGGGCATCCAAAACGAACTTATTATAAAATTAATGAAGTTGCATAAATATTATCGCAGAAGTAGTCAAAATAAAATTAAAAGCAATATTGCAATGTAACAAGTTTCTGCTATATCTTTAATGCAGGTGCTAAATAATTAAAAAAATTGCCAGTTGCAGGTTTTACTATGTACTTTTTGCTTTGTCTATCTGTAGATTTACAGATGCTGGGTATGGAATAGTTACATACTTATTATATTATATTATATTATATTATATGTATAATATAATAAGATGTCGACCTGTTCCACAGTTCCATAGTTAAAACTAAAAATATTATAGCCGATAAATTCTTCAATGGCCTACTATAACACTCTTATATCGTTGTTATTAGACTAGTTTGCAATCTATAAGTGGATTTTTTTTATTACGTTTAAGCTATTTACTCAAACTGTTATTATGTAATTATACTTGTAAATTTCCCTAAAATAAAATAAATAAATAAATAAATAAGTATATAATCACCTGTAAAAACAGAGTTCGATGGTCTGGCGGCAGTAACCTACCACATAATCTATATAAATAAAATCAGAGTGTCTGTCTGTGATTTGCGAAAAACTGCCTCAAACTAAGCTTAGAGAGTCATTCGCATGCTGTTAAAACGTAAATAACTTTTTTTAGAATTTTTGTCTGTCTGTCTGTCTGTCTGTCTGTCTGTCTGTCTGTCTGTCTGTCTGTCTGTCTGTCTGTCTGTCTGTCTGTCTGTCTGTCTGTCTGTCTGTCTGTCTGTCTGTCTGTCTGTCTGTCTGTCTGTCTGTCTGTCTGTCTGTCTGTCTGTCTGTCTGTCTGTCTGTCTGTCTGTCTGTCTGTCTGTCTGTCTGTCTGTCTGTCTGTCTGTCTGTCTGTCTGTCTGTCTGTCTGTCTGTCTGTCTGTCTGTCTGTCTGTCTGTCTGTCTGTCTGTCTGTCTGTCTGTCTGTCTGTCTGTCTGTCTGTCTGTCTGTCTGTCTGTCTGTCTGTCTGTCTGTCTGTCTGTCTGTCTGTCTGTCTGTCTGTCTGTCTGTCTGTCTGTCTGTCTGTCTGTCTGTCTGTCTGTCTGTCTGTCTGTCTGTCTGTCTGTCTGTCTGTCTGTCTGTCTGTCTGTCTGTCTGTCTGTCTGTCTGTCTGTCTGTCTGTCTGTCTGTCTGTCTGTCTGTCTGTCTGTCTGTCTGTCTGTCTGTCTGTCTGTCTGTCTGTCTGTCTGTCTGTCTGTCTGTCTGTCTGTCTGTCTGTCTGTCTGTCTGTCTGTCTGTCTGTCTGTCTGTCTGTCTGTCTGTCTGTCTGTCTGTCTGTCTGTCTGTCTGTCTGTCTGTCTGTCTGTCTGTCTGTCTGTCTGTCTGTCTGTCTGTCTGTCTGTCTGTCTGTCTGTCTGTCTGTCTGTCTGTCTGTCTGTCTGTCTGTCTGTCTGTCTGTCTGTCTGTCTGTCTGTCTGTCTGTCTGTCTGTCTGTCTGTCTGTCTGTCTGTCTGTCTGTCTGTCTGTCTGTCTGTCTGTCTGTCTGTCTGTCTGTCTGTCTGTCTGTCTGTCTGTCTGTCTGTCTGTCTGTCTGTCTGTCTGTCTGTCTGTCTGTCTGTCTGTCTGTCTGTCTGTCTGTCTGTCTGTCTGTCTGTCTGTCTGTCTGTCTGTCTGTCTGTCTGTCTGTCTGTCTGTCTGTCTGTCTGTCTGTCTGTCTGTCTGTCTGTCTGTCTGTCTGTCTGTCTGTCTGTCTGTCTGTCTGTCTGTCTGTCTGTCTGTCTGTCTGTCTGTCTGTCTGTCTGTCTGTCTGTCTGTCTGTCTGTCTGTCTGTCTGTCTGTCTGTCTGTCTGTCTGTCTGTCTGTCTGTCTGTCTGTCTGTCTGTCTGTCTGTCTGTCTGTCTGTCTGTCTGTCTGTCTGTCTGTCTGTCTGTCTGTCTGTCTGTCTGTCTGTCTGTCTGTCTGTCTGTCTGTCTGTCTGTCTGTCTGTCTGTCTGTCTGTCTGTCTGTCTGTCTGTCTGTCTGTCTGTCTGTCTGTCTGTCTGTCTGTCTGTCTGTCTGTCTGTCTGTCTGTCTGTCTGTCTGTCTGTCTGTCTGTCTGTCTGTCTGTCTGTCTGTCTGTCTGTCTGTCTGTCCGGGGTAATCTCAGAAACGGCTGAAGCGATTTCGATGAAACTTTGCAGACATGAAGAGGGGGTCGTCAGGAGTAACATAGGCTACTTTTTGTTTATGTAAATTGCGGTACATACACCAAAATAACATTTTTTACAATTTTTGTCTGTCTGTCTGTTTGTTCCGGCTAATCTCTGAAATAGCTAGACCGATTTTGACGGGACTTTTATTGGCAGGTAGCTGATGTAATAAGGAGTAACTTAGGCTACGTTTATTTTAGAAAAAATACACCCCGGACGAAGCCGGGAGCGGGCCGCTATAAACAATAAAAAACGGGATCTATGCAATATATTCGAGTTTTTCAAACGCGATATTTTTTCTTTTATTGAAAAAAAGTTTCACAATAAAAAAAAAGAATGTTTTTCGTTCATAACAATTGCATTTGTTGTTAACAACTGAAACGAAGGTTCATGCAATACGATGAGTTCTCCTTGCGGCATATCTTTTCTTTGGCTGAGTCGCTCATTATGTATTATTAATAGGAACGGATTTTTTTTCGTTAACATTCTAGAAAATTCTAGATGTTTATAGAAAATTCTAGAAGTTTCTCGAAAATTTCAGAAGTTTCTCGAAAATTCTAGAAGTTTCTCGAAAATTTCAGAAGTTTCTAGAAAATTCTATGAAAACTTTCTTCACTTTTTCAGATAATTTAATAAGATTTTTTGAAATTTCAGAACATCGTCAAAATTTTTAGAAATTTAAAAATTTGTCAAACCTGATGGGTGATTTGTTATATTTATTTCGAAGGAAGTAGAGTGAGGCTATCTTAATGCATAAGCATCATTCTCATTAAACTCGAAAAGTCTATGTACACGAATAAGTTGAAACATTTATCTTTTCTGCCTAACGATCATCACTCAGCTTGATAGACAGCTTTAGTATTCATCATCGAAGTTTTGAGATAGAGATAGATAGAATAGTTTTGAGATAGAATATACCCATATTTCGCCGAACTGCGTTCTCTTATCTCAGTTGAACTAATATACATAGGAAAAAGACAAAGTTACGCACAATTAAACAAAAATCAATTCGCTCACGCAGACAACATTATTAAATTTACGTTTTTTAATATTATAAAACAAAGTCCCCCCGCCGCGTCTGTCTGTCTGTATGTTTGCGATTCTCAAAAACTACCGAACGGATTTTTATACTGTTTTCATTAATGGGAAGAGCGTTAAACGAGGAAGGTTTCTACATTTAATTTGCAGAAAAAAATTGCACCCGTGCGAAGCCGGGAACGGATCGCTAGTTTCAAATAAATTTTAAAGGAATTTATGAGAGCGATTGTTCCAATACTTTATTTAGGGGTGACAGAACCCAATGGGTTGCCTCTATCCTCAACTCATGTCATACCCTTCATCGTCGAGGGTCTGAAGCAAGCACCCCTACTGTGTTATTTATACTCGTAGATACAGTATAACTTTATACTTACGATTCAATTATGGTAACGCCGGATTCTTTGCAAGCATACATAACACATGATTTGCCATCTTGAGGAGAGTATCTATTGTTGATGGCAATTACTTTATTGATTTCCGGTACATAACAACCTGTTTCGTTAGCTGTAAAAGGGTACAAAATTCAAAACGAGGCCAAGTTTGATGTGACTTCTATCTGTTTCTCCGCTAACGACCCAACGGAATTTAATACAATTTTCGCTAATGTAAAGAGCAATAAACGTGGAGGTATGTGTCAGCAAAAAAATGTATCCATGAGAAGCTAGTAGCGGGTCGCTAGTGGTATAATCACGTGTCATAATATTCGATCACGCTAATATCCAAAACGAACCAACCGATTTTAAAGAAATTTTCTGAATAAGTGTACTTATTTGGTTTCAGTTTGAAAGAAAATATTCTAACTAATATTAGAGATCCGAAAGTGATTTTTTTTTGTTTGTTACGATTTCACGCTTTGACTACTCAATCGATCATATTTAAATTGTGCATAAATATTTTCTTTTATTATCTTTCATTCAAAAAAGTACCTACCTACTAAGTTCCCGAGATGTAATCTAAAAATATTAAAAAAATCAACGTCTGACAGAATTATATGAAGAATAAAGATTGAATAAATTATTGCTCTTTGATTTTTGATTTTTCAACGCTTAAGGAAAAAGTAGATGGACGAAGTCGCAGGAAAAAGCTAGTAAATAATAAAAAGAAGCTGCTATTTGTTTAAAGGTGGTTTGAGTTTATGCAGATTTTACTTACGAGTATGGCGCAAGGAAAGCACACTATAGGTAAAGTATGTCGTCTCATAGTACGGTATGGTCAATACAAAGCATTACAAAGAAAATGAAATACTGACCGAATTCTGGTGGCTTCTCAACAGGGTTTAGTATTGCTTGAGCAGCGTTCGCTGTTCTTTGCAACATGAATATGCAAACGAGTGCAAACAACTTGAACATTCTGGATGATGAATTTTCACAACCACTTGAAACAACACGGACTCCGGATAATATAAATACGTGAGTCTACCCATCCCATATTTTATATATCCATAGATGAAAATGTAGATCGTAAATCTCCAACATAAATACGGAAGACTCGTGCATTGTAACAAGCGTATCGAATTATCTCTTCGCGAAGTAAACACGGTTTTGCTAAATGAAAGAGCAATGGTTCAACAATATATCGATAATTTTATACCATAAAAGAGAACAATAGGTTATTTCATGCCAATTGTATACATAAAGATATGAATTACCTACGTAAAATTTTATTGTAATTTTGTGACGGTAAACATGACAGAATTATTGTATATTACACTCATAGTCGTTTTAACGTTTAATTGCACGCTGTTTAATAAAATGTATTGTTGTTGCATACATTTTGTTTAACAGTAGGTATATTTATTAATATCAATCTCAACATTATCCAATGAACAAATGATTAGGTTACATTCAGGACTTCAGTGATAGTTCAGTAGTCAGAAGTCATCTGGCCTCCTCAAATGGAAAGATTTCATATTGAAATATAGATAGTATATAAGTATATTATTATATAACAATTGAACTATAATATAATAATTCTAATATATAAAGTTTATTTTTTATAGATTATATGCCATATGATACATGTTTTATATGACAGGTTGACATTCCACTAAGTCCTGCGCGCTGCTACCCCATGCGGCTTCCCCATGCGTGCTGCTATAGTGTGTAGTCGACCTTACTAGCATATAGTTAGGACAAGGGATAACAAAGGGATATGGAAATGTGCTCTGGCATCCCTTACCCATTCTCCGAAACGTAACAGCAAACATTGATGTTATTTCACTGTGGTCTTCTGTTACAGAAGGGGATGGTTACAGCTGCCAGACGGACTGCTCAATTTATGACTGCGAATCGCAGTAAACTTGGCCAGTATTGTTAAGATAATATACCTACAGCACTCAAGAAAAATCTAGAATATTCAAATTATTATTAAAATAAAAGAAACCTTTTTGTTTCGTACTGTTGAAGTACAATTTATTTCAAGTCTTGAACCTATATTAAGAGATTATTACAAGAAAATGTCAAATTTCACCTCATTGTTTTAATTTTGTTTTATATAGGTAACAAAATGTCTATTTATATTATAATGTACGCCATAGTGTGCTATAAATGCTGGCACTTCAATCTGTCGCAGCATTCAGGGTATGGAAGCCACAAGTCACCTTGGACCTTCCAGCATCCCTCGCCTGCAGCCAAGGCTCCACATCTGTAATTGGTTTTCATAGTCTTAATTTTTCATAGGATCATTTTTAAAGATATTCATTAGTATTATTTATGTTAAAAGGTGGCAGAATGTTGACGGTCTATTGATGGTAGGATGGGAGGTCATAACACCAGGAGGGATGCTAGATAGCACATCTACTTTAAGAGGATAAGGAAAAAGTTAGTTTTGGACTTCTTTTTTCATAATCTATGTACGAGTAAACTTATATATCTACTATACCTATACTATGCCTATACTATATCTATCTATACTCTTTATATATTATAAAATCTAGTTGCTTTCTGCCTGTCTGTTTCTCCGCTAACTTCTTCTAAACCCCTAAAGAATTTTGATAAAGTTTTCACCTTAATGGAAAGCGATAAACTAGGAAATTTTGTGAATATCCTTTTCAGATATAAATTTCATCCGTACGAAACCGGGAGCGGGTCGCTAACAAAATATAGTCTATGTTACTCGCTGTTAATGTAGCTTTCTAGTTATATTTTTTTAGAATTTTTCATAATTTTTAAAATCGGTCCAAGCATAGTGCACACACTGCACAGCCATTTAGGCAGCCCGTCTGGCAGCAGTAACCACCCCCTTACAGAATACCACCGTGAAATAACAGCATGTTTGCTGTTGCGTTTCGGTGAGTCCTTCCTACCCTTTCCTTATGCCTTATAAACTGCGTTCCATAATTCGAAGGAGTAATTTGACAGTTCCTAATGTCAAATTTTAAAATAATGTTGCCAGCGTTTTTTTCCGTAGTGCTGAACTAATATCGGTTTTACTTAAATAGTTATAATATTTTACTGTAAAATATTTTTTATCTTGTTTTTATTAATTTAACATTCGTATTATTGTTATTTTAAGTGTTCGAATTTCGTTTAAAGCAGGATTACCAATGTCTAGGTCGATTTGGTTGTATAAAAAAACAATTAAAAATATCAATGTGAAGTCAAATAAATAAAAAATAGTATAACGCATTACATAGCTATTATTTTGTGATAATTTTATGTCACCTATGAAAATATTCCCATCATAAAAATTATAATATGTAATCGAAAAGAATTGCGACTATTGCAAAAAATATAATTTAAACAATTAATCATTAATATTAATTCTAAACTAATTAATGTTCTATAAATACCGTTTTATAAAACCGTAAGTTTTTAATAAGTTCGATTAGGTGACATCGCTATTTTTGTATGGTCAAAAACCCAGGTAGGGTTGCAGGTTTTTGACCAATAATGTCAAATTACACTTTCTAATTAAGAAACGCAGTATAGGCGACGGTAGTCACTTACCATCAAGTGGACCATCGGTCTGTCTGTCGACCTTAACATAAAAAAAATAGTTTGTTCATTACAAACAACATCACAAAAATATAAATATTTTCTCTTTATAATATTGGTATATAAATACATATTAAAATGCATCCCCGATTCCACCCGAACGAAGTGGGAGCAAGTCGATCTATGGTAATTGGTGGAATCAAGACAAAAAATTGGAACTCACGTTTCAATAACAGTCACGTTGTCATCTCGACACAAGTATTGACGACAGGTGCCACCGTCGGCAGGTGAATATGGTTCATTGTGTGGAAGAACGAAGTCCAGTTCAGGCACTTTACATTCTGTGTATAAAAAACACTATATATTATTTTGACAAATAGATAGGTACGTAAAACAAAACTTGAATAAATTTTAAAGTTTTAGATGTAAGGATACATTACACCTCAGTGTAAACTCAGTGTGAGACCACCGTGAAACAACATCCCGTCTTCTTTTACATTTCGGTGAGTCTCACTTAAAAAAGTCTTCAAAGAGATACACTAAAAATATTATTACACCTTAAAATATTAAATATCTACAACTAAGTACTTCAATACGTTTAATTGTGTTAATATTGAAGTAATATGAACGAAAATCCTATAAAAAGTAAAAGTCTAAGTTTTATTTTTAATTAAGTACCTAAGTATATATGTTACGGCTAAAGTTAGGTGTGAACATAAACTTAAGTTTAGCCGGCTAATCTTAAGTTTATCTTCGAGAAGAGGCTAAAGTTCGATATCATGTTAGTTTTCGTCGTGAATTTCCATCTTTAGCCGGTTAATGTGCACATTAACCGAAACGAAACGGCTAAAAATGTTCCGATGGATTTAATCGAATAATAATGTTCTTTGTAATTCGAAATGCCATTCTAGTTTATCATGTTTCAACAAATAGCTCTTTTTTTATGAAAAGGTCGACAGACAGGCTGACGGTCCACTTGATGGTAGGTGGCTACCGTCGCCTATAACACAAGCAACGCCATTAGTGCTACAAGTGCGCTGCCGAACATAGAAGGATTAAGGATAAGGGATAAGGGAGGGATAGGGCTCCTTATTATTTTATTTTAATGACTAGATATTGTATTAAGTTATTAACACTGCAGAAGTTTTATTTTGTAATTTTGTATACCTACTACATAAGTATGTGTAATGAGAGTGATTATTTTTTTAATAAAAGTTTTCGTGTCGAAATATTAAACATTATTATACCGTTTCCTTTTTCATTTGCTTCTTCTACATTTTTAGCCAAGGGCCTGCAGTTAAACTTAAGTTTAGCCGGCTAATGATAGATGAAACTAACATTAACATCTCCTCGAAGATAAACCTAGGTTTAGCCGGCTAATCTTAAGTTTATGTTCACACCTATCTTTAGCCGTAACATATACATATAATGTAAAACTAAAAATATTAAAAAACTAATATTTAAAAAAAAAGAAGTAAGAAATACTGTACGGTATTCAGCAGGTAACAAGGCCAAAGCTGCATTCGCAATGAAAAACAAATTAACTAAACACAGCAGTGAAACAAATAATATTCTGTAACACATTCTACAACAATACTTTGGATAGCTCACACTCAACTAAATCATTTTCAAATGCGCGGCTCGCTTTATATACCTAAACTTTGTGAAAAAAATAAGTCATATATATGACTTATATGTTTGTACAGCTGTTTAAGGAAAGCTCTTATTGAGTCTTCTCAACTTCAAGATCGAATCAAAATCTTTTTTTGATTCGAGGTGTAGCAAGCTTCGAAGATATAATTATGAATGTTAGCACCCTCTACTTCGTCCCTTAGTCCCCCCTTTAGTCCAAATATAGCAGACGCTAACATGAAGTAACTGCTACAAAGAAATGGAAAAGCGTGGTGATTTGTAGCCGAATATCTACCTATTATATGTGCTTTGGGGTAATTTCGAAAAGTTTTTGGGCAAGACAAGAGTATGTACTTTCGTGTTTTGACTCGAGCCACAATCAGTTGAGTTTTCACCTAATTGCCCCTCTACATATTCGGCGAACGTTCGCCAATCGAGATGGCCATGCGATGGTTGATACGCAACTACACAATGGCGACATTCAGTTGTGATCTTAACGTTTTCCGAGATGGACGTGGAAGCATTTGCCGCTGCGACAATATATCTATACCTATCCCGATATATATCTATCCCAATATTTTTATTTTTATTCATTTAATAGTTACAGCATGTAACATTTCACAAATACATTTAAAAAAAACGAATAATTAAAAAATTATAACAAAAATTGTATTATAAAATTATATTAAAAAATTATATATATATTGTTATATTTTTTAATTTTTAAGTTTGCATATAATGTATAATATGCTTATATAATTATAGATACATGTATATTATAATACATTATATGCAAATAAATACATATAGAAACATATTATGCGTGATTGCGTGCATGTGTGTGTGTTAGTGTGTGTGGTACTTCATTATGAGGCCACGTATTAGTCATTTTTAAGAAAATTCATAAATTAATAAACAAAGCGTGACGTCCACACTCAACCGCGTTCGAGCAGGTACTGAGGAATGGGCCAAGTGTAGATGCGTACCGCCATCGTTGGCCCACTGCCTTTGATGTGCGGCGGAAAAACCGACATCGAAGCCAACCCACGACAATCGCACGCGCCATAAGCCAACCTACGCAAATACGCCCTCCACACGCTCGCCGATCATAGTTGGCCAACGCTATGGCCGAATATGTAGCGGGGCAATAAAACTGATGCCATATTTGTTAAATTTGGGTACTTAGTCCAGATTTCAATGGTTTGTGTTGTGTAAATCTTAAAAATATATTTAAAAATGTGAAGTTGGTTTGTGTACGCTTCAAAAACTCAAGAATAGGTAAGCACACTAGGTACCTTCATGTTCGGCGGAGTTGCGGAAGAGTGTTCGTCCGACCTCGGAACTTCGACTTAAGCGGACACGGAGGACGAGGTCTACCCCAATTACAAACTCGGGCCGGTAGTCCAGGCCGGTGGGTATCCATGATGGATTCCTCTTATAAAAAAAGGTACTTACATGTTAAAGGTAAGCACATTATTATTATAATTAATTTTAATGTTAAGGTCTGTCTACTTGATAGTAGGTGGCTACCGTCGCCTAGTACACAAGCAAATGCGCAGGTGCTGCAAAAGCTCTGCCGACAACAGTAGGATGGAGGATAAGGGATTGGGAAGGGATAGAGAATTGGGCTAAAAAAAAAAAAATTTAAGTAATTAAAAAAAAATATTTTTAAAGCAACATTTTTTTTAATGTTGTCCCTACCTACCTAATAACAATAAAAACATATAAAGTAGGAATCGTGTTATAGTAATTTATTATCTAATCTAATATCTGATAATTTTAACAGCTTTTTGTAATTTTTATAGTCAAACTGTGTTTTTCTAATCGTAATAAATTTTACAAATATTTTTTAAAATATCGTAAATAAAAAAAGTGATTGAAAAAAGAGGTAAGGTTTGTATGTTTGGTGGTATGTATGTATGGATGAGAAGGAGGTAGGTAATATTTGAAACTACATATCCGATTTAAAAAAACTTTCCCCAATAGAATAGAATTTCGGGAAGAGAATAGTCTATATGTTACACAATGCGAAGTTGCCTTGATAAAGTACCTGCTAAAAATATGAAATTTTTTACAAACTTTTTATTTGTAATTTATAATTTACTAGCGGCACGTCCCCGGCTTCGTACGGATTTTTTTTTGCAAATTATATAGGTATAAAAACCCTTTCCATTTCGCATTAAAATCCGTTACGTAGTTTAAAAGATCTAAGCGCACACAGACTGTATAATATACAGTATAATAACCTCTTTTATACAGAGGGACAGACGGCTAGAAAAACTTTATTTTAAATGTAATAAAGAATGTAAAATATTAATACACATCGACGCCCTCGGCCTACAGTAATAACACATTGTAATTTTTTTTTTGTATTTTCCTATTGACATTGAGAAAGGTACGAAACATTACGTGTTTTTTTCAATAAAAGCAAACAATATAATAATATTATAAATGAATATTATGGTTCAGCACAAAATACATGTAAAGAAGTTGGTAAAAATAGTTTTCAACTGATTTGTGGTAAATGCTAGTAACAGTGTTTTTTGTAGCATAACCATGAAAAAATGACAACTTAAATAAATGAATAATATCGTAACAGGTAATTAATCAAAAGGATCAACGACAAAAGAACAGTAAAATCAGTTGTGATGAAACTAACAAGAATAAGTTGAATTATATTAGACCTATCAAATCGTAAAAAAATTTATTTGAATTGATAATTTATACGACTCTCATAAGATTAATAAAAAAAAGTTATAAATTGAAAAACAGTTTCTTATTTTTCCTGTAAAATTTTAAATTTCATATTACCGTATTATTCGCCGGGGCGTCTACATAATTATTATTTATACACACAATGGTAATTAGTACATTATTTTTTGAACTAATATCAAACTACAAGTTATAATTATAATATATAAGTTGTTGACATCTAGAGAATTTTAACGTTTGTGGATTAAGTAATATTTCCGGGAAGTAGCTAGACTGTTTTTCAGTAGAATAAAAGAGGGTCAAATCTTCTACAACAGTGGGGTAGGGGTCTATCCCCCTCGTAATCAGCTCAATATCGCTTAATATTTATGCTTTAATAATGCTTATTCGCGTCTTATTTCGTCATTCAATTCTGAATCAAAGTATGCTTGCTATCGCACGGACTTATGGGTTTACGGATGGCGAACTTAGAGCAGCTTCGCCCCGATATAAACTGCCTTCCTGTGTAGAAATGGACCCTCCGTACATCTAATTTTAGCGATGCCTTATATGCTACGTGAAGTAAACATACCGATACTGCGATGCAGGATTGTCCTATATTGTATCGTAGTGACAGAGAAGCAACATATAGAATTCTACGAGAGTGACAACATAAGCAATATAAATGACAACAAGCCTCGCCATCTTGTGCGTGTAGTTGTAACTAAATGGCTAGAGTAAAAACTAATTCGGGTGAACGTTAGATGGCGACACGTGAACATTTGTCATCTAAAATAGGGACGCCAGTGGGCACCCGTGGCGTATATTTTTTATACGTCATTTTTGATTTTGACAATTCGAGTTCGCGCCAGAAAACAAGTTCCGCAGGCGTGGCGCTGTTATCGCAATCGCATTGAAAAATGTTGTTTTCTAGCCTAGTATTAATTATATCGAAAATAATTAATGTTTTCTAGCTACATATTTATAGTTATACCAATTTTTTTTTTTTTTTTGTATTAGTATTCTGTGATAATATGATTGTAAAATCTGAAGTTATAGTTTATAAAGAAATTAGTTTATTGATAAAAATAAACAGATAGCTACTAGCATCTAATTGATAAGTTGCTATTGTCATGATAAAGTATTGTTTTCAATGAAAATGAAATTTTATTTTTGAAATACAATTAGTAAACGCCCCCGTGAAGGTGAAAGATTGAAATAAACAAGTGTTTCACATCTCTTGTTGTTTGGGGACATGAAAAGTGTCTGCCTATAAAAAGTGTCTAGTTTTATAAAGTATCACAATAAAACAGTTAAATTACACTTTTAGCTAAGTATACAGCTATATTTTCTTATAATAACATTAATATTAGAATTGTATTGAGACAAAGCATAGCTGTAATCTTATATTACTTTAAAAAAATCATAATAAAGTATGACATATACCTACGGTTAGCTGGAATAAAATTTGTTTTGAGACTCTGACCTTAATACTTTGAACACAAAAGGTGTTGATTAGAATCCAAAGATTTCTAATGATTTTTGATTAAAAATAAAAACTTACATATCCTAACTTCATAACTAATATTATAAACGCGAAAGTGACTTTGTTAAATAACCTTAATGCCTTAACTAGCCAACCGATCCTCATGAAACTACATGCACGTTAGCAGGGATATCTACAAAAAAGAACATAACCTACATTTCTTAAAAAAAAAAAAAAAAACTGTTTCGCGAGGGAATATCTAAAAATAAATATAAAAGATACAACGCCTGACAAAAATATGTAACCAATACCTAAGGATTGAATCAAGGTTTAACATGTAAAAAAAGTGCGCAGACGAAGTCGGGGGCAAATGTTAGTTGAATATAAATAAGATGTTTTTCAATTGTATGTGTACACATATTAATTAATTGCGTCTGTACAGTACAATGAGTTTTTATTTGTTTTGAAGTTATACCTACACTGTTAACTCAAGAGTTTTGTCGCGTAGTTCATTTGAATTTCTACCACGTCATAGACTCACCGCAACTGGGCAAATAGCAAATTATTTTTTATTTTAGTTTAATTATCATATTCAAAACAATTAATTAATGACGTTAAAAAGGTTAATTATGATAATTAAGTGGGTCTGTTTATTATTAAATGTGATTATTTTGTTTTACAAGCTATAATTAAAATTATAAACTAACCCCCGACTTTCTATTCAGCCCATTATTTCTATTCTATTAAGCTGCTGAGAAGTTCTGTTATGCTGCAGCATCAAGTCAAGGTTACAGTGTCATGGATATATCACCGAAGTAACAGTATACCAAATTTCACATCAATCGAACCTGTGGAAGTTAGTGAAATCCTTTCGTCAACTAGTATTAATGGGCTGATTGTCTTCAAACACCTGAATACAGAACTTCATAAATTATAGTTAAGAACAATTCCCGATCACGTCAGCTTTCAAACAAAAAAACCGTATTAAAATTGGTCCATCCATTTGGGAGCTACAATTAAGCAGTCAGATACACAGACACTAACGTCAAACTTATAACACCCCATGTTTGCGTCGGGTGTCATGGTTTTAAAATCAATGAGTGACTGGCTAAGGGCATTTTCTAATTACTTATTGTAAATCTATTCTTCTAACTTACTGTACCAAGAAGAATGCTTATAAAGGAAATGCCTTAATGGACAGAAATGACTAAAAGTTCTAAATTCTGTTTAAAATAAAATAAAACATTATTAAATAATGCTTATGTCTAAGGTGAAATATTTGAATACTTTACCTATATATACTTTATAATAATTTTCGTGTAATTATAACTAAGAATTTGTTATTTTTGAGTATCATATTTTTTATAAAAAATGTAAAAATCGGACTTCGGACGTATGAATTTATATAATATACTTAGCTGACCCGGCAAACGTTGTTTTGCCAAAAAAAATTTTTGGAGTGGACTACCCTTAACATTTAGGGGTATGGAAAATAGATGTTGATCGATTCTCGGACCTACCTGATAAGCACACAAAATTTCATCAAATCGGTCCAGCCGTTTTGGAGGTGTTTGGCAACAAACACCGCGACACGAGAATTTTTATACCTCTATGAAAAAATTACGACACAAATTTTTACGCTTTGATATAGTTATAGATGTAGATGTCAGAACTCCACTTCCATTGTATAGTATTACCTATTAGTAATATTAGATTTGAATTCCGCATGAATGAAAATCAATTTCCATCTGAATCAAATAGCTTTTCGGCATACATAATATCGCTTAGAATGAAATACGACCTATTCTCTCCGTTTTAAAACCGCAACGCAATATTTACATACCTATTGATCTTTTTGGGTTGGGCTTTTATCAAAATTAATATCTGTACTCTTTGTAAACATTAGATACATTTCCTGTACTTTATTAATAATAATGTAAACGAGAATTTCTATATTATTAGAACGGGTATTCAGAATTCAATTTGAAAACATTTCTTCGATTAAAAATTAAAACATCTCGTATATCTTTATCTTCACATGTTATAAAGTAGCTGTCCGCCTCTGTATGTTTTATCGCTTACTTCTTCTAAACCACAAACAGATACAATAATTATACGGTTAATTACTAACAATAATTCGATAACTGCAAAATGTTAGGCTAAAAGTTGTAAATAAAAAGAAGCCGCGGCAAAGATTGCTCGTTACATCAGACATTAAAACCAATAGGATAATTTGAGAAGGAAGAAACCACTTTCAGGCACGTAATAATAATAAAAAACCTCCACTGAGTTCGAGTCTTTATTGAGCGTTTCACTGGAAAACTGCCTTTTATTGTTTTCTTTACGATATATAACGAGGAAAGTCAGGATACTTAATGAGAGAGATAATTTTTTGAAGCAATTTGTAGGAATTAAAATTTGAGAAGCGCTCACGACTTTCTTAAGAGCCGGTCATCAAATTGAGCTCTCTGTTGTGTTGTGTCGCTGTAGTAAGTCAGTATTGCTATCATTTGTTATTTATTAGCTACCCGGCTTCACATCGATGCAATTTTTCTCTGTAAAATTGTATCTATAGGTACACTGACCTTCCTAGTTCCTCGTTTATCGCACTTTTACATGAGTGAACATTCAATTTATACAAATCAAGTAGCGACATCTAGTAACAAGTAGTAAACACACTCATTTATACTCAATTCAATGATTTGAAAAGTGAATCAAGAACTAAATCAACTGTTTAACAGATGTCGCTAATATTGTTTTTTAAAACTGAAAATATTGTTTATTAAATTAAAACGTAATCCAGAAATGTACGTATGACTATCGTAAAAATCCATTTTTTTACGCATATTACTATTGTTATATTAAAATTTCCCCCCCACAATTGCTTATATGAACTAGGATTTATTTTGCATATAAAAAAATATGAAAAATAGTTCTCACTGCAGACAATGCCGACGCGAAATAAAAAGAGATGGAAGATAACAGTGATTTAACGGATGCGAAAAAGTTTAAACATTTTCCGTTTAAAAATGTTACCCGGGAGTCTAGGAACTGTGCGGGCAACACTTTTTTTGCAAAGTTGTTCGGCTGCTTTTCGTGGAAACAGTCACAGTTTATTTGACGGTTGCAACTGAAACATATTACGATGAAAGTAATAGTTATTGTGAATTACATTATTAGCTCTAGTTTGTGAGGAGGCATGAATTATAATAATAGTAAACTAGAGTAGTCCATATTTCATTGAAAAACTCCTGCTATATACCTAAGTAATGGCAATAATGCTAAGGAAGTAGGTATCTTAGTCATGCTAATCTCGCTAATAGATAAGTTTAGGGAAATAAATGTACTTACTGTAGCCTCACAATACATTTTTGAAAATCTTTTGTTTGCTCACAGAAATATTAGCACTTTCAGTAGAAATAGTGATGTTCATAGTTTGAATACTAGAAACAAGCATAGGCTTCAATTGCATAAAACTCGTCTTCACAAGGTTAGCAACTCTTTTATGGGTCAATGTATACGCTTCTACAACAGGCTTCCTGCTAATATACAACAATTATCTACGAATAAATTTAAAGTTTATATTAAGAAAACCCTGTGCAAAAAGGGTTATTATAGAATATTAGATTATATAAATGATGAACGTCCTTGGAGTTGAATATGGTGTTAATAGATAGCTAAGTATTGTTACGTGTTGTTGTAAATTGATTAATTGATTTATGAAAAGAGCAACTAGGGGGTTTCTTGCCGAGTTCTTCCCCCTAGAAGCAGCTTTCCGAACCGGTGGTAGTTTGTAAATATAAAATAATGTTGACGAGGGTAAATGTTTTGTAAAAACTTACATCTAATAAATGATTTATTATTATTATTATTATATGCTAAGTATTGCCAGGGACAAATGCGTTTCGCAGTCATTTAGGTAGCCTATCTCGAGGCAGTAACTACCTCCCTTACAGTACAGAAGCCCCCCGTGAAAGAACTGTTTGTTTCGGTAAGTGAGTACCAGAGCCCTTTTCCCTATTGCTTACTCATTCCTTATCCTTAATAGGCAGCGCTCTTGCATGTGGTGTTAATTGTGTTATAGGTGACGATAGCCACCTATCAAAGAAAACCGTCAGCCTGTTTGCTAACCCTTTAAAACTATACCTAAGTCGTATCGACTCGTTACGTCACGTAACTTCATTATAAAAATATTTTTAAAGTATACAAAAAATCTATAGCTATTTAGCCACCAATATATGTCTGACGAACTTAACATAAAATATATACGATATATATTCTAGTGGTTAAAGCCAACTGGCTTACTAAAAAAAAAGAAAAAAAAATACAACTTTCATTACAAAAGAAAGTAATTTATACAGGCATAGTACCAATAAGGTTAGAAACTCAAATAAATCTAGTAGGTAAGACTTTTATTAGGCGTTTTTAATAGCTTTGGTCGCGTAGAAAGAAATGTATTTTGTTACATTTTTAAAGAAAAGACTGGCGAGGGAACATTTTGTTTTTACACAGACACAGTTATACAGACACCATACGGAATTTATATGGTGCGAACTCGAGTTTCGCCACACGTAATATTTATTTCTATGTAAGTACTTAAATTAAGATTTGTAAAAAGTTTGTTTGTAAAAATGTTAGATTTGTTTCTAAATATCTATAGAAGAACTGACATGCGAAAGGTATTTTACAAAAAAGTATCAGAAAAATTAAATAAAGAGGAAAAAATTAATGACAGATTGAAAAGGTAACAGACAGACAAATAGAATACTTTCATATTTATAATATTAAGTAGTATGGAATAAAATTAGTCCGGTGTTTTCTAGATTAATCCTAGAAACAGACAAATACAACAAACATATACGTGTAATGTGTATGCTTGTTTTTGTAATTTGTAAATAACATTTTGAAATCTAATCGATTCTCAACTTTATTTCTGAGTTTTCAAAGCAAAACTTTTACATCAACAATTCAAGCCATGTTACCTGCACTCAAATAATAGTCATAAAATGGAGTTTACCACGACCACGCGGCACTGAATCGTAAAACGTAGGACTTTGCAACATTATCTCTTGTTCGGATAAATACTAACTATAAATTATTTATATAGAGTTTTCTTTGAACGTTGGAAGATTTTTAAAAAGTCGTGAAGAGAAAAAGGAAAACATTAACCATCCTGTTACTTAGTCGATTTGCTAAGATACCTTTCTATCAGACAATCTGACGGTCCACTTGATAGTAGGTGGCTACCGTCGCCACAACAGGTGCGAGAAACGCCACAACAGGTGCTGCAAGCGTAGGCAGAACGGCATCATATCGTACTAGAATTAAAGATAAGAAAACTTCTCAGTGTAAGGTATAGGGAAAAGGGCTCGTATACCTTACTTACTGAAACACAACAGAACTTTAATATCCTGTTATTTAACGTTAGTCTTCTGTAAGTAATCTTCAGTAACGACCCCTTACTGCTGCGAAACAGGCTGCCAAAGTGACTGCGAAACGCAGTGTGGCATTTTACTACTTTTTATATTCATACCACAGTTAACTTTGAAAAGTTCATTTCCAAAGTTAACCCTGCCGGGAATCGAACCCGCGACTCCTGAGGGAGAGCGTTAAGGCGAGCACCCCCCACATTGTGGTACTCTGCCAGGCGGTCCTTCCCTGCCGCAGAGCTCCGACTTCGCGTGCGTTGTCCAACTACCACTGAGCGACAGTCATCCCGCTGCCGGTCTTCGTGCGCAGAACCGTGACCCAGCATACCTCGGTCCGATGCACAAGGACCTGGGGTGCCGTCTCTCACCGGCCAAGTACGGATCCTCGACCCAACGAGCGGTCACCAGTGAAGCCTCCAAACTGATGCTTTGTCAGGAGTTCCGAAGATCGAAGCCCGCTCGGAGCCACGCATGTGGGTCTTCATAGTTTCCCAGCGATAATCCGATCAGCATGTTATAGCATGTCATAGCGGGCTGAACTCATGTTTATTTCAAATAACTCTTTCATTCTATTTGAATAATCATAACAAACGTATGTGAAATCCACATAAGTCTTGGTGCATATTTCACAAGTCTAATCGAGATCCCAGTCTTAATATCAAGGTATGAGTGGGTCTCCGTTGAGTCCAGGCAGTGTTGACTAATGATCGTTATTTCCGTAGTCTGGAATTAACTATGCCTCTGTTCTGTTTTGCTAGGCTGTCTATTAAGTTGGAGTGTATTTCAAAAGCGGTGGCGATAAGTTAGTCACAACTTTGTGACGACTCTATGTGATAGTAGAGGTTGTAGTTATCAACACTGGGTTAGATAAGGAAGAAGTAGTAGGTAAATTATCACCACTCATGTACCACTCGTAATAGTTTCAAATTTAGGTATACTAAAAGATTGATTTTTTAATAAAATTCTATTAAAATGATTTCAATTAATCGTTTTCAATCATTCAATCATTTATTTCTACATTAAGAAGTAAATCATTCTTTTTTACTAATTTTTGTGTTACAAAAATAATGATTGCTTTATTCTTTGAAAAATAGTTTTCTTTTTATTACCATTAAATAGCTGTTTGAAATATTTTTTTTTCTCTCCTCATATTTTTTAATCCTGTGTTTTATTTTCAACAAATTAAACGTTATAATAGAATATGATGTGGTTCTTACGTCCTATTTGTACATTATGTAGCATAAACATAGGAATATAATGTCTGTATCTTTGCTAACTTTTTCTAAACCACAACAGATTTTGATACGGTTTTCACAGATCGAAAATGCGAGAAAAAATTGTGTAAGTAAGTATGTAAGACTTGGAGCGGGTCACTAGTATATACCTACTATATTCTAGTAAAGTTTCATCTAAATCAGTTCCTTCCATATTTGTAGGTAATATTACTAGTAGGAATAAATTTTATCACTCTTATTACAAACAAAAAATTTGCACTTTTTTTGAAAACAAAAAATTTGCACCTTATTTTGACAAAATCTTGAATAACTCATATGTGTGGTAATTAACAAAGTGACTTAGTAAATTAATGAAACTTGGACCAGTCGCGTTTTCCGTCCGTCTGTCTAACCACTGCAATTTAAACCCATTGTCTTAATGAAACAGGCCGTTCTACACATTACGTGCCTCCGTCTTGGCTCGTTTGCAGCAAACAAACTCCGCAGGGAATGTTACATCGGACCTCAAAAATTAATTGTATGCTATCTACACTTCGCTGCTTAAATTCAAAAGTAGTTAAAAATCCAAAAAAAATCCAAAAATGTTTTATTGCAAAATACAATCGCAATCGATCATATTGTATGTTGCAAAAAGACTTATGGTTGTTTTATTCCTCTACATAATTGTACAAGTAAGTAAGTAAGTAAATAGTTAATAAGTAAACAAATAATAATCATACAAAATTTTAACTTCAAGCGATGTCAGAATTAATAATCAGACAGTAATTAACAAATCAGTTTGTAAAAGTAAAATGTGAAGTATAGTTAGTACTTTAAAGCTCTTGTTGAAACAACCCACTTTGCTTTTAAATATTGCTACTTCACAAACAAGCGATGAAGAAATTTAATAAAATATTAATTGATCTCTTCACAAACTTAGAACGTAGCTTAGTTTAGTGTATACACTTTCGGACAAAATAAAATTATCCTTAAACACATATAATCGAAGGAATATTAAAATAAAAATTGATGATGATAATGATTTTGTTCATGTAAAAGTTTTTGTTATGTTAAAAAATTATGTAATAAACATTTCTTTATACAGTAAAAAAATGAAATTTATTTTACGATTATAATATTTATATTCATAACTAGCGGCCCGCTCCCGGCTTCGCCCGGGGTCCTTTTTTACGTAAAAACCTTTCCTGGTTATCCCTCTATCCATGAGTGAAAACAGAATTAAAATCGGTCCACCCGTTCTCGAATTTTGCGTTTAGCAACATCTTTAGGGATTCATTTTTATATTAAGATATTCATTTACTATGTCATATAACACATGATATGACGTAGCCATTTCAACATTTATCTTTAACTTTTATCTTACCAGAGTTCATAACACACTAGCATGTCTCCTCCTTGCTTGTGTCCACTTGATGATACGTAACTGTTCTTTCACCATCAACTAGACCGTCATCGTCAGGGTACTCGTTATTGGTGGCCTTACTAATATTAAAAATACGAAAGTAAGTTTGCACGTTTGTTACACTTTAAATACAATTTTGAAATTTTGCATACAGAAAAGGACATCTTAGAGCACCTTTCATCCAGAAAAATACTGTCCCCGAGGGATAATCTAAAATAAAAAATTCAACGTCCGACAAAACATAATTATGAGCAATACGGAATAAATAAATGCTAGTAAATAATATATTTTAGTGCAAGGAAGTGTATGCTTATGCAGTACAAAGTAGGTGCTCAATATTTGCTATCTTCAGAACGTAATATCTGCTAACCAAACAATTTCATTTTATTACTATCGGCGGTAAGTAGGCACTTCATTAATAATCGTTTATTGAATAACTGAAATCTCTCTTCAAATCCATGAATATCAAGTGGGTATTAATCTACTTAATTATCTAGTAATTTTTTATAGTAGATAATTGTAGATCTTCGTTTTTTTGAAATCAAGATTTCTAGAACCAAGCTCCTAAATTCATTCAGATTGTTAATAACAGGTGTACTGTTTGGTTTTATCTTTTAAGTTTTAATACACTTATAAAAGAATCATCATGAAAACACTAGACAATAGTTTTTTTTCTTAATTACTGCCCTTTGCTACAATTCCCCAATTTCATGGGACCAAGTTCACTTCCATCGGTAACATTAAATTGGTCACCTTTTGACCTAAAGAAAATACTTTTCCATATCTTGTTTCTGTTGAACCCGAAAAACCTAGTAAGGCTGAGAAAATTGAACAGATGGTGTAGATTCGAGTACCTTTATCGGGTTACGTTGCTGTCGCCAAGGAGTAATAAACTTTATTAAAGTAGGAGGCATTTCTTTGCGGAGGGCCTTCAAATTTATTGTATTCTTTTTTTTTTATTGAATCAAGGCAGCGCTTGGCCGCGATCTCACTTGATGTAAGGTGCAGATGCGGCCGAAGGTGGACCACGCTTACCTAGTAAGTGCCCATTCACCCTTGACTTGAAGACCCCGAGATTGTAATTATGCGGAAACACGGACGCAGGCAATGAGTTCCACTCCTTAGCAGTTCGGACAAGGAAGGTGGAACTGAAACGCTTCGTGCGCGAACGAGGAACGGCAACCACGAATGGATGAAACCCCTGCCCGCGCCTCGTGGTCCGCAAGTGGAACGGTTCCGGTTGGATCAAATCGAACAGTATTCGTTATAATTTTCAAACATACATGCCTGTTTCTTAAATACGCCGAAATTTCATTTACCATTAATTTTATTTTATAAAAGGACTTTTTTTCCTTACTTTCATATTTGATTAAGTATATTATTATATTACTGATGATATGACTAGGTAATATAAACGTATATTTTTTATTTATTGACTATATTTAATATTACAAAAAAGGGAGAGTTTAAAATAGTAAAATAGAATAGATGGAGGGAGCGTACGAGAGGTACCTACTTGAACAGAAATTCATAATAAGTTTACACTTATTGGTATAAAAATGCTAAAATTTAAAAATGCCGTGGTGGTAGCGAACAGCCTATTAATAATAGTTAGTCTATAAGTTAACTACACATTTAATTTTTGTTTAGTTTAAAATATTAGTCTTTGTTTATAAAATTATTATATTATAGTAAATTTTAGAAATGATTATGTTCGAATATCGACCATTAGTTTTCCTAAACAGAGAAACGGGTACCTACTCCTATTACTAGTATTTAGTACCTAGAGAAAGTACACACTGGTCAGCAATAATATCGTAAACGATGCAGAACTGCAGTGAGCTAGCATATATATATATAAAATTGTAAATTTTAAGGAATATTTTCGTAGCTCGTTGATCCTCGAACTGGCCGGTCTAAACGTGGACATTGATTTTCGCAAATTGGTTCCGTGAGTGTATTGCGTTATAAAAACCTTTATGTTAAGTGGATGAACAGAAACAATGCGCCGTAAAGCGGTCCCTAAACCGATTATAATTCTATAGATTCTACTTAATATAAACCTATATAAACCTCTTTGCGCTGATTAAATATGAAAGGTGAACTCGCGCTTGTACTGTACTGTATGACGACACGTTTGGTCTAGTGGCTAGTAACCCTAGCTGTTAACCAAACGGTCGCGGGTTCGAATTCCGCTAGGGGCAAATGTTTATGTGTTAACATTTACCTTTGTAACTCAGTCATGGATGTTTGTATTTATAATATGTATGTAATTACAAAAAAAAAGTAATGTATATATTATATCAACTGTCTGGTATCCATAATACAAGCATTAAGTTGCTTACTTTGGAACTAGATGGTGCTGTGTGGAATGTGTGAAGATATTTATATTATTTATATATTATTGGCAAGATCCATATCATAAGATACTGTAGGTATATATAACTAAAGTAAGTACAGATGGATTGTTATACAATACATACGCTTAATAAGTTAGTTATTAAATGATTTTTTTTTAATTTTCATTTCTAATACTAATATTCTTCGTTAAGAATAAGTATTTTTACAAGTAAAAATTTTATGAGTCTATTTGTATTTTAAAAACAATTTATTTAAAATTTCAAAACTTAGTGATTTTTACTTTTATGTTTCTATTTAAGGCAATTTTGCAGTTATATATATATATACAAAAAACAGAACCTAAGAGCGATTAACATTAAGATTAATTTAACTTATATAAGTTATAGAAGTTTATGTATTGTAGTAATTTGTAGAAAACAATAAGAAACGGGGTCGGGTCGCTATTTATTAAATAAATAAATTTTTTTTTGTTATCGAGCCAACATTTTCAGTTAGTGCATATTGTTAATGGGAAGTAGCCTAATAATTAAAATTCAAGCGAAACCTTTCAAACACGATAAATCATTCAACCCTTAAAATAATCCGGATGGTATCTTGAAACGTTTTTCCTCGGGCCACACCGGTAATATTTTAAAATTTTCCTACAAAGCTCCACAGATTTACGATGGGATTGTGTAAATTGGAAAGTTTTTGGAAGACATATTGCTTTCGTGGCGGAATTAATGCTGTCCCTGTCGGCTTTTTAGATAAAAAAACGTTTTAGCGCCCGAAACGAATATGACAAAATGGTGTCTCGGTCAAATTGACATTTAGGATCGGTCACGTGACTTTGAATTATTGATTTTTGAATTTGCTTCGTCGGTGAGGTTTTTAATGCTCCCTTAGGACTTAACTAAACTTCTTTTTTTTATGAATAAAATGGTTAGGTTGGTTTGTGTACGCTTCAAAAACTCGAGAATGGGTAGACCGAGTTTAATTCGGTTTTCACATATGAAAAGAGGGATGAAAGGGCAAGATTTTCATATATAAAAATTGCACATAATATAATACAATTGAAAATAATATATCCAATTAGCAGGACTATTGCCTCTTGAATTCGACGCTACTATAGTGACATATAAGAAGAGAACCGTGCAGTGCCGAACCGTTGTTAGCATTGCAGGTCCAAACCTCTGAGTATATTCTATCTAAAATGTGAATTAAAAATAATAAAAAATGTTCTCTAACGTGAACGAAAAGATCGCTACCAAACTATGGAATAAATAGTGGCATTGCGTACGTGTGGCGGCAGTAACCACGGCCTTCTTACAAATTGCTGGACATACTTTGGGAAAAAATTTAGGGAGTCTTTTATTTAATTGTTGTAATAACTGTATTGATTGGAAACACTGGGAGCAATCGTTCCTCTGCTTCTCCAGGTTATGTTTTAGTTGTGGCACCTTCTCCACCTGCATTGGCACCTGTGGCAACTTTTCCATCGACTGCGACTGTCGTGCTCTCCTTAACATTTGAATCCGTCTGGTTCGTTGGAACCGCTACTGTACTAGTGTTGACTGTAGCGTCTGTAGTATATTTGTCCTCTTTTGAAACTTTTACATTTTCTTCCGATATTTTTTTTGGTTCTGGCGTTATTACTGTTTTTGTGGTCGTTGTTTTTTCTTTATTCGCACAGCCCACGTATATATTCACCGATATGGGCTTGTTATAAGACAATAAGTGCAGAACAACGAATTTCTTTTGCATACCACCGCGGATTATCTGAACACTGGGGGGCCTGCCGTAACCTAGACGGTCTACTACTCTTATGTATGTAATCTGAAAATAAATTTATACTGAGGTATGACTTTTATGATGATGTTCATTGACAGTAATAAGGGTTAAAACCATAACTGTTTAGTGCCATCTATCACAGTTCACAAGTGAAGCGGTTTTATAAAGTCTAAGATGAAGTATGATCTACAGCCTAGATAATTTATGACAGTAGCTAGGAGCCATTAACGTCCTATACATAATTTTGGTTTGAAAAAACTAGCCTCTGACTTCTGAGTTATAGAAATTATGTCTTATAAACAACTAGCTGGTGCTCGCGACTTCGTCTGCGTTGAAAAATAAAAAATATAATATATATTATAATAATACCTAAATAAAGCCTGAAATCTTTATCGCTCGGCCACCACCTCGACAGTGAAGCCCATTTTTTTCATTTTTTTATACATTTTTCGAGTATCAAAAGTATCCTATAGGTTAATCCAGGCAAAGATTTATCTTTAAATCCAGACAATAAGTTATCTGTGTGTCAAATTTTATCCAAATCCGCAATATTCTTATGTGATACATCCATACATCTTCACAAACTATCACATTTACAATATTATTAGGATTTCATTTAACATCTACATTTTACCTGACATTTAAAAACTCTTCCATATTTAGCCATATTCGTTCTGTAAGGCACTCTCTCTTTATACAGTCTGTCCTGAGCGACTAAATAATCATTTTCTTTAAACATACCAACATAAAAAGCTCCACAACCAACTAAAGCAAAAAATATCGAAATCAATCTCAAATAAACGGCCATTGCGAGTAAAGTATTTTTGAATCTACTTCTAAATTACAATTAATAGGTGTTTAATTCTAATTTTCCATTAAACTGTTATCGTGGTAATTAAAATAACTGATTACATAATCTGTGCCATAAAGTGATTTTGTTACGAATGTTTTTGTTGTTAGCATTTTATTTCGCCATATTTTTTTAAAAACAGGCTTATGGTGCACTTATGTTAAGTGCCTATGACAAGTGCGCTGTTTAACGCTCTGTGCCAGATCATCTCAGATGGCGGGTCCCGGGTTCGATTATCGCCAGGGCCAACTATGGAAACTTTTAAAGTTGACTTTGATCTGGATGTAGCAAGTAGTATAGTGGCAAGAACGCACTGCGTTTCCCAGTGAGCGCCATTTTACAGAAGACCACCGTGAAATAACAGCACGTGTGCTGTTCTGTTTCAGTGAGCCAGAGCCTATTCCTAATCACCTTATCCTAAATTCTACTAAAGTCGGCGGCGAACTGCAGCACTTGTGGCATTAGTTGTGTAACACAACTTGTGTTATAGCCGACGGTAGCCACCTACCATCAAATGGATGTCAGCCCGTCTGGCGATCTTCACATAAAAAAATAATAATAAAGCGGTTATCACACTTTACAATTTGAAGGAATCCAATTTAGGAACCTAAGTTGTGAACTAGTGATCACACTACACTAAATTAATTTCTAAATAGAGGACAGAATTGAAAATAGATAAAATCTAAAATGGATCCAATCTGTTCTAACTACGATTACACTTTCCAATTTCCTAAATTGGAATCCTTCAAATTGTAAAGTGTGATAACCGCTTAAGAGATATATTGGGGAAAGGTAAACACACGCTCTATTATTTAACAGCTACATACTGGTCATTGTTTATGACTGCTAACTAACAGTGTGTCCTTTTAAATGTATGAAAATAATCGTGATAATCTGTGAGAAAAATGTAGTGCGCTTTTGTCAGTTCTTTTCTGATTATATTCGATTATTCGAATTACCCGCAATCAGTGTTAACGTATCAACGAATTTGTCCCTTTTGTACTAACGCGAACAAATTATTTGCAGAAAAACGCCGCTGAATTAGCTCGGATTTATCGTCTCCGAGGAATTTAGGTAAAACGTAGACGTAAAAATGTTTCACATTACATTTACACGTGTAACTAGATATTAACAAATTTTCATATTATTAGATTGGCAAGAAAGTTCTTTCGGTTTGCGCTAGTAGATAGTGATGTTATTCTTTTGTCAATTTTAGATTTTTTTCTATTGATTTGGTAGCCGATACCTTTAGGTTGCTATATAGAAATGAATTCCATGTGATTTACTTTACAATTGTCAATTTACGGATAGTATCTATACTATCTAGGGTCTCATACAATGACTCATATATCTATACAAATCAAATTCCTTAGTATGGAATGTTAGACATCGATTATCTGTTATTTGTTTATTATTATTTACTTACATTATCTGCATATTGAACACTGTGGGATGCTGAATTGAATTTTTCAATTCATAAGCCAGCTGTGTGAATATTTTTCAAGTATAATCCTCGCTGTTGGCAGATTGGTGAGCGCCATTATCGAAAATGTCACCAACAACACATCACGTGCACATGGTGTGTGGATACAATATTAAACATTTCCCAATATGTTTTTAATTTCCAAACATCTTCACTATGCCGCTGCACACTTGAGTTTGGATTCTTTTGGATCCTTTTAGACTAAAAAAAAAATGCTATTTTATATTATCTTTACATAGTAGGTATAACAATTTTAAGTCGCTTTCCGCGTCCGCAAACTCCTAAACCACGCAATGAATTTTGATGTTGGATAATATTTTCAAGGAATTTATGTATTAATACACTATAAAACCTAAATAATATATAATAAAACCGATATCTGCCAGGCGGGTCCTTCCCTACTGTAGAGCTCCATCTTAGCGTAAGTTGCCTAACTACCACTGAGCGACAAGCCATCCGAGAGAATCTGCCTGTGTAGCGTGTTCATACACTTCATACATCACTGCTGGATGCGCTACTAACCTGGATAACGCCTCAGATCCTGTATTTTATATATTTTTCGGCCTACATGTCATTCACGTATCATTTACATCACATTTTTCCCTTGTTTCCTTATTATCTTACCGACAGCCTGTTTTCAGAATGTCTGGTATACTTTTTCCTACATTTTCTCATACGTTTTACATGCATTTAGTCCTCATATAATTTCAAAAACGTAAATTTATATATTTTTGACATAATCTCTTTGTTTATTTATTTCGTCGCCATAGTTCCCATAATATTTTGACATCATGCTTTCTCATTACATTGTTGCTTTCTCGCTCATTTTTTATTCCTTTTTATATACAACCTCACCTCTAAATTCGAAATGTCCTGGCCATATATATTTATTATTTTCTAAATTTAATTTTCAAAATATTATTTCGAAGGTTTTCCAGCCGGCTGGACTGATGAAAATCAATGAGTGTGTTGTCGCTCCTCTCTGCGATACAACATTAAAATTTGGCCTGTCTTGCCTCTATCTGCTTCGTGTCATTCCGGAAGTCGGTGCTGAGACTCCGGACGCACTTCTCTACAGCAAAGTTCACTTCGCGTCGTTCCGTGAGTCGGCGCAGAGACTCCGGACGCACTTCTCTACAGCAAAGTTCACTTCGCGTCGTTCCGTGAGTCGGCGCAGAGACTCCGGACGCACCCATCTCTGCTTTCCGTCTGCATCGTGTCGTTCCGGGAGTCGGTGCTGAGACCCCGGACGCACTTCACCACTGCACGCTTCACTTCGTGTCATTCCGCGAGTCTGTGCAAAGACTCCGGACGCACCCATCGCCGCTGCCCGTCTGCATCGTGTCGTTCCGGGAGTCGGTGCTGAGACCCCGGACGCACCCATCGCCGCTGCCCGTCTGCATCGTGTCGTTCCGGGAGTCGGTGCTGAGACTCCGGACGCACCCATCGCCGCTGCCCGTCTGCATCATATCGTTCCGGGAGTCAGTGCTGAGACCCCGGACGCACTTCACCACTGCACCCCAGACGCTGTTTTTTTTAATCTTTATTTAATCACCTGTATTTCATTCATAACACTCTACACAACTTTCAATTCATCCATTTTTTTTATATATATTATTTGTAAATATTCTCTAAAATATATCTGTAAATATCTATTTCATTTTTTTTATTTTAACTGTCGCTTCACGACACCTGCTACGACCAGCGCCGGTCTTGTATGTTCTCCAGCGACAATCCGATCAGCCAAGCGATAGCCAGGATTGTCGAGGGTTAAGCCCCCTCACCGCGTCAAACTTAGGGGGGATCTCGGTATATCCTTGGGTAACTTAAAAAAATAATAATTATATTCTTTATACTAACAAACACGGTAGCTCATTAAGAGTGTTGCTTGTATTTATAGACGACGGAGTTTCCTATCATCAATTGGATCGCCTTACAATAAAAAAGAAAAAGGTTCCCTTGTTATGTTACTTATTTTACCGAGGTCAAAAAATGTAGTATTGTATTGTAGCACGCTTCCCGTAATATTTAGTATTTGTCTCATTCCAATCGGTTTACTAACACAAAAGTTAAGTTGACGACCCAACAGATTTTGATATCGTTTTCATTAATGAAAAGAGCGATAAACGACGATGGTTTGTGTATGTACCTATGTTATTTGCAGGAAAAAAAATTACATCCGTGCGTAGCCGATAGCTAGTAAACATAAAATAAATTAAAAAAGAAATTCCAAGAAACTTGGAACAATCGTCACAAATTCTCATTAACGAAGAATCCGATATTCCCTAATAATCTTTAATTACGCATCCTGTTTACTTAAACATTTGAAATTAGACACTTCCGACATTTTTCGTGTAAATAACAATAGCGGGTTAGTCCAAACAGTTCTACAATTATTTCTACGATAGAACAGACGTATTAACTTGTGGCGACCTCCTTATAGCAAACTTTTTCGTTTTTCGTTTTCGTGTTAGTGCTTTTAAAAAGAAACGCGAAAACGGAGACTAGTGCCAAGTGTGCCGAAAGCACGCGCTTTCTTCGTCACATATGAAAATACGCCCAACGTGCGGTATAGTTGTATATAATGTACGAGTAAATTATGTACATATGTGTATAATCCTTATATACCTATATAAGAATTACGTGTCACATGTTTGTCCGCGATGAACTCCCAAACTACTGAACCGATTTTGATAAAATTTCGTAACTATATGTAATTTGGTCCAACTTAAAAGACAGGATAGTTTATATCTCATTTTGTTTATTATTTTTTTGCAAATTATATAATATTATTAACATAGCGTCATCTGTTGATATCTATTCAATCCAGCAATTATTTATTTGTGAGTTCCAAAAGATTCTAACAGATGGCGATGTAAGGTAATTTTATCAGCTGGATTGAGTAAAAGATTGCACCCGTGCGAAGCCGGGAGCGGGCCACTAGTATCATATATAAAAATTACGTGTCACATGTTCCTCCGCGATAAACTCCTAAACTACTGAACCGAAATTGATCAAACTATGTAACTATATGTAACTAGGTTTTGCCCGTGACTTCGTCCGCTTCCGACCGCTACCAAACTTCACAGGATCACCCGCTGGACTAATCTGAAGATTGTCTGAAAATTTCAACAAAATCGGTTCAGCGGTTTGGGTGTCATACATATATATAGGTACACACATTGCCTTTTATATATATATATAAATAGATTTGATCCAACTTAAGGGCCGGTTTCGGAGACGCGCCGCGCGAAGTTTAGGTTTTTAGCGTTACTCTCACAACGATCGAGGCTCGCGCATCGCACGCACACACGTACGTATGCATAGAGCAAGAGCCCACGACGGCCAGATCTTCGTTATTTTATAAAAGCTAAAAGTTTCTAGGTGCATGTCCCCAACACAGGTATTAAAAACCAGCGAGGACCAGCAGACTCAGCCGGGTAGTGCTTGGGCTCATCGGGGACGTCTCCCCGAGATAAAAAATTTGACGCCCCCCTCGGACCCCCCCGGCCGTAACTCGGAAACGACGCGACGCAGTGGGGTCGTGTCTGGGCTCATCGGAGACGTCTCGACGAGATAAAAAATTTAACGCCCCCCTCGGACCCCCTCAGCCGTAACTCGGAAACGACGCGACGCAGTGGGGTCGTGCTTGTGCTCATCGGAGACGTCTCTCCGAGATAAAAAATTTGACGCCCCCCTCGGACTCCCCCGGCCGTAACTCGGAAACGACGCGACGCAGTGGGGTCGTGTTTGTGCTCATCGGAGACGTCTCTCCGAGATAAAAAATTTGACGCCCCCCTCGGACCCCCCCGGCCGTAACTCGGAAACGACGCGACGCAGTGGGGTCGTGTTTGTGCTCATCGGAGACGTCTCTCCGAGATAAAAAATTTGACGCCCCCCTCGGACCCCCCCGGCCGTAACTCGGAAACGACGCGACGCAGTGGGGTCGTGCTTGTGCTCATCGGAGACGTCTCTCCGAGATAAAAAATTTGACGCCCCCCTCGGACCCCCCCGGCCGTAACTCGGAAACGACGCGACGCAGTGGGGTCGTGTTTGTGCTCATCGGAGACGTCTCTCTGAGATAAAAAATTTGACGCCCCCTCGGACCCCCCCGGCCGTAACTCGGAAACGACGCGACGCAGTGGGGTCGTGCTTGTGCTCATCGGAGACGTCTCTCCGAGATAAAAAATTTGACGCCCCCCTCGGACCCCCCCGGCCGTAACTCGGAAACGACGCGACGCAGTGGGGTCGTGTTTGTGCTCATCGGAGACGTCTCTCCGAGATAAAAAATTTGACGCCCCCCTCGGACCCCCCGGCCGTAACTCGGAAACGACGCGACGCAATGGGGTCGTGTTTGTGCTCATCGGAGACGTCTCTCCGAGATAAAAAATTTGACGCCCCCCTCGGACCCCCCCGGCCGTAATTCGGAAACGGCGCAACGCAGCCAAGTCGTGTTTGGGCTCATCGGGGACATCTCGGAGACGAATTTTTTAGAGTAGACCAAATTTCAAATTTTGACAGTTGCGGTCTACTCAGTAGACCATGGTCAACGGTTTTAGATAAACGGTTGCGTGTTGGGTATCATTTGAAAGGTCTCAACGAGGGTGACCAATTTTACTCCCCCTTTTTACTTACCCCTAATTCTTCACAAATTACAAAAAAGACCTAAAACCAAACCAAAACAATTAACTATGGCAAATGACAACACCTAACTCACAACCGCGCCCTCGCGGGTTGCTTGCAGACCGCGGTAGCAAGCACGATCTAGTTAGTGTATAATTATTATTTTAGTTGCACAATACAAAATGAAATTGTTATTCCCAATTACAAAAATAATATATTGTACTGAAAACGTTTGTAAGCATTTTTAATTTTCAAACTGGAGTCAATTATATGATCCTGAGCATGAGTTTGTATAAATCAGAATAAATATGGTTATGCACAGGGTAAGTTAAAATGTCATTTAGGGGTATAAGAACACGATTTACTTTCCAATAAAACCGTAAAACTTGCCAAAAGTCGTCACTAATTGGACGCTTGTATAATTTGCCGTAAAATCATTATACGCTTTGCGTCTTCAAAGTGCGGACGTGTGTGGAACTTTCCTTGCGCCCAGAGCTACGCTCGGGCTTTCGAGAACGTTCCATATGTAGTAAATTTACCATGATGATTATGTAAAAAAATCTGACTCCTAGAAAACTTAGGATCTCCTTAGATTAGAACTTATGGCATACTGTTCCTTACAAACCTTCTATTCATCAGTTGCATTCGGTTCCAAATCTTTCGACGCGCTTTGCACCCTTGCTTTCCTCTCTTCCATTGATTTAATAATATAAGGCGGATCTCGTATTTGCATGCACCGAGAATGCCGTGGGTTTCTGGCCTGATAGAAATTCTTTCTGTAAAGTTTCTAGCTGCGGAGATATAGTTCCGAGGAGTAATTTTTTAGTTGCGCAGTTTACATCATAATTTCAAGATCAAAGACGACATAGGTATTTGAAATTTGGCGTGATCTTTTGACACTAATGATATTAGGTTTGACAGATGCGCCATCATGCGTTTCGTTATACGCAAATGGGATTTGGTCATTTTTATTATTTAGTGTTCAAAATACTATTTAGTGCTTTGTCTCCTCATAATTTATAAATAAGAGCATGTTGTTTAGTTCTACGCTATTTAAATACTAGATCGTGCGTGCTGCTGCGGTCTGCAAGTAGTCCGTGGGGGCGCGGTTGTGAGTTGGGTGTTGTCATTTGCTATAGTTAATTGTTTTGGTTTGGTTTAGGGTCTTTGTTTTGTAATTCGTAAAGAATTGGGGGTAGGAGACTTTTACTTAAAAGGGGGAGGGAGAGGGGATTAGTTTCAATTGATCACCCTCGTTGAGACCTTTCAAATGATACCCAACACGGGGGTCTACCTGTAACCGTTGACCATGGTCCTACGAGTAGACCGCAACTGCCAAAATTTGAAATTTGGTCTACTCTAAAAAATTCGCCTTCCCGAGAGCCGTCTTAGATGATTCCAAACACGACCCGGGTGCGTCGCGCTATTTCCAAGTTACGGTCGGAAAAGTTGGAGGGGGCGTCAAATTTTTTATCTCGGAGAGACGTCTCCGATGAGCACAAGCACGACCCCATTGCGTCGCGTCGTTTCCGAGTTACGGCCGGGGTGGTCCGAGGGGGGCGTCAAATTTTTTATCTCGGAGAGACGTCTCCGATGAGCACAAGCACGACCCCATTGCGTCGCGTCGTTTCCGAGTTACGGCCGGGGGGGTCCGAGGGGGGCGTCAAATTTTTTATCTCGGAGAGACGTCTCCGATGAGCACAAACACGACCCCACTGCGTCGCGTCGTTGCCAAGTTACGGCCGGGGGGGTCCGAGGGGGGCGTCAAATTTTTTGTCTCGGAGAGACGTCTCCGATGAGCACAAACACGACCCCACTGCGTCGCGTCGTTTCCGAGTTACGGCCGGGGGGGGTCCGAGGGGGGCGTCAAATTTTTTATCTCGGAGAGACGTCTCCGATGAGCACAAACACGACCCCATTGCGTCGCGTCGTTTCCGAGTTACGGCCGGGGGGTCCGAGGGGGGCGTCAAATTTTTTATCTCGGAGAGACGTCTCCGATGAGCACAAACACGACCCCACTGCGTCGCGTCGTTTCCGAGTTACGGCCGGGGGGGTCCGAGGGGGGCGTCAAATTTTTTATCTCGGAGAGACGTCTCCGATGAGCACAAGCACGACCCCACTGCGTCGCGTCGTTTCCGAGTTACGGCCGGGGGGGTCCGAGGGGGGTGTCAAATTTTTTATCTCGGAGAGACGTCTCCGATGAGCACAAACACGACCCCACTGCGTCGCGTCGTTTCCGAGTTACGGCCGGGGGGGTCCGAGGGGGGCGTCAAATTTTTTGTCTCGGAGAGACGTCTCCGATGAGCACAAACACGACCCCATTGCGTCGCGTCGTTTCCGAGTTACGGCCGGGGTGGTCCGAGGGGGGCGTCAAATTTTTTATCTCGGAGAGACGTCTCCGATGAGCACAAGCACGACCCCATTGCGTCGCGTCGTTTCCGAGTTACGGCCGGGGGGGTCCGAGGGGGGCGTCAAATTTTTTATCTCGGAGAGACGTCTCCGATGAGCACAAACACGACCCCACTGCGTCGCGTCGTTTCCGAGTTACGGCCGGGGGGGTCCGAGGGGGGCGTCAAATTTTTTGTCTCGGAGAGACGTCTCCGATGAGCACAAACACGACCCCATTGCGTCGCGTCGTTTCCGAGTTACGGCCGGGGTGGTCCGAGGGGGGCGTCAAATTTTTTATCTCGGAGAGACGTCTCCGATGAGCACAAGCACGACCCCATTGCGTCGCGTCGTTTCCGAGTTACGGCCGGGGGGGTCCGAGGGGGGCGTCAAATTTTTTATCTCGGAGAGACGTCTCCGATGAGCACAAACACGACCCCACTGCGTCGCGTCGTTGCCGAGTTACGGCCGGGGGGGTCCGAGGGGGGCGTCAATTTTTTTATCTCGTCGAGACGTCTCCGATGAGCCCAAACACGACTCGGCTGAGTCGCGCCGGACAGACAGGGCAGTTTAAGGGAGGGGGGAAGGGTTTTTCCAAAATTTTTGTTGTTTCGTTGTCCCGGTAGACCTTTACCGTCGTCTCTTATGTGGGTGGAAATCCTGCCATATATGGTCACACTGAACGAAGGTCTGGCCTTGAGCTCTTGGGCTATAATTTCAACATCAAAGACGACATATTTGACATTTTTTGTGTAAGTACACGGTTTTATCACGAACTGTCAGTGCGGCGCAAAGCGACGTGCTCTCACTTCGGAGGCGCATGGCCGACTGAACCAGACTGAACCGTGGCCCGAGCGTGATTTCATAATAATAGCCTTCATAGTAATTTGTATGAAGATTTTGAGCGAAAAAATTGGGCAAGTTTGTGATTTTTTTACACAAAATAGGAATATGTTTATTAAGAAATGAAGATTGCATCTATTTTTTTATAGTTTTAACTTTATTATTTGATAAAATTCATTTAATAATTCTTGATACTTACCGACACAATTGTAACAAAACGGGAGTGCGATTTACACGTTTTTAGTGATTTTCTGGATTTTTTTTACACTTATCCATAAGCATTATCTTAAATTCGAATGTTTCAGCAAAAAGTAACATTCATTGGCTAGCTGTGTTATTTTTTTCAAGGTTGTGGAGCATCGTTTACTATATAATTCTTTTACAATCCCGACCCTCGATTGGCGTAAGGGACCCTTAAAAGATAGGATATATTTTATAAAGTTACGCGGACGAAGTCACGTGCGTCAGTTAGTAATTTATATAAATTTGTATCAACTGTCTGGTATCCATAATACAAGCATTAGTTGCTTACTTTGGAACTAGATGGTGCTGTGTGGAATGTGTATTTATTATTATTATTTATTGTAAATAGAAATTGGTGTCACCACATTAATGGTGACCCGCGATGAAAAACGAACATTTTTAAATTATTTGAACAAAAATTTGTTCTTGATGTGACAACATTCTTGTAGTAAACTTACTAATTTTATGATGAAAACATTTACTTAAACAATAAATTTAACTACAGAAACGTTTCTATAATTTATGTTATTACCTTTTTTTTCTAAAATTATCAATTTCTAATCTATCCAAACCTATAAATCATTAATTTTCAAAACTCCCGGAATACTTTTCAGGCAGGTAACCTTTTTTTTCAGCACCAAAGCAAAGGACTGTACAATATTACAATAATGGGATATTTTATTAATACACGTTTTGACTATAAAGCAGACTCAAGTGTGATTTAAAATGTAACTTGTATAGCCGAAAAAAATAATGTTGAAGTGTCAGAAAACTTTTCTTGTTTTCTCGTATCGGTGAATGATTAATAGATATAGAAATAGTGTGTTCATCAATCAATCAGATAGCGAAAAGTGATTGAACACTCTCCGGACAGCCGATTAATTTATATTTTCCAGATAAAATTATTTGGCAATATTTTCACGAGGGTTTTTGGGCTGTAGAATTAGTGTCATTCAAGAATTTAGGACGGATTATTTGCGTCCTCGTTCAAAAGGGACCTTCCTCTTATTATATTTTTACCATGTATCAACTATAAATGAGAAGTATGTAGCAGTTATAAACTATCTGCGCCGTCCGAAACATATAATAAGTTGTAAGTAGGTATTAATTACGTCCTAACGTAATATAGTCACATGCTTTGATGTGAGGTATAGTTTTTCAGTTGTTTGCAAGTCCTGTTTTGCAAGTAAACTATTTTTGATGAGCCCCATGGATAAGTGGTAAGGGTGACTGCCTTAACGCTCTGTCTTATGGATCGATTCCCGGTAGGGTCAATTTTGGTCATCATATGTGCTGTTGTGTTTCGGTGAGTGCCAGAGCCCATTTCCCTATCTCTTCCTAATCCCTTATCCTTAATCCTTAATGGTCGGCGTCGCACTTCCAGCACCTGTGACGTTGCTTGTGTTATAGGCGATGGTAGCAACCTCCCATCAAGTGGTCCGTCAGCCTGTCTGTCGACCTTAACACAATTAAAAAATGTTTAAACGTGCCCAAGAGGCGTACTAGACACACATGTCCCGTTCGGACACTCGAATATTGCAATTATAAAAATAAAACTCAACTTTAAATAGCTTTGTTTTTTGAATTTAGAAATGTATGTGATTTAGCTATCAAAAACAGAAGATCTTAAACTTCTATCATTTGATCATGAAAAATTTATCTTTATATATACTAAAATTACGCGTCACGTTGTGTCTCCGGGATGAACTCCTAAACTACTGAACCGATTTTGATAAAATTTCGTAATTATGTGTAATTTGGTCCAAGTTAAAAGATAAGATAGTTTTTATTATGAACCCGTGCGAAGCTGGGAGCTGGCCACTAGTATGACTACAAAAAATAGCTTAATATAAACATAAATAACAATGAACGTTTGTTGTAAAATTAAAAAAAAAAAAAAAGAAATATTAAATAGAATGGAAAAATGAATGAGACACAGAAGGTGTGTTACATACGATAGTAACAACTAATAGACGATAACATGCGCGATGAATCTCATAAACGTTTGTTAACACCCGCCAAATCCGGCTTTTACACCTAATGTGTTTATTTATAAGCGATTTCCTTCCACCATTGCGTAATATACGGCCACATATCTCGTACAGGCACGCTCGAGACGTTTTCCACGCAAATAAAAGTTTATTTGAGAAACTTAATAAAATATACAATTAATTGATATATCTTGTAAATTTTTGAATCAGGCTGATTTTAATAAAAAGTAATGTGCATGAGCGCATAACTGTTAATATAATTTAGAATATTTACATCGTATGAATTAAATTCTGTTACCATTTTACACACAATACTTTTGCATTTTCTTTATGTGTAGATCGGCAAGCAGATGAACGTCCAATTAATTGGCAGGTGGTGGCCGTCGTCTATTAACACAAGCAACGACACAGGTTCTGCAAGCGTCCTTAGTAGGTCTTTAGTAGATTAAGCCGACCTTAATAGAACTCTTAAGGATAAGGAATGAGACTATTAGGGAAATTGGTTCTTACATACATTATTCACTCAGAGAAACAATTATTTCAACATGGTATGTAGTTTAAGGTCTCCTAATGCACATGATAATGATTAATATTTCCCTATCCATATCATAATATTATTATCATGATCACATTTTCATATGAACATTAGTAATAAATGTACATCATTGGTTATTTTTTGTTCTAAATAACTCAAACTAAAATTAGAGAACTAAGTAAAATAAAAAATAAATTTTCTTTATTATGTGTCCAATAAAAAAAAGAAAACAAGTTCAACTACATAGTGAATATAATTAATATTATAACAAATTGAGACTAGCAGCGACATCTGATAGGCGAAGAAACTTACGAAAAATCGTGCAAAATTTTTTGTCGTATGTTTTCATTCGAATAGTGACGCTGAATAGGGGAGGATAACACTTTAATGGGGAAATGCCTAATGTTCAGTGAGGGTGCATTTTCGCATGCATTCACGATATTGCTACGGATTAAGATGTTATCGAGATTATTCTCATATTGCATGGTGTTGAAATGTGTTTGCTGTGTGGATTTTGCGATGATAGAATTATTAATACGCATATTCAATGCGTATTATCGATTTAATAATAACAGGCAATTTTCTTAACCACCCCCTTAGAGAAGGTTCATTAAGGAATAACATCCTGAAAGAAGTTGTATCAAACGTAATTTTGTCTATTGAGCAAGTGCAAATTCGGACATATCACCCACAACGAGAGTTTTTTTGGAATATTTAGTGATACAAGGAAGAGTAGTGCTCTCACGGCTGATCACCCATTGAAGATATCTTATTAAATCACCGCCAAGAATTCCCTTACTGAGTGTAGGTACACGCAGCGCCACTCATAATCCATGACTAAATTATTAAGTATAGATAAATTTTATAGAAACATTTACGGTTTAAATAGAAATAAAATACACACATAAATGGGTTGAGATAAACCGAGACCGTCAAAATAATAATTGCTCACAAATTTATAAACCATTAAGTGAATATGTGCAAGGTTGTTTGTCTTTTACTATTTACTGAAAAAATGTTTAAAGCTATCCGTAACACCACTGCATAAGACACCACTACCGCAAAAAGGACTGGAAACTTATAAGCCGTTTGTAGACTAACAAATTTCGTTTTAGTACCGTATCCACGGACAGGTAAATTAGGCCAATGGGAGGCTCATTTCATTGAACAAGAGCCGCATGAGAAATTGCTTGTATTCCTTTTGATCCCAAAGGCATACTGAATGAAGATATCTGAGGCGAGGGCTGGTCGTATGCAAACAGGCCCCGGATTTGATCAAATATTTGTGTTGCCCGATCGCAAAAGCCCGCCAAAAATGTATTGCGTGAAGAAAAACATGATAAATATCGGAATCCCTGGGGTTCGGCAGAGTGACAGTACTGTACCCTTGTTATCTTGTAAGCTGTGACTAGAATATGACATTGAATTATCGTTGGCTATACTATACTTACTGACTAAGTGATATTATCGTCATCATTATCATCTGACAGAGGCTAATCTTTACTCTACTCTAGGCATACTGTAGGCCACAATGCAGCTGTTGGCGTCTACTAAGTACTCATGAAAAGACTGAATGTCAAGTAATGTCATACTTATATATTAAAAGTGCCTTATGCAGTGGTGTTACGGATTGTTTTTCAATATAATCAACTTAAGTTTGGGCGAGAAATGGGATAGGAAATGGGATAGAGCCATAGAAATATAACAGTAGTCTGGCAAGAAGTGGCAGAACTCACTGCGTTTCGAAGTTATTTGTGCAGCCTGTCTAGCTGCAGTAACCGCACCCTTATACAGAAGGCCAACGTGAAATAACAGCACGTGTGCTGTTGTGTTTCAGTGGGTAGGAGATGCCAGACTTCCATATCCCTTCCGAATTCCTTATCCTTAACCTTACTAAGTTCGGCAACGCACTTGCAGCAACTGTGGTTTTGCCTGCGTTAATAAAGCGACGCTATATTCACCTACCATCAAGTGAACCGTCAGTATTCAGGTAATAAGTGTTCAGGTAATCTCCAGTCTAGTCTACTCACTAAAACTTCAGAACGTACAAGCAATAGTCTGTTCACAAACAGTCACTCACTACGACACAGTGTACCTTAGCTGAAAAACATTTCGACTCTCTCTACCATGTACTCTGTTTATTTATGTAGGCTCCGAAAAAATAAGGTGTTTTTCTCTCGTCATGATATTAGTAATTTGATACGGTATACACGAGTCTTCTTCGGTAAATATTTTGTTTCGTACACGGAGTTTCATTACTTCGCCCCCGTTACTAAGCTTAACTGGTACGTGTATGGAGATGTTTATGTAAACGTTATAGAGGGGAGATAGGTAAGTACATATTTTTAAATAGATATTTGAAAACTGATCAGCTCAAGGTCGCACAAACTTTTGTCGTAAATTCATTAACCTGTGTGTCTGTTTGTCGTAAAGACTTTGTGATTGAAGCTTGCTATTCTCCAAGGAGTAGCAGGTTTCTGTAGATTATAACACACGAGCTATTATTTCAAGGTGACAATATTTTATAATATTTATAGATATATATATATATATATATATATATATATATATATATATATATATATATATATATATATATATATATATATATATATATAATAGTATAATTATTGTACAATACTATTTAATTAAAATATTCATCAATTTATAGCTTTTCAAAAATACTTTATAGTATTATTATACTCGGAGCAAATCCGCGAAGTAAATTTGGCTTCGGCTTCGTCTCAAAAATGGAATAGCAAAATAGGGTACAAGAATGTAGTGGATTTTCTAAATATAGCACTCGCTAACACCTGTGGCTCTCCTCTTTCCGACAAAAATGAATATTTCCCAGCAATTTCTATGCAGCTGCCAACTTACAGACATTGCTTTTCTAAACTCCCCTTTATCGTGGAGAAATATTAAAATGTCGAGGCGTTTGTGGTATATTAAGTTCATAACTATTTTTGTTTAAAGAAAACCATAATAACAAATGTTTTTATGTAATCACTATAATCAACGGTGGTGCACTTTTGCCTTTCTCTATCTAATTATACAGTTTATATCAGTTAATGTAAAGTTATTCAGTGATATAAACTAACAATAATAATGTAACAAATATAAGAATACTTGTTACAATAATTAAGTTTAGTTTCTTTTAATTTGATTTATCCTTAAAAAGGATTTAGGTACAGTATAAGCGCAAGATTTTTAAAAAAAAATTTTAGGTGTTTTTTCTTTATTTTATTTATTCTTAAAAGATTTTATTCTTTATTTTTATTTTTTATTTTTATTCTTTAAAGAAGAAGTTTTCTGGCCTTTCTAGTAATAATGTTTGCATCGTAAATCAAGACTTAATTCATTTTATCGCTCGCCACATTACAATTTTATTTTAATCTGAAATCTCATTTCAGATTCTATGATATTGTATTTAAAATTACACATTTACATAATCGAATAAAGAAATGAAGTTTACCAGAATGATTGAAATGGAATATGTTTAAATAAGTAAGTACCCATGTTGCGTTACAATTTTTATTTGAAAATTAAAAAAGATTTAACATTTTATCTGGGAAAAAAGTGTATTTTATTTAACTGAATCGCTTTTTTCAAATACCCAGCAAATTTGTATTCTTGTGCATGGTTTCGTAGTAATCCCAAAAGAGAACTTGGCAGTTTTTAAGCGGTCTTTAATACTAAGATAGCCTTCTGAATTCCACACGTGCACTAGAGCTAAAAGCAGTTAAAGAAAACTAGGGAATTCAGTAGAAATAATTAAGCATAAATTGCACTTTAAAAGGTATTGCCACTAGGGAGAGTTTGGTATTAGGAACATTTATAACTTTTAATTGAATAAACTTGTAGATTTATTAGAACTTGTTATTTTATTATCACTGGAGAAATGAGAACGCACTTTTTATTACTTTTTTCATATATAACATAGGAACCCTTAGTTTAAAACACACAAGGCACCATGCATATACTCCTTAGTGAACTAAAAAAACAAATAAGACAAAACACAACTCTATTATTCTATAATTTCTATATATTTCAATAGATTCAGTTTTGTTTGACTTTGTTTTTCAACATTCAATAAAATAAAGAAAGGTGAATATTGATTAATCCTTTCAAAACGTCAGTGGACAGTTTACTAACTGAAAATTTCAACAAAAAGGATTTAGCCGAGAAACTATTTCAACGAGGGACTGCCCGATACTCTATAAAGAGGATTACATACATATGGTTGATGGTTAAATAAAATGGTTAGTATTATGTCAAAAGGATTTGCGTAAGGCCTTTTCTGTGGCAAATGACGTGGAATATAATGTCAGCGCTTTGATGGATTTTTCTGACTTAACAGCAGAAGGGAGACGAAAATGTCATTTGACATTTCGGAGATTGACGTGATTATTTTTTGCTGACGAAGCTGTACCTTTGAAATGACTTTCCGATTATATGTTATAAGAAGGCTCTATTTATATAATTCATATCTGTATTTTATGAATGTTTTATGAATTTTATGAATCTGCAAGCCAATTGGTCTGGTAGTTTCGATTCGATTCGATTCTTGACAACGACAGCTATGAAAATGAAAGTTGTTCGTAATCTATTTAATTCTATACGACTGTAGTCGAAGTTATAGAATTATAACGGTTGACCTTTGTCGTTGACTGTAGTCAGCACTAATCCGCTGTAACGTGGACTAGTGTTGACTATAGTTGACTTACTGAAAAGCAGTACTTGTTAAGTCGTCGCCTATTAAAGCAGTTAAATATACAGTTTGCAGCAATGAAATTTCAGTGAACACGAATTTAACAATAGACATAGTTAGTAAGAGCAAAAAAATTAAGACCTCTAGCCCAATAGGTTAATAATACAATGAATCATATATCAAATTACATTGAAAGCTTTCCATTAGTGGGGAATATTGAAGGCTTATTCTAGACAAATTGTTTTTGCACTAAAAAGACAATTTGTGTTGAAGAAAAAAAGGCTGATTTTTTTACATTGTATGTCAATATTATCATCAACGTATATATCATCTATATTTGTCTATATATATTTCATTTATGTTACTCTGTCCATATATTTCATTTATATTAAAACAGACCTCTTTTGTATGTAAGCCCAGTGCAGAGAAGCAAGATGGACAGAACATCAGCCGTGACTTCGAATACGATGAATGCATACGAAGGTTTTTCTGCACAAAGTTTTCCTACTGTAATGTACAAACGAAGGCGCGAACATAATAATCTTTCATCGCCAAAGACTTGAAGAAATAAAAATCTTTTAAAAGTTCACACTTTTTAAAGGTAAAATTTCATCGTAAATTAAAACAGTTTTTTTAAAACTTTTTACACAACAAACAAGCAACGGTTTAGAAAGAAAAAACTGGTTCATAAAGTGAATAAAGGATCCTTCAGAGAAAACCTTTGGAGTTGGCCATAGGAAAATTAATTTAACTTGTTAAAAAAAATTATCATGGCATCATATCTGAAAATTTCTTACTACTATTAAAATAATTTCACTTTAAAACAATGATCTTTATATATGGTGGTAATGTGTTTAATGTCTACCTGTACTCTGGCAATTCCTTTAGAGTATTAGATAGTTTTTTGTGAGCTATAAATTTCCTATTTACTATTTTATCTAAAGTAAGAGGTGACGCGACGGTGGATCCAGGCTACAATTGGAAGTCGTTAGTCGTTACAATTTGAAGAATAAAACTAATAATAGGTTCATTATGTATTATGACTATTTCGTTACGAACATTATATTAAAACATTCACTTAATTGAATCAATCACATCAAAAACCTTATAAGTCACATGTTTTCCAACATGCTTTTTTGCTGTAAACGCTTCCGTAAAGGTAAATATGTGTAGTCTGGGTATAAACCACATAATCAATACATTCCTTCCTCTTCAAATAATACCGCGTAATAGACGTTTATTGCATAAACATCATAAGTCAGCTGACTCACAACTGAGACGATAAAAAGAAATCAGTCTTTGACTCCAAGTGAAAACTATGGAACATTACCGCTGTGACGTTCGAAAACTTTATCGTCAGTTGTTAATATCTATTGACGAAGCTAAGCTCATTATGAACCAAGATGTACGTAGTAGTTTGGGTAGATGGCGCTTATTTCATAAAATTAAACGGCACTGGGTGTGTTGCTCACAGAGCGAGATAGCTGAGTCCAGTGTTTGTTCTCCATACTAAAAGTGAAAAGTTTTCATTTAAAAAAAAACATACATATATCCACATAATATTTAGAATAAATACGTCATTAACGGTTTCTTAAATGGATCATCTTGAACTGTTGCAAAACTCATCATGTAACCCCAACTTTGTTGGAAGCTGCAACGTGAATGGCAGTTTAATTTACTTGTCAGCCAGCAGGCGAGTGAGTTTTGGGATTGAGCGATGCATCAATACTAAGGTACTTCCACCACATGAAAGATACATATGGCCGATTATTTTGTATTGGGAAGCAGATTTTGTAACATGTTTTTCCTATAAAATACACGCATAAGGATAAGAAGTAAAATGTATTTATTACTGTTACATAATCCGGCTCGAAAGTAACCAAATAGATTATTATAATTCACATTTGATCAGCAAGTTGGTGTGTGTGTGTGTGTGTGTGTGTGTGTAGGCATAAAGCCCTTACCACCGGCAGTGTGCGTTTATGGTTGATGGATGTCTAGTCTACATTGCGCTTACCTCGCGTTGGCTGAAAGTGGAAAATATTCGACGCGCTACGGCCACTGCAACCACACTTGCGCCGGGGCACCTACTAGCCGTTTGCTAAATTGCCACTAGAACAGAGGGGTTAAAATCTAAAAATAAAGGGCCGGCCCGTAGCCAAGATGCTAACGCTTCGTTGCGTACTTCGGAAATGAAGAAAGAACGCTAAGAAAAAGCTTGGTGATTGGTTGTTGTAACGCCCAAATAAAATTTTGACCAATCACGAAGTTTTCTCTTAGCGTAGCGTAGCGTTTACGACTGTAGAAAGCACTGCGTTTGCATCTTGGCTATGGCCTCAGGCGTGTTGTCGCTCAATGAATGAATTTTGTGAGCTTATGGTGATAAAATTCATCTTTTTGTAACTAGTTTCTATTTTATTTTTTGTAAATGTCGACAGACAAACGGTAGCTGGAATAGTTGCTGCGAGTAACAGCTAAGCTAGGTAGGACAAGATAAGGGATTAATAGGGCACATAGTAATGTTCTGGCAACCCTTACTCTCTCATTGAAACACAAAAGCACAAATTTTGTTATTTCACTCTGGTTTTCTGTAAGGTGGATACTGCCTGCACCTAACAAATGAAAATTAAAGTAATTTTATTTTGCGTGTACGTTTACTTTTGGACAGTTACTTATACCAGTTAAGTTTAATGCTAAATATATCATTTAATTTATATCAGGACATACCTACATGTCGTACGTGTAGCTTGCATAATAATCCATCAAAGATAGCACAAAGCAAATGTTATCTCAGCTCAGGTGATACATTATGTATACAATTCGCGACGCAAGCAAGCATTTAGTTAATTAAACGAGCGGATGCATAATAATAATGCAATTTATGTATTTTTACTAAGAAAACACGTTATAACTAGAAGTTTTAGGGAGGAAGCAAGTTCATAAATAACTTCTATATAGAAGACTACAGCATCTATCGGACTATGCAAACTTATTTTTTCACAAATCATATAAAGAGTAGATACATTGAGTGAAGGGTTTTCAGAAAAATTCTCTGAGTGTGTTTCGTTATAAAATGTCGAACACGAAAGCCAAATCGGTAACAAGTTTAATCCGCATTGATCCATACGTTAAACTCCCTCCCTGCACACAAATTGATTTTTCATTTTGCAGTTTTTAATAAAAGGCCTATACGCATACAAGGCTATTTTTTTCTATCAATCCATTGAACGGAAAACTATCATGGATTTTTGGTGGTGTGTTTCGGGTGAACATCCGTATGAATGGTCTTCGTGGATATTAATTTTAGCATTTTTTTTATGAAACAGGTAAAATAGGCTTGTTTTGAATGAATGGAACCTGTTTTTAGTACAGGAAAAGTCACCACAAAGCTTTGTGGCGACTCTTTTAAAAGAATTTTTGGTATCCTACTTTACTATTTCACGTAAAAACTACTGAAATGGTTGTGACCATGCAAGTTTTTTGAAGCACATAGTGTGTTTACATATATACGCGGATGAAGGCGCATGCAAAAAGTAATAGTGTATAAAATAAAATAATAATAAGTAGATATTTTAAAGTATTACAAAGAATATTATTAGAAATATAATTTCAATAATCATATTTCTAATAATTTTTTTTTAAATGTATGTATTGTATGATGAATGAAAAAAATCACTTTTAAATGGAATTATAATACAAAATGTAGATTCATATGACCACTCTGGAAATTAATGGTAAATCCAGATAATCAATGATGGACTAAATAAATTTATGGTTCTACGACCACAGCTCACGGAAATTTCTAGTCATTTTATCGCTAAACTACAACATCCTTTGACCGATATTGAAATATACGTAAATTTTTCATGGTTTTATGTTGATAAAACAATTTGTAACATACAGCTATGTTGTGATTAGGAAACATGTTTGTCTTTGTATTAAGTAATATAAGGAGCTTAAAAGTTATAAAAAGCTTTGGCAGCCAGGCTTCGCATTGTAGTAAATTGAGACAACAAATTCTCCGAAATATCTACTGACTTCACTCGCTCGTACAGCGTGTCCTTAAGTGCAAAGAAACGAGTAGTATGATATAAGTAACAAATTTATGTGTAATTAAACATTAGTTGTGAGCCACGTCTTCAAGAAACGCAAACAATAATCACAACTTAAGGCGTACTTAGAACTGGTCCATTTAATTATTTAGATAAACAGTTGACCCTTGGCCGCGATGGGCCACAAACGTGCGCAACTTTAATTATCTTGATACTACCCCCTCGCTTTAACGATTCCCCGGTGCGTAATTGCTTACGCAAGGGCCACTAACAGAGATGTTGACAATTTGGAAATGCCTAATAAATCAGCATTTTATATTGGTAAATTATGATAGACTGATGGATAGAATATGATTAAAGTATGACAAAAAGTTATTTGGGCAGAACACAACCGTGACATAACAGTATGTGTGCTGTTGTGTTTCGGTGAATGAGTAGAGATGTCAGAGCTCATTTCTCCTATCCCAATTCTCTTATCCCCGATACCACTATGGTCAACATCACACTTGCAGCACCTGTGGATTTGCTTGTGTACTGGTGACGGCAGCCACCTACCATCAAGTGGACCGTCAGCCTATCTGTAGACCTTAACATAATAAAAAAAATTGAACACTAACTGAGACTATCATCAATGCAATTTTGCAAATTGTGTTGTTTTTGCTTATTTATTCATTTATTGAACAATTAAAACACCACCAGTAGTTGCGTAAATCATTAGAATAGTAGAAATGTAACTGAAATATTCTATCCACCATTGTACGTGAAACAGCATTAAAGCAATATTCAACAAACAAGTCAAAACAATAATATTATCATCATTAGTGCTGAGGTTGGAACAAAAATATATTATGGATGGACTTGCTTCAGTAAAATCCTTTGGCTCTGTAACTTGATAATGTTGTTTCCAGTAATTTTTGTATTCATGTTTGGAAATAGCAGGCAACTACATGATTAATGTAAATGATTTTCTTACTTTGTTGACCCACTTGTTTTATGAACTTTTTGGCTTTACATATACTCGTCGTAAGCATGCACATTAATTTACTTTGACATCTCAATTAAATAAACTTTATTTTTTTTTAATCTGTTTATTTATTTATAAACAAAGGGTTACACATGCAGTCTTAACAATTTATGTAGTTTAGTTGAGGATATATTTTCTAACAGTTTTTTTTACTACATTGTAATCATTTTCTGGAATACCCATTCAACCGTGTTTTTCCAACATAAAAGAAATTATTTTCACTAGTCGATCATTGACAAGGAGAGCTCCTGTTTCTGACGTTTATAATTTATGGTTCTTCAATGTGAAATTCTCTTTACCTCGACGAAGTTACGGCTTAAAGGATTACGTGGATACTGGGATGAAATTTTCAACGATAAATCACATTGTATTTTTTCGTATAAAAGGAAAACTAGATGCTTTCTTAGACTAATCACAATTGATTTTTGATAAAAAAAATAAAATAAAAGAAATTCATAATTAGTGATTGCAAATATTCCCTTATAATCTATACAAAGAATATATAAAAGAAAATGTATAAAAATCTCATACAATTTGAATAAAATAAACAGTTATAGTATAATTATTATTCACTTTTTTATTTATTTATTTATTATTAGAGATGGGTTTGCTCTTGGCCAACAACCGGATGTGTAGCAAGCATGAGGCCTATGATGGAGCCAGATCAATTCAATTCAATTCAATTCATTTATTGCGAAACCATAATGTACATAGAAAGATGTTAAAAATATATAAAAGACCAGTATTATGGACCCTGTCGGGCATGCAACTTAAGATCACCCAGAAGATGCCTATTCACTCGAACTTTGAATAGATTCGGATTATATGTGCTCGGAAATACAGACGCCGGCAGGGCAGGGAGTTCCAAACCTTACCAGTGCACACTATAAAGAATGTTTTAAAGCGGTTGGTCCGAAAAAGAGGGATTTCGACAAGATGAGGATGGTAACTAGCCGTACGTCTGAATGTCCGATGTCTGAATGTCTGAGTTCATGCAGCTCCTGAGCACACTCTCCGAAGTACATCTTATAAAAGACACATAGACTGGCAATTTGTACTATATAAAATATGGTAAATTCGAATTTATGGTAAGTACTTATTATATTCATATACATCTGCTATGAATCTATACCGTTTTATGTCTGTATCTCCGCTAACTTCTTCTATACATCCAAAGGATTTTGATTATGTTTATACTAGTGCAAATGGCTATAAAAAATTGAATTCGTGCGAAGATAAAGGAAACACATAACGTTTCAATATTCGAGTTTTTTTAGTAAATTGCTTACATTATCGGATCGGAAATCGGATAATCAAATATCAAATTATCTGCTAACCAGAGGCCCCAATGTAATATCTAGGCTTGTAGCTACGCTACATGTTGGCAAATCTATTAATTATTCAAAATCGACATGGAAGCTCCATTACCAACCAATAATTTTGTTTTGGTTTAACCGAGACTTGAGAACAAAGGCTTATTTCGTTTCCGGAAATTCTAAAACAAAACATACCCGATAATTCAAAAGATTATCCCCCCCATACAGTCTGTCAGGCGACGCCGAACAATAATTCAAATAGTACAATAGAAATTATTCTGACCATCGTCCAACAACAATACATGAAGGATACAGTAGTAATATCTTGACGCACCAATGACGAAATCATTTAATTTTGCCTTTCTAAAATAATTGTGTTTCTATAAAGACAGACATAGGGAAGATGGCGTCCTGGAAGGCGGACAAAATCCAGGCTATGTAACATCTGGGAAAAGACCAGGATCTCCAGTGTAGAAAATTAAGTTTTTGGTGAAGAGCTGACGGCCGACCTCCAGTAATAGAGAAGCACTTATAGGATCATTTTTAGATGTAGAGAATAATATTGATATAACTACCCATATATTTTTAGAAATTGAATTTACCAAGAATCAAAAAGATTTAAATGTGATCCTGAGAAATGTGAATTTGTCTGTTTTTTTTTAAAGAAAAGAAGCATTTGAGTGGCCCAAAATTTTCTATCTCTCTTTTTAGTCCAAGACAGTGTACTTTAAAATTACCAGATATTAATTCTATAATATTTTTCATTATTTTTCATTTTACCATTTCTATAGGTTATTTTATCTTAGTAAGTAGGTTTTTAGTAAACTTCATGACAGTTATTTTACTGGCTGATTATAATCTAACTCGTTACACTTCAAAGTTTATATTTTAGTTTCTAAATTTGATTTTAGATACCAGAACTACAAGGAATCATGTAGCTAAAGTTAATCGCCTCTGCTTTATGAAGAAGGAAATCAGTTTTCGATGTAAGTTTGAATGAGAAAGTAGTGTCGAGTTACAATTCTGTTTCCTTAGTTACGTGTGGTCCCACAAAAGCCGTACACGCCCCTTCAGATGAAGGGATATGGCACAATAGTGAGGGATCCTATTGTGGTAGTTAGTCGTCGTTTTTGGATCCTGCTTTTGACTTTTGTCTAACGAAATGGAGGGTTTTACTGGCCAGCTATAACTTTCAGACGTTCATTTTTCTTTTTCATTAATATTTTCATTGTTTTGACCTTTCCTACTACTGGCATGAAACGCAAAATAATATGAATATCCACTTTACGCTCTCACGATTCAAATATTTATACCAAAGATCGTCGAAAAACAGATTCCACCGTGAAGTAAATAAATTCACGTTTGTGAGTTCGTTCATGTATAAAGATATGATATTAAGATAAAAAAATTATCAACATATCAGTCCAGAGCTTTCCTTATTTATGTATTATAAAAACGAAAACAACTGCAAAAAAATACATAAACGGGATCAGTGACCAGTTTAGGTGGATTTTGGGAGCGTTGTATGATTAACAGGCAGATTGACAATTCAATAAGTATTGTCAGCCTTCGACTAAGTAGTCGTGTACGTAGTACATAATACTTCCATAGTAGTCGTATAGTAAACGTTTTTAAACTTTGGACACTATTTTGTAGGCTGATGGTGATAATGATGATGATACTAGAAGTCATGTCAACTTATTCGAATATTTTCTAAGGAGATGAAAATGTGTCCTGTTTCCGGTCAGGTCTGATATAAGAATGACAGCTAATACATCGTTTAACTTATTATGTTTTAGCTTCTTACCGAGACTTCCTCCGCACCTTTTCCTAAGGCGGTGAAACATTTATTCAATTTTATTGCTCAAATTTTATTTATTTAGTTGATCCTTCGGGAGCTGTACAATTTTTTTTTGGATGAAAAGTAACCCTTTGTCCTATTCTGTCTTGACAAAGTGTATATAAGCATATAATTTCATGGTGGTCGAGGTCGAGTGGTTATGGCGTGGAAACATAACAAACAAACAAATTCACGTACAGGTACACATTTATAATATTAGTAAGAATTTAATTAAGTAAAGCATAGGTACCCTTAGTAAGGATGTTTAGTCTTCTTAAGTAGATAAAACAAACGTTATGTTAATTCACTAATTAAAGTGAATAGTTATTTGTGTGTGTCATCGGCGCAAAGCTATTTTTAAATCACAGTTCCATTTCGAGTGTATAGCTCGTCAGAGTCAAGGATTGCGTTAGTGCTACTATGAAGGTAAATAAAGCCTTCAGGGCACATAAGGCCTTCATATATTGACATGAACCAAACGCTCGCGCCATCGTGCCCTAGGTCAAATCTCCCGATATCAGTTGCTTATTCAATCGAGTACGATTTGAGCTAGCGAGCGAAAATACAGTTGGGTGCACTGAACAATTTACAATTCACTTGCTTTCGGTTCTCTAGTGGTGTCGATTTGGGGACAAATTTTTTGTGTTGCATTTTTGAAATAATTTTAAATATCAATCAATTTGATCACATCTGAGTAAACATATTATGTGAAGGTCGACATGCAGGCTGACTGTTTACTTGATAGTAGGTGGCTTCCGTAGCCAATTTACATAAGCAACGTCATAGGTGCTGCAAGTCCGCTTTTGGCCTTAGTGAGCCAGTACCACCATTTTTCTATGTAGTACTATGTTATAAAAGTAACATAGTAACTTTTGTGGTCTTGTGGTTCGGTGTGTGTTTAAGAGATGCCAGAACCAAAACCCATTCACTTATCCACAGCTCGATTTTATTAGCATATAGTCAGTAGCGTTGCTCGTGTTAATGTCGGCTACACAATAATTGTATCACAGCAGGGTGATACAATTAGGCTCTAATTTATATGTATACTTTCTATATTTAATTTATATAAGACGAATTCTTTTTTATTATTTTCTCATTTGTCTTTCTTAACCCGCAAAGCCCGACACCAAAAAGGAGGCTGTTATAAGTGACGTGTATTTCTGTGGATCTTTGAATGTTTGTATGTGTGTGTCAGTCTAGCTCCCGAACGAATTGATCGATTTTGACTTGTTTTTTTTATTTAAAAGCTGACGTGATCGAAATGGTTCATAGCCAAAGTTTATGAAGATCTGTTCATGCATTTGAAGATCATCAGCCCTTTTCCTAGTTGACGAAGACATTGCACTAACTTCACAGAGGTTCGATTGATATGAATATGAAGCATCAAGTAGTCTGCGGTTTAACCAACTCCTCAGCAACTTATAACAAGTAAAGCGGGTTTGGACTCAATAGAAAGTCGGGGGTTAGTTTATAATTTTAATTAACTTGTAAGTAATTGCGTACAGAATTTTAGTGATCGGCATTGTACTCGCATCAAATGTATTTTGGTAGAGCGTTTCAGAGTTGCCAACCGAAAACGATGTAACTAAGTGACACGAATTGAAGGACGATTGATGCTGGCGCCGTTGTTTTGATATCTCATACTATTTATTTTACCGGATCCCTCTCCGATCGTGGATAAATAAACCCTTTTGTTTCCTTAAAGGTTATAAAGGTTACCTATCTGATTTCATAGATTTACTAGCTGACCCGGCGAACTTCACACCGTCTCAAAATCAATAAAAGTATTATAATAAATGAATTCTCAAAATTAATCAAGTGCAGTAAATGAGCATAAATCAAAAGCCGCAATAGGTCATAGCGGTCAGGATGGTGAAATAACAGCATGTGTGCTGCAAAACAACGACGACGACAATGATAATGATTTAACAATGATGTGTCGGTTGTTCAGTAGTTTGAACATGAGGAATGTCTTCCCAGTTCCACCGGGGGCATCCAGGAAAATGCCACCATTTCCATTATCCATTGCCTTCTTTAATGTATCATCGATTTCTAGGCATTTCTCCATTTCTCATTGTCAACCGAGGCGTTTCACGGGCTGCCTTTCTTTGCTCTCGTGTTTGTGAAGCACGAAGTAGGGGCATACTAACGGGGCGCTCTTCTCAATGTTCCGAAGCCTCATTGCATTACGACCCTGTGGGAAATATTAGATCTTCTAGGTCGCGGCATTGCTAAATAATATTTATTAATATTTATTAACACCCACACATCACAACAACATGAGGCCAATCGATTTGACAATACAATTTCTCTCTATAGTAATTTTTTGTTTATTGTTTTTATTTTTTCGTTCATTTTTTCGATATTTTTATGGTTATCTATCTTATGTCTTTTATGTATATACACTTGTTGTAGTTATGTTGGATACAACATTACAACATTGTAGTATATTACAAGTAAGTATACTATATGCTTTAGTACACTAAAGTTTATTAAGAGCTTTAACCCTCGTTTTTAAAACCAGATTTTAAAAGCTTTTACCATAGAAATCTTCTTTTCTAGTTTTCTCATAAACTTTAACTTAATAGTAACTTAATACTTAGCATCATCATCATCAGCCTGTGTCTCTCCACTGCTGGATGTAGGCCTCTCTCAAGGCTTTGCCACCACGCATGTGGCGTGCGTGCAGAATCGCACGCACGCCACATGCGATATTAAGTATCATGATTTCTAAACTTTAATAGTATTGCTGTTGTATTCCGGCGAGGGAGTAGGTAATGGATGCTATAGCAAATTTCCCTATAGTACCCTTTCTCATTCCCTATTCTTTATTCAGCTTTATCGCCTCTAGGAGATGTTTGTTTTTATAGCTGACGGAGCCACCTATCATCAAGTGGACCGTCAATGTGACCTGTTAATTGACATGATCTATAAATCTGGAATCATTGCCCATATAAATTACCTAAGTTAAGCCTACTTGTATTATGAAAAGGACAATGGCGAATGGAGGAGAAACCAGTATATTTGGGAAAAGTTTATTTCCAAAGTATAACCGAAACTTCGGATATCTTGCACATGTTGTATATATCAAATTCTCGGAAGCAACCTTGACCTCACGATCAACAGGTTGCGAAATAACTTAGTTGTTAAGTAATAGTTTGAATAACAGATCCATCAGATATCATGTATAAAAAACAATTTCAGAAAGAAATATTTTCATATCATCTTGTCGTTTTGTTTATAATTGTTTACACTTCTTGTCAGGAAAATAAATTGTTAGGTATAATATCAATACAAGCTTTTGTCCACGACTATTTAGGTGTTAAAACATAATAATCAATCTTTTTTGCCCATATATTTTTGTCAGGCGTTGATTTTTTTATTTTTATTTCAGATAATCCTTATTGTATTTTTATTCATATATGTACTAAAAATAATAATTTGATTTTATATAAATACAAAATTATAGAAGTTAATTGAGTGTTTGTTTTCAATCTATACAAATGAAAGATACTGGTATTTTTTTAAAATTTTTGATTACCATTAGAAAGCTTCATTATCAGCGAGAAACATATGCTAAATTTTACAGTTACGAGGACGAAGTCGCGTGCAACAGCTAGTTTTAAAATAAAGTAGCTGTCTGTCTCTTTCTCCGCTCCCTTCTTCTAAACTACTCAACGGATATTAATAGTTTTCACTAGTGGAACAGCAATAAACGAGGAAGATTTGTTTATATAAATTTGCAGAAAAAATTGTATCCGTGCAAAGCCGGGGTCGTAATATATTCCATAATAAACTTAATTAATAAATTTGAAGTGCATATCGAAAACACTTAACACACATAAAATACAATTTATGGTTATCATGGGACAAGAAACAAACAGCTATTTATTCTTAACAACCAATTGCTTCCTGTAAGATCTTTCGTGTGCATTCAATCGAGGATTGTTGCATGGAGTTAATTATATGTTTACTTATATGGAGTAGATATTATATTACTAAACGAATACTATTGATAGCAACAGGATTATTTCTATGATTAATGGCAGCACCATGTCTATGGTCTACTATAAGGAGGTGGTTGCTGTCACAGTTAACGTTTGAGTAATAAAATGACTATTGCTACTAAAATTACATATTTTATTCATTTCATACGAGTTACTATACTATTCGTATATACTCATAGCCAATATATGTTTATACAAATATTAGCAGTAGGTAAATAACATTATCTAGACGTTCGTATAAACTAATATTGTCTAAAATGACAATTTAAACCACTAAAAGACATTAAACAAAATTTCTAAGGGCTTATTTAAGAGTCTTAAGTAACTTCAAGTTTGCTAAGTAGCAGGTTCGAATGTAGGTCGGAAATAAGTGTTCTAGATTACTATAAGTAGAAGACATCTGAAGTGCTTCCAAATAACTTAGAGCTAGCCACACCACGCCTCCACACTTTAAAAACACACAGTTAGACACCTCTACACTTTGAAGAAAAAATAATCTTAACTTATAGCAGTGGTATGATTAAATCCCACTCGCCTCTCGCCCCTTACTTCGCACATTATACTCACAAACCTTCCGCTTTTATCGTTCTTGCCATTAGTGAAAACCGTATCAAAATCCATTCGGGGTTTTGAAGAAGTTAGCGCAGAAACAGACAGAGGCGCAGAGCAACTTTATTTTATAGTACGAATATGTATAACATAGATATAAATACACGTAGATATAGAAGATATAGATATAGGTTATGAAAGCCGTGGAATAAAATAAAATAAGAACAAATAAGCGACTGAGTGAAATTGAATTATATGTATAATTTCAATAATAAATGTATATACTTAAGTCCAAGAAAATTTACTTACAAATCAAAATTTGAGTCCCTCAGGGGCATTTTTGATATAAGTTAGTAGAATATATGAAATATCGATGGGTGAAAGAAATTTTTGTTTCCACCCTGTAGATAAGGTGAAAAAAAAAAGGTGTTCTTTCCAAAATTTTACAAAGCGTACGAGTTAGAAAAAAAATGTTTCATATCAATATTGTAGACATTTTGTTTTAAATAAAAATTTTCATATAAATTGTTTTGCTAAAATTCAAAGTAAAAGAGTTTGGGAGGTTAGAATGTGAGATATAAGATAAAATGACTTTTAAAAAATTTACGTACGAGTATTAATCCTTATCTTCTAAGTTTTTAAGTCAGTGCTAGGTCATGTGGATTTGTTAGGTTTCGGTTCTTATGGTAATACGGCAAATGAGCCGTTTTCTGAATAATTTAAATTTAAAACTACAACGCACACTAACGCGTATATCACAAACACAAACAATAATATCAGATTTCTTTTATAGATACGAAATAAGGAAAAAGTTATTTCCTTTCCACACATTTATTTGCTTGTACAAATATTTGTTTTTTATTTTGGTATTCATATTATAATACTTTGTCAGTTCTGTTTGTTATTATAAGAGTCTAACTCGAGAAATATATTATGTGTTTTGCGTAAATATTTTGTTATCTAACCTCACCCCACTTCGATTCTCATATGTAAAAAGTGATGGTTGAGACTAAGTTGGAAAAAGAAACTAAGTTTTAACCTTAAGCTTAAAACCTTAATAATCATAACACTTTAATAACCCTGATGTTGGTAATATTCATAGACAACTGTACCATCTACCATCAGGGGCCTAGCCAAGATGTACATTAAAGAAAACGCTCCCTAGCGAACTTTACGAAGCGAACAAAATAAAGCCCGGTGATTGGTTGTTGTAACGCCCACATAAAATTTTGACCAATCACAAAGCTTTGTCCGTAGCGTAGCGTAGCGTTTACGACTGTAGAAAGCACTGCGTTTGCATCTTGGCTAGGGCCCCAGGAGGACCAACTGTGATCTGCCTACCAACTGCGTACATAAAGAGCTGTTCATCATGAAGAACGTTGCCTTCAACGACTTGTTCAGTTTATGACACCTAAGAAAACCTCTAGAAAAATACATTCTGTTTTAATTCAAATCTCCTGGCAACCGCTTCAACATAACATTGACTAATGTTGCAATTTCTTAAAGGAGTATTCAAGTCACTTTAGCTTTGACACATCTGTATGTTGGCCCTCACTTAGCTTGGAGATTGTGCAAGCAACTGATATGAACAAACTATTCAAAACACACACAGTACGCTATCTTTGACTATGTAAAATTCAGGGAAGGAGTGCATAATGGAGCTTACAAAAACAAACCCTTTCTACAATAGATCGAAAAGAAGCTGACAGTCCGCTTGGTACGTGGCTACCGTCGCCTAGTAACACAAGCAATGCTATAAGAATTGTTCATTGCCGAATTTTTCATTTTCTCTTTTACCCATTGTTGGTAACCAGTAGCCACAAATATTATAAAACATAATATAAACATTAATAATAATGCATTTATTAACTCCACACAATCACAAAACCACAGGATATACACACAATGTTAACCTAATTGTTACATAGGTACACAAGCAATTATTGTAACTGTATGAAAGCCTGGTGCCCGTGGTAGGTATTAAAGAAATACCTGTGTTACAGGTCACCAGGTCCCACTCCGCAGATTTCACAAAGCATAATACCCACAAATAGCAAGAAAAATAAAAAAAATAAATAAACAAACACATTTTTAAGACTAAATACAAACTATAGATATCAAATATTAAAAGACATTAAAGAGTGGACGAATATATTTTTTCGTTTCTTCATAATACAAGCTTTTAAGCCATTTTGTGACTGCCGCCTTACATTTAGGAAGAGGAAGAGGATATATTGATATGATGATAGAATTTATGTTATTGTAAAGGTATCCGCCAAAACAAACAATAAAACCTATAAGAGATTCTCAGGTTGAACTGTCTGGAGTGGCAAATAAGCCAACTGGACTGTATGAAGTACAGTATGAAGTATAAAAGACTGTAACAGTAGGTATTATTATAATTTCATCCTTCCTTCAGTCTACTCCTAAACACTCACTTTGGGGATAACTTTGATGGTTATACGTACAATTATTACGACTTTTAAAATAAATAACAATACATTCCTTACGATTATTATACAGTTATTATTTATTTATATATAAATCATGTATATTGTTGCTTGTATAATAATTTTTCGTTTGTTGATTGTAAATTTGCGTCCCTTATCGTTGATTTTCAGATTACTTAAGAAATTATGGAATTTTATTTTCTCAGTCTTGGAAGTCTCTCAAGATAGGATAAAGATAGAACATGGTGTGGTCTATCTTTACTTTATCCTATTTTCCTCGTCTTTCACTCTTTATTACATATATCACAGCCTCCACTGCCCTTATTTTCTCTAACTCTTTGTTTGTCTTATCATTAAGCATAATGGTCAGTATTAACTGTCATTCTTTTTCAATTAAAATATAAATATTTCGTCGGAAATTTAAAAATTTTGCAAGACCTCTGTAAAGATACACCGCTGCTTTATATTTGCAGTGAACAATCGCAGGCGGAGATTTGGCTCGCGTCTCCCTTTGTATTAAGATTATTTTCTTTTGGAATTTTCCCCGCGAGAGCTTTACTTTAAAGCGACAAATCAAGTTTACCCTTTAGTAAGACACAGAGGTTATGCTTCAGTCTTTATTGGTCAATATCTTTAATGGGACGCCTGTCTGGAAAATATTGAATTTTTTTGAATGTATCTTCGAATCTGCTGTGTGTTTTGTTAGACAGTATCATTTTTTTTTAAATGATCTATTGTTTTAAGTTGTTCACTTCTTCCTTCGCATAAAAACGATCTATGTATTATTAACGCTTTTTCTTATTGATGATTAAATTGATTAAAGTAATTATAATGAAAATAAATTGTCGTTGTATTATTTTCACCCAACTGTAAACAAATTAAATGCGTCATATATATTAATAATATGTATTTATACTGATATTAGGAGTGAAAGACCTTACCATCAACAGCTTTGATTTTTTTTTATACCTAATGAAAAGGCTATGGAAAGAAAAGATAAAAGGATAACATGAAGACAGGAAAATTTTGTTTTGAATAACTTTTCATAAGGCGTTGGTTACTCTCGCTATCTAGGTCGAGATATCTAGATATCTATCCTATCTAGAAAATTGAAGGTGGTGGCCTCCACCTTAAACTTATTGTCTATCGTTGTGTTTCACCACGGAATTCATCATCACCACGGAGAAAAAAAGTGGTCGACATATATACCAAAAAATCAATAATTACGAATTCAGTACAATAATTCATTTAGGTAGAGTGCTGTTGAGGTTACCACAGTACCCTGACTTTTTTTGCCATCCTAGAAAGCAAGCTCTTTTGATAGAGCATTAGCATTATTAGCTCTGAGCATTATTGCGGCGAGGACTGACTCCACAATAATATCATTTAAAGTTTTCCAAATTTTATTATAATTAAGAAATTGTTGTTAGCATGAAAGTCTTATGAGTTAATGATTGTTATTTGTATTTCATTTTTTTGGTCTCTAATTATGTACTTGAAATGTCTGAAAAAAAAAAAGTTAATTTGGGAATCGTCCAGTTTTAAAACGGCCCATCAGTTGAGACGAGTCTTAGAGGGGAGGCGACGGTCCAAACACGTACACTCGAATCGATAACCTGCATGCTGAAACGTTGACCTCAAAGAAATCAATTGGAGTGGACAGATTTGGAGAGCGAAGTATCTTGTGGTGCAGCTCAATTAAATGGATCTAGGTGCCTAGATTCAATTGTGATTGCTTGTGAACTGAAAATGATAATTTATTATAACATCAACTGACTACCTCATAGCTTCGGGAGTTCTTTTTAAATGGGATTAGTTCTAAAGCTAGTGGCAGACCACTGTGCGTTCCACAGTCGTAAATTGTCATCTGATATGAGTAACCACTTCTTTACGGAGACCACCATTAAATAACATTATAGGTGTTATACTCTTATATATACTCAAGTATATATGTAATTCCTTGTACATTATCCTACTGAAGTCTGCTGCCTACTTGCAGCCTCTAAGGCTAAGGTGTCTCTTATGTATTAAGCGACGGTAGCCACCTATCATCAAGTGAACCGTCAGCTTGTCTGCAGACATTTACTTAAAATAATAATAATAATGTCAAATCTAATCCCAGAAACCAAAAAGTTACTTACAATTTATTGTCATTTGAGTGTTTTATATCAAACAAGTTTAACCTTAATTGGTCATTACCGAAAACAGATAGTCGTACTCGAACCCCTGAACTTCGGGGGTGTTATTTGGGCTTAGGAATTCGGTAGTGAGTTCAATTAATCCAATATTGTTCAGGGTTACTGGTCGCCGTCATTAGAGAAACGTGCAAGTTATAAGCAAAAAACTTTAAAAAAACTGGTGTTGGTGTAATGCTAATATGAGGTAATTAAATAGGAGGTTTCTTTGATAGGAAGTACCGATACATAAAATATACTTATATATAATATTCAGTTACTGATTACATAAATATGATTGAAAAAATGTCATCAATCATATTTATGGTATCAGTGTAATCGCACTAGCACTCCCCTTGGTGTTGCTTGTGTCCTTAGGCGACGGTAACCACCAACCATCAAGTGAGCCGACAGCCTGTCTGCCACCATTATATTATAAAAAAAGGAAGCTGCATTTTTAACTTTCTTGAAATAGAAAAAAATAATATTTTCTATTATATTTTAATTGGTTATCCATTTTTCATTTTTCTTTGTAAAATATCATCATAATTAATAATCATATTGAAGAAAGTCTGTCAATACCGTAGATTATACATGAGCTTTTGACTTGCACCATTAATGCCTTTGGTTACCCTTCGCTAGTATCTTTAGGAAGGCAAAGGGCTTAGGTATATTTGACCCTACAGCTCACTAATCTAAATCTACTAAATTATACTCACTATTAAATATATACGTTAGTATTTCCATTTTAAAATGAACATGCATGTGTGAATAAGTGAATGACTATGTGAAAAATCAGCGTATAAATATACTACCGCCCCCGCTTCGTACGGGTGCATAAATTTTCCTCGTTTATTATATATATTATATATTATATATATAAAACTTTCCTCGTTGAACGCTCTTTCCATTAATGAAAACCGCATTAAAATGCGTTGCGTACATTAAAAAATCTAAGCGTACATACAGAGGGAAAGACGGCGGGAAGCGACTTTATTTTAGACTATCTAAAGATTAAATATATTTTACGTCATAGTCATAGTCATAGGCCTCTTTTATTTTTTAGAGGAATCATGTATACTTGTCTAGTACGCTTACCCGCTGAAATCTAGCAGTACTTCATATTTCTTTGAAGGTTGCTTGTCTTTTCATACATTTATAACCTTTTCCTTCACCATCAAAACCTTTTCCATTACAGTTTCGTAAATATGTCGATATAGGGTGAATATGAAATTGTAATTTGTATAGTATAGGAGATACGTTTCAAGTGTTTATAATCTTATAAACACTTATAAGTTCTTATAAGTCTTCCAAATAAAAAAAGTGCCAAATAAATTAATATTTATTTTTATAATATCTACTAGTCATTTATGTGGTAATTATTATTTAAAGGTTTAATTTTTTTTCTGTTTAACAAACAAGACAAGTTAAAAACACAGATAATAGCGTACGAAGGCCTAAATATTGGTTTACTTCAATTGTTTTATTCAAAAGCTGCCTTAATGCGAGCCTGCACTAAAGAGATTACCGATGTATTAATAAAGAATAGCGAATCCTCTTAATATACCGACTGGATTCGCGAATATTTTAGTACAATATTGCTAACTGAGTTGCATCTTATATGCGATTCAGTTAGATACGCATGTTGATGAATTGTAATGTTGTTATATATATATAGTGTAATGTTGTCATGGTGGTGTGAAATAAAATGTCTAGACAAACCATTAATAGTTTACAGACATTGTTATCATCTTTTGTGTAAATACGTGTTAGATAATAAATAAATAAATAAATAAATAAATAAATAAATAAATAAATAAAATAAAACAACGAATAATGAAAACTTCAATGAAAACGTATACCTTTTACGCATTAATTCAAATAGGTAACCTATGAGTTACCGAAAGAGATGTCTGCATATCTCACTTATATTTTATAACTATGTTTATATTTTAAAAATTAGAATTATGCTTATGCTTAACTCATGCTTATAATTTAGATGTCGATATTTATTAGATGTCTGTTAAAAACTTCCCTGACTGGTGAGCTTGCTACATTTTTTTCTTTGAAAATCAACAGCGAGCGCTCGAACCCAACCAATTAGTGTCGTTCATGCAGCTGTGGCCAATTTACCAGTATTACAGATCGAATTATGTATATTCAACGTTTGTAGAGATTTGCTTACATCAAGCAAGACTGAATATACTGTGACTGAACACAGCGGCAACTATAGAGAGTGATTTTTCCAAGATTTTCCTTTGTTATGCTTGCATTCATTCGCTTTTGAGCTAATTAAGAATAACGCTAATAAAATGACTAATTATTTCATTTTACTTTTTTTTTACTTTTACTATGAATAACTACAGGCTATTATATAATTAAAATTATTAACCCCCAAATTTCTATTGAGCCCAAACACGCTAAAGTTGCTGTAAGTTGCTGAGGAGTTGGTTATCCCGCAGATTACTAGATGCTGAAGCATCAGGTGCCACAGTGGTATTATCGATCACACAATAATGGATTAGAACGTTGGTCTAATGGCTAGTAACCCTAGCTGTTAACCAAACGGTCGCGGGTTCGAATCCCGCTAGGGGCAAATGTTTATGTGTTAACATTTACCTTTGTACCTAAGTCATGGATGTTTGTATTTATGATATGTATGAATTTACAAAAAAAAAAGTAATCTATGTATATTATTATATCAACTGTCTGGTATCCACAATACAAGCATTAGTTGCTTAGTGTGAAACTAGATGGTGCTGTGTGGAATGTGTGAAGATATTTTTGGCCTTCCATCCCTTTACTCACATTCCGAAAAACTACATTGTTTTTTAACGGTTGTCTCCTTTCAAAAAAAGGTTTATGAAATAGTATTTTGATATTACTAACAACCCATTTTATAACAGCGAAATCTCTTTATTCTGAAAAATTATGTAAATTCTATCGTCGTTCTTTCACGCGGAAGTAACGTGTGCCAAGTTCATCTATATGTAGCGAAAAATATAACTTAATTCGCGCTGTGACAGCAAATACCCACATTTTAATTATTCAAATTAAAGGTAGGCTTCGCAACATAATTATCATTAATTTGTGGACGTTTAAAACAGGCGGCGCGGCCGCTACCGATAAGGTGTTTAAAGTTGAGTGCGGCCATTAAAACGGGCCTGATTTGCATAGATGACATGAAAACACGGAGTGCATGTGAAATTGTTAAATTATTTCATGTAATACTGCAACCGTTGGGTCATTTCTGCTTGGGCCAATATTATAAATATTAAAATTTAAGTTAAAAAATATAAATTTCAATGATAACAAACAATGTACACAAAATTTGAGCTAAAACGAACTATAGCTGTGGAGGAAAAAAAATTTATTCGGTATATGAAAATATTTTATTTTAGTTTTAAAGTTCCACATAAATTTAAATTATATTTTACAAAAAAGAAAATTGTCCCTCTTTTTTATTTGTAAAGGTCAGCAAGCAGTATGACGAATTTGTACCGCTTTTACCGTACCATGTATTTTGCTGATGTGGTCATCGCAATGTATGTTACCTCTGATGTTACACAATACGGTTTTGATTAGGTTTATAGGTTAGTAATGGTAACTGAGTCAAGGGGACGTCAGCCTGATAGTCTGCTTGCCTGTTTGACTATTTAACTAACTACCATACATACATCCTTTTAAAGTTTGTTCGGACTATAACTTTGAACTTGCCTATTTTATCTTTTTTAAACTGTCTTTATTTGCAAACATTATTCAGTAGCAAAAAGCAAAACTTTTACTACATTACTAAATATTGCTATATGACAGTTTAAATTTGTTTTAAAACAAGCGGCCATTAAAACAAACGGTCCATTACCACTCTTAAAAAAGGATTTTTCGCATTCAAATCGGCATCAAATGAGAATTTAAAAGTTAAATGTTGGCGGAATTACCCCAAAAAGTACTTTTCCAATTCACTATTGCAACTAATTAAAACTTTACTTTAATTCGAGATTCCCATTATACTTTCAGAAATAGCGAAGGGGTTAACCTAGAAATGGGAGTCAGGGAGAGAACAGGGAACATTTACACCGTCGTGCAATTAGTACTGAAGGTTAATGTTTAACTTCAGCAATATTTACGCAAGGTTTACGCTTACTTACGCTTGCTCTTAACTGTGTGTGTGAATTTTAAGGTAAATAGAAAATATTTGCTTCATATCTTTTTTAAGAAAGACTGCATTAATACGCTTCCAAGTTAGGAAAAGTTTAAAAGCTTCTTCGGTGTCTTTTAAGAACCTGTTGATAATTTTATAGACTACTAATTTTTGGATGTTAAATCATTTATTTCTTCTTTATTGATAATATATATTAATTTCAGGCGTTCAATTTTATATTTTTAGATGACCCCTTGTTTATACCCAATGGTTACTTATTTTCTGTATTACGGATACCCTGTGTCCTTTCCTGTATCCCTCTGAGAGCGTGTATGCAAAATTTCATGATGCCCGGTTAAGTAATTGAGGCTTAAAAAGGTAACAGACAGACAGACAGAGTTACTTTCACATTTATAATATTAAGTAAGGATAAATAAATATGATTACGTCGACTGATTTTTAAGATTTGTTTATAATATTTGTAAAAATTACCTCAATTTTGTAGGAACTCAAATTTTTGTACACAATATATTGATATGAATACAATATAAATTATATAACTATTTTTCGTATGAACTGCATAGGAAAATACGTTTAAATTTATATTTTCCATTTGGCCTGTGTTTAAAAAATTATATAATACTCGATAATATCACAATTGCGGTGTGAGTAACAGTCAACTTTCGACCTAGGACGCTGAAAACAGTACGACTTAAATGGTTTTCTCTCTGTCCGTTTTGGTAACATGTCTGTGTTCAGTTGACATTCTGATAGTGGACTTCCAGACGCTTCTGTTCAACTGAACCGTCTATGAATATATTAAATTTAAAATACTGTTACCAAAATTACCTACTTACTGTTGGAATAATTTGATTTAGTATAGGTACAAAAACCTAAAAAACTAATATTATAAATGTTACGTAATAAATGTTTAACACCCCTCTCACTCTTTGTGTATAAAAAGGCACAGACGCATAACCAAGTTAGTGACGAAGTAATTACTATATTTTATTTAACTTTAGTTCTTATGTTTTATTTGGCGACCATAACTTATTTTCTAATACTCACTTAACATTACGACTTTAGTTTGTCGTGAAGCGACAGTTAAAATAAAAAAATGAAATAAGTATTTACAGATATATTTTTGAGAATATTTACAAATAATATATATATAAAAAATGGATGAATTGAAAGTTGTGTAGTGTTATGAATGAAGTACAGGTGATTAAATAAAGATAAAAAAACAGCGTCTGGGGTGCAGTGGTGAAGTGCGTCCGGGGTCTCAGCACTGACTCCCGGAACGATATGATGCAGACGAAAAGCGGAGATGGGTGCGTCCGGAGTCTCTGCGCCGACTCACGGAACGACGCGAAGTGAAATTTGCAGTGGTGAAGTGCGTCCGGGGTCTCAGCACCGACTCCCGGAACGACACGATGCAGACGAACAGCGGAGATGGGTGAGTCCGGAGTCTCTGTGCCGACTCACGGAACGACGCGAAGTGAAATTTGCTGTAGTGAAGTGCGTCCGGAGTCTCAGCACCGACTTCCGGAATGACACGAAGCAGATAGAGGCAAGACAGGCCAAATTTCAATGTTGTATCGCAGAGAGGAGCGACAACACACTCATTGATTTTCATCAGTCTAGCCGGCTGGAAAACCTTCGAAATCATATTTTTAAAATTAAATTTAGAAAATAATAAATATATATGGCCAGGACATTTCGAATTTAGAGGTGAGGTTGTATATAAAAAGGAATAAAAAATGAGCGAGAAAGCAACAATGTAATGAGAAAGCATGATGTCAAAATATTATGGGAACTATGGCGACGAAATAAATAAACAAGAGATTATGTCAAAAATATATAAATTTACGTTTTTGAAATTATATGAGGACTAAATGCATGTAAAACGTATGAGAAAATGTAGGAAAAAGTATACCAGACATTCTGAAAACAGGCTGTCGGTAAGATAATAAGGAAACAAGGGAAAAATGTGATGTAAATGATACGTGAATGACATGTAGGCCGAAAAATATATAAAATACAGGATCTGAGGCGTTATCCAGGTTAGTAGCGCATCCAGCAGTGATGTATGAAGTGTATGAACACGCTACAAGTTTAATCCATTCTATTCAAATACAACGTCATACTTATAGTTATAATTTAATAGGAACATCGTTCAGACGCAGGCTCTCATAAACGGCAACTCGACGATTCAAAGGTATTCTCGGCTAAAGCGGAGATTCCGAGTGGTCACAACACAGTCGATTTAATATTAATTGAACTTCAACAGCATGCTCAGAAACGTGATTAGTTGACTAGACAGAGCCTGACTATAATCGATACCTAATCAGAGGGCTTTTACATTATACATGGTCTGCGGTGACTAAGTGATTGTTTCACGTTTGTATAAATTTTTCCATAGGTAATAAATAAACTATTTTATTATCCAAATTGTTATTGTGAAATTTTTACTATGCATTTAATCAGCGAACTTGCTTGCAACGATATACATATTATTTCGATTCATATAATAGACATGGGTGAAATATTATCCTAATAAGACACTAACCTCAGACTGAACACAGATTTTACCGAAATGTGCGCAACCTAATAAGCTAAGAATTAAAGTGCAATATTGCACAACAAATTTTAGCAGCTTCTCTGAGATAATCGAACAGATTAAAAATTTGAAGGTTTTTCTTAAAAATGTGTTAATAATGAATAAAGGAAAAAAGGAACCAATTAAAAATTTAGTTACAGAACTTAAGTTACTTAATTAATAAGCTTAAACTTTTATTACTGTAACACTAAAGGTTTTTTTGGGCAGTAATTTACTAATTTTTTTTTCTTAAAGAAAATAGATTTTTTGTATAATTTTTCCCTATTCAAACTTTTTCAAATATTGTGTTTTATGCACTGTATTTTTATCTAAGTTTTAATTTTACTTTAATAAGTCAAATTTGGCGACGAAAATAGCGCTTCTTGCTAAGTCCTCGCCTCAAGCAAATCTCTTTATTTCAAGGATTGAAAATGGATTGAATTCCTTGAAGTTGAGTATAGAACGTTGAAGTCGTAAACATATTTATTTACTCAATAGTTTTTGTTTTGACTACTTCTATAGAATGTTTAAGTACATATCTGTCTCTGAGTTCATATCTATGGCTGAACTTTGGCTAAAATCTAGCTAGCTGAAACCCACAATAATGTGAACTACCCACAAGTCAAGATCTGAAGATCGTTGTTGTTATGTTATTAGTTATAGTTACGTTCTATTTTTTTGAATCTTTTAGAATATCTGAAGTCTCAGATATTGCGCCATCTATACAATATTATTTAAAAAAGAACAATGATGTTCTTTCGGCGTGTTCGAATTGAGAACATTTAAATTTCATAATCGTTCTTAAGAAGTAAACTCCAGTCGTGTGTCAATTTTTTTTCAACATTACTATTAAACATAAGATTACAAAAAAGTATTTTTATTTAAAAACTAAGCCGACTTAATAAAACTGGCACTTCTCTATTGCACAGCAGAAGCAGAAATAGATAATAAAAAAAAGATGTTATAAAAATCCAAGATTGAAACAGTTATTTCCGACATATAATAATATTTTTTTTGCTGTGGTCACATATCTTTATGAATTGATGTATATAAATGAATTTATTAAACACACAAAATATTCAGGAATATCTTCTAGTGTATCTTATATTGTGTAATAATAACAATCTGACGCAAATATTTGTTCAAATACTGTAAGGAAAGATTAAATACGTTCTAGCTCGATGGACTTCATAGTTCGGCCATCCGACTAAAATTGAGAATATGCAATGAAATTTTAATGTAATCCACTATTTGTATATAATGTTTATGAATAAAAAAAGAATTGTTTGATTTGTACGTTTATATGTTTGTTTTTAATGGATAAATTTAAAAACTACTTAACTGACATTAATAATTATTTTACCCATAGCAAGCTATACTATCAGCGAGTAACATGGGTTAATTAAAATAATAATACCCAAGATATTTAAAATGTGCCTATAAAAGTGTAACGGATGGAATAATGAAATTCATAGATCAACGTGAGAACAAGTATTTATTGCTCGTTAAATTCACAATACAAAGAAATATATTTCACTGTTACTAACCTTAATACACACTTCGCAACAACTCGTTCTTAACTAACTGCCAATGCAGGAAAATGGCCGACATGACATATCGAAATAATGTCAATGTCACGTCAAGTTTTACATAGAATAGATTAATGATTTTACGATCAGAAATGTTACTAAACTATAGAATACTAAATATTAATTACGATCCGTTACAAAAGTCATTCTTGCGTTGCGAAAACTATTGATGTTACATGAAATAGTGTAATTATCACATGTTTATGGTACTCATCATTCATTACCCACAAAAAAGTTATAGTTAAATTACAATAACCTTTTTAGTTCAAATTAGTCAATCAAAACACTAGTAGAATTAATATGTGATTATATTAGTATTGTATCATCATAAATTAGAACTGAACCTATCGTTTAGAAGTTACGACGGGTATAAAAATATTACGCTTAGTCCCTTAGTTACCTTTAGTCCCTTAGTTGCCCTTAGTCCCTTAGTTACCCTTAGTACCTTAGTTACCCTTAGTCCCTTAGTTACCCTCAGTCCCTTAGTCCATTAGTTTTGTTTGTAAAATTATACATATTCAATTATTCAAATCTTATTCGCGAACGAAGTCGCGGGCATCGGGTAGTAATAGTATAATAGGGTATACAAATTCTCGGTCATTTTTATAAAATACTAACTGTTGCATGCGACTTCGTCCGCGTAACTTTATAGAATGTTACTCACTGATAATGTAGCTTTCTATAGGTGAAAGAGTTTTCAAAATCAGTCTAGTAATCCTTCAAGATCAATAATATTAGTATTAGTATAGACTAGCGACCTGCCCCAAACTTCGCACGAAGTTGCTATGTTTAAAAATCCTTTCTTAGCCGCAGATCCTAATGGTATAAAATAAACATATGTTCTAAACTACAGCTTTCTAGTAAAAGTAGTCAAAACAAACAATTTTATAAGTACTTATAGATAATTTTACTAGAAAAATTGGAAGTTAATGTTTAAATATTCATGTATCCCCACATTAAAGCATTTTAAAGTGTAGATAACAAGAAAGAAGATAAGTTAACTCCGCCTTATAAATTTTCTTTTCTAGTGTCGTTCCTTCCAATCCACACGTTCTCAAATAAACTTGAATTTTTATCTCAAAATCTCGAGACCGTGTGTTCCATCTTATCATAAAAGTTCATGAATAAGAATATCATTTTCAAGTTAACGGTAGAATAAACCAGTACCCCTCTATTTCTGTTTGATACACTTGCAACTTTCTTTTGAGACGGGAATATTCGGAAAGTTTAGTTGTTATAAACGTACGTGACCTAATATTTATTTGTGAAAGACGCGAATGGAAAATTTAATAAAAACATTTTTTCCTTTCTAATATATATAAAAATTACGTGTCACATGTTTGTCCGCGATGAACTCCCAAACTACTGAACCGATTTTGATAAAATTTCGTAACTATATGTAATTTGGTCCAACTTAAAAGATATGATAGTTTATATCTCATTTTTTTTAATTTTGTTTTTGCAAATTATATAATATTATTAACATAGCGCCATCTGTTGATACCTATTCAATCCAGCAATTATTTATCTGTGAGTTCCAAAAGGTTCTAACAGATGGCGATGTAAGGTAATTTTATCAGCTGGATTGAGTATAAAATTGCACCCATGCGAAGCCGGGAGTTTTAAGATAGCAGTTTCAATTTAAGTTACTAACTGATAATGTAGCTTTCTATAGGTGAAAGAATTTTTAAAATCTGTCTTTAAAAGTAATTTTTTTCATTGCAAACAAAAATACAAATTTTTTCTATTTATAATATTCATAGATTAATTGCAAAAATCAATTGCAGCCAAAGATTTGACTGCAGCAATATTTATGTGCCATCCAAGACCCATTTAAATACCAATTTAAATCAAAATAAACATAGGAGTATAAAATAATGACCTATTTTCTAAAAACGGACTTTTCTCAAATTCTCTGTTCAATGGTACCCTCGTCACGTTGCGTAGCATCGCTGCCAACTTCCCAAAATTCATTACTTAATAATAAATGAAAAATACATTTCTCGAGTGATCTGGCAGCCTCGCAGATGCGAAAGTTTGCTTACAACTTGTTACTAAGTTACTTAAGTATATTTCGATAAAATAAACTTGAGATAAATAAGAATTTTCAGTAAGATGGGCATTTGGCAGTCTAACGAAACTTCAGATTGCATTACGCTTCATCTAAGTTGGTTAATAGGATTCATTCATGTGCTACATTTAAGAAGTCGTTGATCAAAGAAATTTCGGTTTCTTTTTAAAAAAAATATGCTTAATAATTTCAAATTAGAATACACAAGGATACATTTTATAATTTCGTTGTAAAGTCTCTGCGCTTTTTAATTTTTAATTGAGTTTTATAAATTTTAGAATTTGTCTTATAGAATCAACTAATTAATTGATTTAAAAGGTACACCAACAAATTCAAGACAAGTACATTCAAAACAAGTCAGATTCGAAACAAGTGTCACCTCAATCACACGCCAGGACGGCTAGAAGGCTACAGCAGCCTAGACAGATCGAAACACTCACATCAAACATAAAAATTAAATGTAAATAATTATAAAATAAACAAAACCGCCTATTAGGAAATTACATTAAATACATCAAATTCAATAAATCATTTCAAAATAAATTTTAATAAAACACAAAACAAGCGATCCCTATCACAGAAAAAAGAGAAAAGAAGAAATTTTTTTTATTTAGTACTAGCGGTCCGCTCCCGGCTTCGCCCGAGGTGCATTTTTTTAACGTAAAAACCTTCACTGATTATCCCTCTGTCCATGAGTGAAGACAGAATTAAAATCGGTCCACCCGTTCTCGAGTTTTGCGCTTACATTTAGCGCTCGAGCAATACATTTAGCGGCCCGCTCCCGGCTTCGTCCGGGGTGTATTTTTTCTAAAATAAACGTAGCCTAAGTTACTCCTTAATACATCAGCTACCTGCCAATAAAAGTCCCGTCAAAATCAGTCTAGCTATTTCAGAGATTAGCCGGAACAAACAGACAGACAGACAAAAATTGTAAAAAATGTTATTTTGGTGTATGTACCGCAATTTACATAAACAAAAAGTAGCCTATGTTACTCCTGACGACCCCCTCTTCATGTCTGCAAAGTTTCATCGAAATCGCTTCAGCCGTTTCTGAGATTACCCCGGACAGACAGACAGACAGACAGACAGACAGACAGACAGACAGACAGACAGACAGACAGACAGACAGACAGACAGACAGACAGACAGACAGACAGACAGACAGACAGACAGACAGACAAAAATTCTAAAAAAAGTTATTTACGTTTTAACAGCATGCGAATGACTCTCTAAGCTTAGTTTGAGGCAGTTTTTCGCAAATCACAGACAGACACTCTGATTTTATTTATATAGATTAATACTTACACATTATAAAATCTAAATATAACTTCTCGATCCTTAAATCCATAATCATATATGGAATAAAGAAAGTACAATATTAAATTGCATTAAGGTTTTCAATCTATAAGTTTATAAATATAAGTTGCTATGTGTTCTCGAAAAATGTTATCTAAAAATCTTTGAATTCAGAAACCTAACTTAAAAATTGCACCCGTGCGAAACCGGGAGCGGGTCCCTAGTTTTTTTTATAAAATAGCACGTGTAGAATACTAAAAGAATAACTTGGAGAATTGGGAGACTTTCAAAAGGAGTCTTAGTTTAACATTTTCTCAGTGTCGAGGTGAAATTGCTAAATGTAGTGTATTCTACTTGAATCGACATCGTAATCGAGCCAGTCAACTGTGTTTTTAAAAGATGATATAATGTGCTATATCTTTGTGGTGCATATATATATGTGCTGTTCAAAAGAAAACAAGAGAGAATTCGAGTGTACTTAGATAGAAAAAGTATTTCAGCTATACACGATCAAGTCTATCGTTCAATCGGCATGAAACAATTGGCTTACTTGTCACAATAACAACCATACTTGTAATGCAAAATGATACTTATACACCAATCAAGTTCAATCACATTGGCTCAATCAAGCCAAAACATCACGCCGATTGATCGATAGGCTTGATGATGTAAGGCTTGGTTTATATTAAATAGGTGTCGCTGAAATTGAAATCAATTAAATTTTTCTATTTGCGCAAATAACATATATGGCGAATTCGCCATAAGGCTCATAGGACAAAGGCTAATGAAGGCTATATGATACAGGCAAAGGCTTTTATTCCAGACAATTTCCTTAGCCTTTAAAGCAAGTTTAGTGATCATTATTTCTAATCCATATATCATGGATTAGTACTAGTAAAAATTTTTGTTGTTCTAAATTTAGTTTTTGAAACTTAGTAGTTTTGGCTGTGCGTTGATAGCCAGTCAGAATAAACAAAGTATAGATTAGTCTGACGCGCCTGAGTGCAATTGGAAATGCAAATGCTAAATGCGAAGTGAGTTTGTTTGTTGCATTTTCACGTCTGACTATTAAATAGACCACCAGGAAATTTTGGACAGAAGTACAGAAAAAGACAATATGCATATAAAAATAGAACCTACCTACTGTCGCAGGCAAAAATGCATGTGCCTTACAAAGAGAGAAAGAATTTTCCAAATAGCTGCTGTGCTTTAGGAGATTCCTTCCACATATAAATAAACATACAAAATACGATCTCATTCTTTGTAACATTAGAAGTGAGCATAGATATACAGGTAATAACATATTTGAAGTAGGTACAAGCGACAGCTGGCTAAGCCATGTTGAGCCCAAAGTTTTCCGTATTCAAAAAGATGTCTTAATTCAACTGATTAAAGTATACTTTCAATTAAATGCAACGTAAGCTATAATTATGCGGTGGTCTCTGGTGTTATTATCTATTTTTTTATACTCTGGTAAATTATAGGTACGGCATATTTTAGAGGTAGCTTGAATTTCTTAGAGGTGGGTCTTTTTATGCACGTCTTTTTTACTAACAAAAAAATCTACTGTTTTTTTTTTCAAAGCTGTAAGAAGTCATTTTGTTAGGACATCGATTGTTCGTTTTGAAACTTTTTTTTAATGTTTAAAAATGTCTTTTTAAATTTTTACCTATTACTATTATGTATATTGTAGACGATCATTTCATTTAAAAAAAAAATAAAGTAAAACAGTTGAGCGGATTTGGATTTTAATATATAAGTAGAACTAGAAGTAGAATATTTAAGTCCACGAAAGAAAATAATAAATGTAAATAGAATGAGACTTTTCTTAAAAGGAAATTCTAAGTGGATTCGAATTATAAAAATATTGTAACGTCTAGAAATCTTGGTAAGTTTTTTAAAAATAAATTTCCACTACTCCTAAAGGCTACACTATAAATTAATGGTAATGAACTATTATTCTACATCAAGTCATTGACAATAATATACCTAATTATCCTGTATGTAACATTGTTTAGCGTGACGGAACTACTCGTTTGGGTATAACTCAGTACACTTAACGACAAAAGTTGTAAGTGAATATTTATATCGGTACCTACTATAACAAGCTTGTTTGTTTACATGTACTCAATTACTACGACCCGACCATCCATTATAATATATTTAGCATCTATACAATTGCCGATAACCTAATCATTGCCCTCAGCAACATTGCCGACAATTTAATTAGAAAACTTTAAAGAATAATAAAATGATAGTAGATAGATAATACAAAAATAAAATTTAAGCAAAGTTGTTATCAATTCTATAATTATTAACTTATCCGTATTATTTATACATATTTTATATAAATTATTTTGTAGAGCCCTTTTATTGGTCGAGTGGTTAAGGTTCTCGCTTTAGCGCGGTTCGATTCCGGAACCTTCTCATAGGACAATTTTGGAAATTAACTTTTCAAAATTATTAACCGTATTATTAATTAATAAAAAATTTATATGTTGATTCAAAAATATAGATGTAGATAAGATTCTCTCTTTTTCTAAGTTGTGGAAGAACCTCTCAGAACCATCGACTTATCTCAGGGCAGTTACAAGTAAGTTCCGTATTGGCTATGATCACTTGGTCATGTCTTGGTCTTTTACTGTCTATGTTCCGCGCTACAAGTTCATCAAAGTAAATTAGGACCATTACCATTTTCGTCATGACTGTACCGGATGATCACATTATAAACGAGTTTGATTTCTACTGGCTCCGTCTATTGTAAAATCATCAGTATCAGAGTAACTGCCGTTAAGTGTACTTTATAATATCTAGCATGTAACGATTTTGCTTTTTTTTATCTCACGATTATTTTTATCTTATTTATGTCATAAAAATATTATCAACATAGACAATATATATACATATATTTCTTCGTATATTATCATTTTAACAGAATATTTTGTATTTTATGATAAATTGTATTGCATGTGAAAAGTGTTGTGTGTAAATGCTTGTGAAGGTTAGTGTATTTTTATATATAATAAATTCTGTTTTTTTTTAAACATTCTTTTTTCTATAAATATTGTACTAATATAATTGGACCATAGTTAATTTTGAAGGTAAGAAAAATCTGTTATCTATTTTTTTTATGAGTTCATCAATATATCGGTTTTACCATTTGTATAATTTACTTATCTACTTAGCAGACCAACGTAAATCAAAAAGAACATAGGATAGGTACGCTATGAAATTGTTATTTTTATTATCAGACAAATCGATTATAGATTTAAACTTAAATATTTTGTGTTGCCTATTAATTTACGCCCTCTTACCACCTCTTACCGAAGGTTGGCTATCTACGGCTATCTGATCTGAATAGATATCTGGTAGGTACCTACTTGTACTGCATATACATTTGTTATTAAATTGTAAAAAATTTTACAGAATGGCTACGAAATTGCTACTGAGAAATGTAAGGATGAACATGAGACGATTGTCATCTCCCGTTGAAAAAAGTCTATGGACGTCAGATAACACTGTGAAGTCCCCGTATAAAGATGTAGTGATACCTGAGACGACCTTACCAGAACTTATTTGGCAGAGAATGGATCGATGGCCTGATAAGACTGCAATTGTATGTATATTATTTAAAATGTTTATTTTTAAATAATATTTTAAAAATAGGTAATATAAGAAACTTTTATAGTACAATAATATTGTAATATTGATTTCAGAAAAAGTCGAACAGAAACATTTTTGAACCAAATAAGAGGTCGATTTAAAAAAAAAAAGTTTATAATGGTTTTTATACGAATATTTCCATTAGAAAATTTTATACGCATATAAAATAAACATGCTACAAAACTCATACATAAATTAGTAAAAACTAATTTTAGAATTCAAATAATCTATTTCATTTAAGTATTAATTTATTAATTTACATTATATTTCAATGAGCAGGTATGCGGGATAACAAATCGATCCTATACATATCATCAGCTCTTCAAACAATCCAAAAACTTTGCGGCGAATTTACGCTCAAAGCTAAAGATTCAAGATGGTGACAAAGTTTGTGTTATGATGCCGAACATGTTGGAATATCCAACCATTGTTTTAGGTGTATTAGAAGCCGGAGCGATTGTTACCACAGTCAATCCACTCTACACTTCACGTAAGTATTTCCAATTAGTAAATGGACTGACTAACAACTTCTTCAACTTGAGATAAATTGAAGTTTTACAAGCACATTTAAGTTTACTGAGACAACTGTAATCTTCTAGCACTGATTCTACTTGATATATTTTGATTAATTAGAAGTTTACTAACGCCTTTATTAGCTAGCGTGACTATTGTGACGAAAACAACATTTTGTTTTAAAATCTTAATTACCTAACAATCAATTTATCCATCTTTAGATTGTTTCATCACAATTGCTTTATCATGATTAACCTGACTTAGATTTGTATATCTAATAGCAGGTGTTCAATGTTTGTAGTTACTAATAAATTAACTACATTTGCACAAGATGATAAGTGATGAAAAGCTCTATCAAAAATCAAAAATGTAGAAAGTATATTTTGAGACATTTGTTGCATACTGTAAAAACTTAAACTTATTCAATAATGTCAACTTCTTTTTATACAGAATTTCACTTTTCGTACTATGGTAATAACATTAATATTATGTTATGAATTCCAGATGAACTCCAAAAACAACTAAGTCTATCCGATCCTAAAATAATAATAGGATCAATAGAAACGGTTAAGGTTATAAGAGAATCCCTTCAGATTGCTAAGAAATACATACCAATTATTATAGTTACAGAACGTAGCTTACCAGAAGGCACTATTTCTTTTAATGAATTGTGTAATACAAGTGCAGATCACAGTGTACTAAGAAAAGTGACAAGAATATCAGATGATATCGCTCTGTTACCTTATTCCAGTGGTACTACAGGTTTACCAAAAGGAGTAGAATTAAATCATAAGAACATTGTTGTGAATTGCCTTCAGCAAGATGTAGAAGGTGTTAAGCACTACAACGAGACTACAGGTAAATATAGATTTCTTGATACACCAACCCTATCCCAGTAAAAGTTGGGAATTCATTTATTGGAAAATATAGGGGAGGCCTATATCCAGCAGTGGACGCCCTGTGGCTGAGATGATGAAAAAGTTTAATCTTAAATATATATACTAAATAATCGATTTCATTTCTTGGTGTTTGCAAATCATTATCAAGTGGTTTGTGAACAGAATAAAAAAAACCTTGTAGCAAAAAGATAACATTCTTATCTAAATTATTGTAGCCATAATTAAATTTATACAACTTCACCAGATAAAAAGAAATCACTGAAAGGAATAATATGTTTATAACAAAATTCGTATTTTAAATATTTACTAGCTGTTACACGCGACTTTGTCCGCGTAACTTTATAAAATATAGCCTATGTTACTCGCTGATAATGTACCTGATAATATAGACATACACACGACAAAATCACACGGTTTTTGCGTCGGACATCGGAGTTACCTGCTATGAATTTACTTTGTTCACAGGTTTACATCAAGACTCAGTTATGTGCGTTCTTCCATTTTATCACATTTATGCACTTTCAATTATATTGTTCCATAAATTGTCGGTTGGTGCGAAATTGATAGTGTTGCCTAAATTTCAACCGGAAACGTTTGTTAAAAGTTTAGTAGAACATAAAACAAGTTTGCTGTATGCTGCACCACCTTTGGGTAAGTATGATTTTATTCCATACTAGTGGTGATGAGTCCATATAAAACGATTTGCTTAGATTTCCCTTTAGTAATTGGGCATACTCAGCACGGTTGCATTTACTTGAAGTAATATTTTAAAAAAATTCAACCATCCGACATTTACTCTTTATAATATACTAGCTGTTGAACACGACTTCGTCCGTGTTCAAAATGTTATATAGCCTAAAGTCTCGATAAATAGACTATCCGACACAAAAATAATTTTTCACTTCGAACCAGTAGTTCCTGAGATTAATACGTTCAACCAAACAAACAAACTCTTCACCTTTACAATTTTTTAAATTTGCATTTATTTTTATTTTTTAAATTTTCATAAGAAGATTTTTTAAAAGATAAAACCAGCTTGATTTTTCACATTTCATTTCATGCTAGATATAGAGCATTTACATACGACATAAATAGTACCTAAGATGTCTAAAATGTTTAGGTCTGCTTGAATATCGACCCTTCATTATTAAACCATATACAAAATTCTACTGTCCCTCTGTTAACTGTCACTATATTTAACTTAAAAATGTTTCAGTATTATTCTTAGCATCACATCGTAATGTTAAGGAAGAACATTTGAAATTTGTTACCAATGTCATATGTGGAGCAGCTCCTTTGCCGAAGATCGATATTGAGAGATTATTGGAAAAGTCAAAGGTACTTAAATAATAATTGGAAATATTGTCTCTCTTGATACACCTAATACTAGATCTTAAATGATATCTATTTTTTGCAGCCAGAAACGAACTTCATACAAATTTATGGGCTAACAGAAACGTCTCCCTTAGTGACAGCTATGGTACCAGGAGCATTAAACTATACGACAGTTGGACTTCCTATTTCTAATACGGAATTAAAAGTTGTTGATTCAGAATTACGATCTTTAGGTCCAAACAAGGTAAATGCCTTAATGATGATACATATATTGAAATTATACTTATCGAACTATGGTTTTTGCTTAAAGATTAATATTCAGGTCTTATTCTTTTTTTCTGTTGTTAAGATTCTTCTGACAGACAAACTGACGGTCCACTTAATGGTAAGTGGCTAAAGTCTTATATAACATAAGCAACGCCACAGGGTCTGCAATTACAGTAGGACTAAGGATTAAGAGATTGAGAAGCGATAGGAAAATGGACTCTGGCAACCTTTACTCACTCATCGAAACACAACAACACTACAACACTAGTACTGTTATTTCAAGGAGGTTTTCTGTAAGGGGTTGCCCGAATGTCTGCGAAACGCAGTGTGCCCTGCTACTACATATTTTCGTACTGATGGGGTATACTGCCTATCGATGTTATAAACTAGGTATGCAACTGATGAGTAAGCAAAGGATATATTTCCCCATACCCTTATCCTTTAATCGTTATTCTGTCGAGCTCTTGATACATGCTTACATCTCTACATATCGTTGCATGTATTTTAAGCAAATAACCATTAACTATACCTACCGTCTATATGCTGGCTGATCATCGATTAGATACAAAAAAGTGGGAAATAAAATAACATATTAAATATAAGGTTGGCGAACTACTAGTAAGAGGTCCTCAAATAATGAAAGGCTACAAAGACAACCCTGAAGCAACGCGTATAACCATTACTGAAGACAATTGGTTGAAAACAGGTGATTTGGCGTCTATAGATCATGACGGGTCACTGACTATAGCAGACAGAATCAAAGAACTTATAAAGGTATAGTTTGCTTTTTTTTTGTTTTTTTTTTACACCATTTATTTTTTAAGAATATGATTTAATTCAACATTGTTTTAGGTTAAGGGATATCAAGTTCCTCCAGCAGAACTAGAAAGTTTACTTAAAGAACATCCCGATATCTTAGATGCGGCAGTGATTGGAATACCTGATCAGAGATTAGGAGAAGCTCCTAAAGCATTTATAGTACTGGAAAAAGGACGAAAAGCAGAAGTTAATGACATTTACAGATTTGTCAACGAAAGAGTAACAGAATACAAACGGCTTAAAGAAATTGTATTTATAGACAGTTTACCAAAGAACCCATCAGGAAAACTTTTGAGAAGAGTTTTGAAAGAACTGTATACTTAATTTTATTAAAATATTAAGAATTCTAGCTAATATTATAAATGCGAAATTGAGTTTGTTTGTTTGTTTAACTATATGTTGGTTTATTTGTTTATTGGTTTGTTACGCTTTTAGGGCTTAACTACTCATAGGATCAAAGGATCATCATAAAATTTTTCATACACGTTGTCAGGGATAAAGAAAAGGACATTTTTTCATTCAGAAAAAAGTACTGTTCCCGAGGGACTATCTAAAATAAAAAAATATATCAACGCCTGACTGAAATATATGAGTAATAAATATTAAATAAATTATTGCTTAATATTATATTTTTGTCAGGCGTTGATTTTGTTTTTCAACGCCTAAGAAAAAGGGAAAACAACCATCTTCAACATGTCAGTCTTGAAAATAACATTACTTAATGTTATATTCTAACTAACTTTTATATATTTTTTTATTATATATTTCTAATCTCTTAATTAAGCAAACTCAAGATTAAATGAAGAACCTTTTAATTGTATGGTTATATTTACTAGTATATACAAAAAATATGTTATGGTGTACTCGGCTTCCTACAGGGTTATTGGACTTGCAATACAAAAGAGGTTAACTTAGATAATAACCTTTTCGGGTTTATTTACGATGTCTAATATTAGTTTCATGGAGTAAATCTTTGCATAGAAATTCGCTTGAATAAGCCTATGTTGGATATAGTCGATTTTTTTATATCCGGATATGCAAATAATGTTAGCGATATTTTCATATGCATCATAAACTATTAATTTCGAGTTGCAAATAACTCACTACTGCAATTCATATGCGTACATGCAGGTCTATGTCACTATTGCAATTGTATTATTGCTTTTGCGATCAGACAACAATTCCGGGGAAGATATTTTCTTGATGGTCATATTGTCACCACTTGTGAGGCACGTTTCATGCCCTTATTATTCAACTGCGAAATAAGATAATTAGCTGCTATCTATAATTATTGCAAAAAATAATTCAAACTGTTATTTATGGTAGGGGAGCCCACGATGCTAAATGTGGAGTCACTCGAGCGTCGTGGGGACCTATTGAATTTACTAGATGGTAAGAAGAAAAAAATGTTACATGGTTTTTTTTTCAACGGTGGGGTGAGCGTCTACAGGCGTTCAAAAGTTTGTAGACGCTGTATTGAAAAAAATCCTCCAAATAATCGTCAGATTATGAATCAGCACGATCAGGAATTCAGGCTGAACCGTCTGTATGAAAATCTGCGCGCTCGATTATTACAAAATGGCAATCGCCAAAAATCTTTTTTGCATTATCAAATAGCTGCCACGTCCGTTACATCCGTTACATCCGAATCTAACCTAATGTTAGAGTAATGTTTAAATTTTTACCCCAACCCCCACCAACCCCACCAAACCGGCAGATTAATACATATACGTTATCGGAGACACGTGGCGAATATACATTGGCAATATCTGACGCGCTCGAGTAAATCCCAAAATCCCCTCTTGGGCTCCCCTACTATTAACATAAATCTCTTTTTAAGAAAATAACTGATCATTTTTTTTTAATTCATGATAATTAATATCGACCACTATGGTGATATAGCTTACAGATAACGGTGGGTGATGGTGGTTTTTACACTGGAGAAATCAGTGTAAAAATAAGCGATGATGATGATGATATCTAATGTAGAGCTGTTACCATCTGGTCGGGTGTTTCTATAGTTGTTTCTAAGTTTATGGCCGGTCAAATTACTGATTGAAAATTTTTGAAGTCTTTATTTAATCTACTTGTTTTTTTTTATTTTTTTATTATTTTTATTTTTTTATTAAAATATAAAATATCGACGGGGATTCAAGCAAGTTGTTTATTATTTATAAAAAAAAAGTCTAATCGTATTAATTCAAAAACACGAAATTTTTCGTGTTGTAATAGCAGAGCACACTGCGTTTCGCAGTCATTTGGGCAGCCCGTCTGGCGGCAGTAACCACCACTTATATGCTGTTGTGTTTTGTTGAGTGAGTAAGGGATGCCAGAGCACATTTATACCCTATCCTATCCTTATTCCTTATCCTTAATCCTACTGTAGTCGACAACGCACTTGAAGCAACTGCGGCATTTCGAACCTACCATCAAGTAGACAGCCAGCTTCTGTGTTGAACTTAACATGAAATAAAAAGTATAATTTTCATCGTAGTACATACTGTAGCATTTATTGCTATTTGCTGGCATTTCTTTGAAGCAGTAAGTAGCCCAAAGCGAACTGCTTTCAAGTAATTTTCCACTTGATCAGTCTGCGGAGTTTTTTGCCTCCCTTTTTCTGTATCCCCGTCGCAAGTCAAGTGTGAGGTTATTGGTCTGCTAAGAATTCTAATAAAAGTTAGATACATCGAGTTAGTAGGTCTAAGTGCCTCTTCACCTGTAATAGTCTCGTTTGTAAACGACAGTTCTTTAAGAAATTTCATTGGAAATAAACTCACTTATTCTAAAATTGTTTTGCTTAAAAGTGAACTATTTAAAAATATACATATACAACGTCGAATCCACAGACAAACAATACTAGTGGTATTTTTAAAATAAAAATAATAATAATAAATTAGTCCAGGAAAATTTACTAACCAATCAAAATTTGAATCTCTCAGGGGCATTTTGATATAAGTTTCTGAAAGTATATGTAATATCGATGGGCGAAAGTTATTTCACCATACGTAGAAGAGGTGGAAAATAATAAAAATAGGTATTTTCCATTTATACAAAAAGATTTCCTGATAAATTTTGTACAGAATTAAATTTTACAATTATGGTCTCTCATTATATGGTGTTAAAAATATGGTAAAATATGCCATATTTTTTTACCATATTTTTTATTGCTGCCCGACGGGTTGCCCAAATGAAAGTTTATGCGAATATACCTAACGGCAATTTATTTTTATATATTTTAATCTATATATTATTATAATATATAGATTAAAATCATTTTAATGCTTTCGTAAATTACGCGAAGGTTCAATAATAGCAGATGTCATTTCAATTACTCATACAATTCAATGGGAACCACTTTATCTAACGAAACATTTAATTGGGAAATTAACTTAGCTCAGTTATTATCAGACGATTTCAATTACAACTCGGTCTTAAACTTCGTTATTTAGAATGGTTTGGTTTAATAACTGAACTTACAGCGGATAGTTTGCCAACTTTATCCTAAGTTTAACCTAACTAGACTATCTTATTATCTTAACTCACATAGAAATTTGATTGTTAGGAAATATTATGTTTTACGATGTATGCACATATAAGAAAGACTGTTTTTGTAAATAATTTTAATGAGTGTGATGTGACACACATTTTAGTTTCTATCTGTATATGGCTGTTTTTGGGTCTTGTGTATTTTATGTACCCACTAGCTGGTCCCTGCGACTTTGCCTGCGTTGAAAAATGAAAAAAATATAAAAAATATAATACCTAAACAAAGCCTGACATTTATCGCTGTGACGACGGTGGCGCCATCACGGCAGCAGTGGCGCCCAATTTTTATGTTTCAGACGTTCTCTCGGTAATTTAACCTTTTTACTGATAAAAATATCATATATGTTAATATGTACAAGTAAAAGCTAACTGTGTGCCAAATTTCACTCAAATCCGTTCTGTAGTTTTTACGTGAAAGAGTTGCTATAAGGATTTCGGGTCGGCACATTTCATTCGGCAATGTCTACCGCCCGGCTTTGCCGACACGGCTATCATATAAGTATAGCAATTTGTCGAACTTTCATCTACACATATTCAATTCTACCGTCCAGCTATGCCGGCAAGACTATATGTAAAGCAAACCTAACAAACATATACAGGGTTTCATAGAAATCAACGCCAAGAAGGTACGGGGCGATAGGCTAAGGTTTATACCTATCGTCCCTTGCCCGCTTGGCGTTGATTTCTGGGACATTCTTTTCATACTATTATTATAAATGTGAAAGTAACTCTGTCTGTCTGTTACCTTCCGGTATCAGAGATACCAGCAAGGACATTGGGTAACTTTCATCCAGATAAAAAGGACTGCTCCCGAGAGATCATCTAAAATAAAATAAAAAACTAACGCCTGGGCACAGTGTTATAGCAAAAAGTGGTCAAAGTATATATAAAAACTACAGGTATGAAAGTAATTTCGTTAATATTCCAAACTTCAGATATCCTGGAGATTCGTGGCACTGTTTTATTCGAACTCTACAAATATTGACTTTGAAAATGTCTTGAGAGCAATTTATAAAGCAAATTTTCTCAGTTATAGAGCTTCAAAAGACTACATAAGTTGAAGAAAGGTCTGAATTTTTAAAAGGGTTGAGACAGTAATAAATCCTCTTGATTGGATATTAAAATGGAGATTTGTTAAAATTCGTGTAACAGTTTTGTGTTGTTTTACTGTTTTAAATTAACAGTGAAATGTTGCAATATATATTTTTATTTTTATTAGAGATGGGTTTGCTCTTGGCCAACATCCAGACGTGTAGCGAAGATCAGGCCTGTGATGGAGATAGCTCACCCAGAAGATCATAATACATAATAATTTATTATTAGAAAAATATTACAGTACTGGAAAGGCCAAGAATGCCTCGTCAAAATATGATACATTCAAAAATGCAAAGTTTTTCAGTTTATCAATAAAATTATATTTAGGATATTTTATACATTATAATCAAATATTCATTAGTTACAAATCTTCCTCGTTTATCGCCCTTTTCATAAGTGAAAACCGAATTAAAATGGAGCGGTTTTGGAATTCATAGAGGACAAACATACTTAAATTGATTTTTATTATATAGAAGAAGAAGGTAATGTATTACTTGCTTATGTGTAATATATTATTTCTTAAATTATTTATTAATCTAAGTTGTGACCTACAGTAAGAGGTTAATTTAGATTTTAAGTTATTTAATTTAATTGACTTTCTTAGTTTAGTGTCTAGAATGAATGCAATGTAAGCCTAGAAAATGTGTTCATCTTAGGTATATTCGAATATTTAGATTTTTCCCAATCGCTGTATCCACACTGAACTAAGTTACCCAGCTACTCTTTCGAGATTTGAACGGATCCGTTATACCGATTAAAAAAAAAGAAAATGAAACTCGACACCCTCTTTACTAGCTCAAAACGTGGTAAAAACGAGTTGGTTGAAAAGAAAAATCGCCTCACGCTAAGGTGCGAAGTTGTTTTTCCGTCTCAGTAACTCCCATAGGATACTTCCACTGAAACTTATCAAGTTTAACTTATTTGATAAGCCAAACCCGAGAGTGTTTCCCAACTCTACAAAAATATTCTAACATCATAAATTCTTTTTATTTTCGTTTCGTTTACAACTTGTATTGACAATATGTTATTTTGTTTGTTCAGTTGCTGCTTGCGTCGTTGCCTGATTTCAAGTTATATTTCCGTCGAGTAAATGTAATATAATAATTTATATCGGTCGCAACAGATTACCCATGTCAATTTCACAGCCGTTTTTGTTCTGCGAAAATAAAATAAATATATTGAAAACGAAAAGTTTTTGATACATAGGTCCCCAATCCCTTGTAACTCCTCCTTAAAATTGAGAATTAAAAAAAATCTTCTATTAGCGCCTCTACGTTTTATCATTATTATCTGTATTATTATTATTAAGAACTAGTGTTTTTGCCCGCGACTTCGTCCGCGTCCGATCTCTACCAAACTTCACAGGAACACCTGCTACACTAATCTGAAGATTGAAAGTTTCATCAAAATCGGTTCAGCGGTTTTGGACACTACTGCACGCGGGGGTAATAATTGCACGCGGGGGTAATAATTGCACGCGGGGGTAATAATTGCACGCGGGGGTAATAATTGCACGCGGGGGTAATAATTGCACGCGGGGGTAATAATTGCACGCGGGCACTGCTTGGGCAAGAGACGCTTTTGAATGTTTGAAATTTCGCTTGATGAAGAAATCTCAACATCAGTGAACACATATAAATTGAACTGGGGCCAGTAAACGTACGAAAATTGGATATTTTTTGCGCATTGCAGGTTTTTGTAATCAATGGTCACGTTTTATTTAAAGAAAATAAAATGTTATGTTATTTTTCTATTGTACTGAATAAAAAACAATCTATATGGCTCATAACTTTTTATTTCACCTATTATTATTATAAAGAACTACTAAAAACTAATTTATAGAAAACTATGATGTCACAAATATTTTATAGCCACAAATAGTGCGGAATAATTTTCTCAACTTCGTGGCCACACATTCAAACGTATTATACTCGTCATACAATTTTCTTCTCTTTATACATTTTGATGACAGTATTACGTACCTTTATTTACGAACATTAGTCACAATAAGGATTTGGACAAAATCTTTCCTTTAGGCGTATTAAGGTCGAAGAGATTATCTTGTATAGAAGAGAAATTAGACCGTTTTACCTGTATCATACTGGTTATTATATTTTCATATTCTAACTCAATGTTGGACTATATAAATGAATGTAATTGGAGTTTAGAACTAAGATAATAAATACAGAAAAGAGTCGAATTAAAGCAGAATATTTGCAAAGCACAATTTTTGGAGTTGACTCCTTAAGAATCGATTCGCATGTATATACAGAGTGTGGCCTGTAATAAGAGCAATAAATTAAAATATAGACCCTTTAACGAATCAGTAATTAATTCCAAATGGTTTCAATTTATTAAAATGAAAAACAAATTTACTGTTACTTTTCTAACAAAATTAATCGAGCCAGCAATGTACTACTACAGACATAATGTGTCCAGTCGGAGTACTTGACATTCACATTTACGATCGTTCTCGCCCCAGTGCCCTGTACCAAGACATCTAACGACTGATAACCGACAATTTAGCGATCATGAAATTCATTGATTATGTATTGTAACTTTGGATTGCTATATCTTGAATATAAGCCTTTTGAAGCATTATGATTAGGTCAAGGTAACTGCGTATACTCTATAGAATCATCGTTTAAATTTATTGCTCTTATTACAGGCCACACCCTGTATAGCCCATGGTATGAAAATTTATGGGAGTAAAATCAAAATTGTCACACGGAATGCGAGCACGTACGTTTACGAACGTTAATTTTTTTTGAATATTTTAGAATATCTGAAGTTTCATAGATATTGTGCCGAGCGTAGACATACTCGCTAACTTTCTTGTTTTGAGTACTTTTGTAGTAACTCATACATGTTGTTGGAGCATCTACACATTACTATTTAAAAAAGAACAATGTCGTTCTTTCGGCGTGTTCGAATTGTGAAAATTTAAATTTTATAATCGTTCGTAAGGAGTAAACTCCAGTCGTGTGTCGGAGCTGACACATACAATTTTTTAACGTGGCCTGTCGTAAATTTTCCAAAAATCTTAAACATTTTATCAGGAGTTTCAACGCAGACGAAGTCGCGGGCATCGGCTAGTATTCAATATATCCAGAATCTGTAAACAGCAGAGGCGGCACTATAGGAATTGATATACTTTACCTAGTATTCGGGATAAAGGGATAATAGAGTAAGGATCAAGATAGATAAATGTGTCTTACGTAATGATATGACAATACGTAGGTATATTCGCATGTCGTAACTGTTATGGTTTTATTTGATTTTTGAAAGAGCGTTTCTTCATAATATTCCTGCGAATAATCTCAGTTTTATTAAAAAAAAAAAACGACTGTGACCTCTATTTTAATCAGAACAGAAAGGTAATTAGAAAAACTAGATTTGTGTACCAAGTTTTGCATGTAAAAAGGGTGTGTTATCTTGAAATCAACGAAACGAAACGGTAAGACCTCGTTTAAGTAATGGTCAAAGTTGTATCAGTATTTTTAGAGTACACTTTGTAGATTTGAAAAGTTTTACGCTTCGAATCGGCAATAATATTAAGAATATTGCCTAAAATATTGGATTGAGGTTTTCCACATTGAAATAATTTTTTGAAGATCACGACCGTCTTGGAATTTTTGTAAGCTTTTATTTTATTCTCTAATTTTGCTAATGTCTGAGGAGAATTCAAAATCATATTTTAAATAGTTTTTAGAATATTACTTAATTTAACCTGAATCAAATTCTTAGTGATAAAAATAACTTACTCTATAATAGTTTTCTTTGCACGATTAATGTGAAATAACTTCGGTACATTTTTCAAATTAGTTAGGTAGGTAGGTAAATAATTATATTTTCAATGCAATGCAACAAACTTGATTCAAGTTACGTCGTCGAGTTGGCTGAAACCGAATGCCTCAATATCAATGACAAGGCTCAGTATGGACACTATTATTATTTCATCGCCCGATCTAATGTTCTATGAGTACAGCTGTTTTGATGGAAATTTCATTTCTTCTGGACCCTGAAATATATAATGAGTGTTGTTAGTGAATTATGTGCTCATTTGAAAATACTAGCTGGTGCTTCATATTTGGACCATTCAATTTCAAATTTGGGCACTAGCTGGTGCTTGCGATAATAGATATAACGTCTGAAAAAATATGTAAAGTAATATAAAGCTGGACATTATACTTTTGATAAGCATTTTATCTTTAATTTTAGATAGTTGGTGCCTGCGGCTTCATCCGCGTCCATCCTGAAATTATATTCTTATTATTTCTAACCAACAGTTTCGAAGATTACCTCCTACATACAAACGAATAACTAGGCCCATCACTAGGAGTTGCACTGTATTCTGTAAAACAAGCCTTAGATTAGATCCATATAAATTTAATCTCTTCTAGTGTCTAATATGCATGTTATTTTATCACAGGTTTACCCTAAGCCATATGGTTTATGTCGAGCAGTACGACCAAAGTTTCATTCTGTTTTGTGCTTTAGGTACTTCCTTAATTCCTTTTGAAATTGTAATTACATTAGTTTTTTTTTAAATTATCATTTCTGCACTGATCGCTTGATTTGCAATTTGCCTGAAGTCCCACATTCCTTGTCTAGAAAAGAAAGAGAAAAGTTATTGGACAACAATATGTATTTAGTTTTAGGGATCATTCTTTGTAAGCGAAAAGTGTTTTTTTATTATTATTTTCAAGTGTTGCTTTGACTATTTAATAAAATTTATATATTATTCTAAAATTTATTCTAGTATTTAAAATTCTACCATTACTCCTAAAATTCGACTATTTACTAAAATTTCATTAAATTTAATTAATTATCTATTAAAAATAATTACCTACATATATCATAACTTATTTCGCTTAGTGACATGTTACAAGCTTTAAATGTTATGTAAAATATTGACAATTTCTAGGTCGTGTAAAACAGAAATAAGTAAAACATATTTTAAAAAAACAGAAATGAATGAAATAGATTTACACTTGGAAAAAACATCGACCAAATATCATGGCAGTTGGAAAAACGAAGAATGGTAATAATAACAAACAAGACATATAATTGCAATACTATTATTATTTCAGACAAGAATGTTGATCATTTCCTTATATTTATTTATATAAAAAAATAATTTTAGAATGAGATAAATGCACAAAAGGTTATAAGATTATTCCTGTTATTCAGCGCTGACAAAAGCAAGATGATCTGTTCAAATTTATCCTTCAGACGTTTTTTCTGGTATAATCATTGACAAAGATAAGATTTCTTACATAATTTTATATGATATTTGCATTTTACATCATTTCAAAAATACTTAAAAAGTAGGCTATTTCTTTATTAACTCAATATCAAGGGATTGTATATTTTATATTGATTAAAATAAATGCCGTAAAAAATCTTATAATTTTTTTTTTTTATAGGACGACAGAATTGCTGACGGTCCACTTGATGATAGGTGGCTACCGTCGCCTTAACACAAGCAACGCCACAGATGCTGCAAGTGCCGATAGTGCCGACCTACTAGGGTTACAGATATGGAATAAGGGTAGGGTAAAATTCATTTCCAAAGTAGACTCCATCGGGAATTGAACCCGAGAGTCTTGGAGACAGAGCGTTTAAGGCAAGCACCCTAACCACTCATCCAACGGATTCAAGCAAGACGATTTTAGTATTGGTTTATAGACCGGGAGGTGGTGACACATTTTGGTAAGTCATTTCTTACAGTATGGCGCTTTCAGGGGGGTTCATATAAGTAATAAGTGAGTGGAAAATGATGTTCTTACCGGTGGTGCGCGGGACGCAATTGCAGAATAATTAATTGAAATTGCTCGAAAATCCGGAGGTGTCAAACAATTTCTTTCACAAAATTTCTTCAATTTATCGGTATTTCAACAAAAAAAAAACCCGGCGGTGTTTAGACCCGCCATACTTTTTTGAAAATTTTTTTTTTTTTTTTAATTTATTTCTCACAGGCTGATTTTTTTTTAAAACAATTGTTTTTTATTAATCTTCTACGAAAATCACCATACCATACCATTCCGACGGTCCAAAATACCCGCCATACCCCCTCAAACATGTCATTTTTTAAATTCGAGAAACCATTTCTTTCACCTTAAAATTTGGTCTAGTAGTTGTTTTTATGATTAGAAACGTAATTGTTATAATGCCATACCTGTAGAGTGGGTGATATACGTACAATGTTATTAAATAATTGTAAAATTTTATGCAACATTTGAACAATTTCTTACAGTATGGCACAATTTTTTTTTGAAAGTTGGATATGTGAGGAACGTAAATACGAAATTTCAAAGTTGTATGTAGGGACAATCTTGTTTAATTAAATAATGTGTTATGTCGTATAATATTCTACGCTCGAACGTCTTCGAACTATCTTCCTCAATACAAATTCTAACGCTTAGCGATATTAAAAATGATTTTTTTAAACAAATCGATTTAAGATGCCACAGTATGAGCGAATTACTAAAAAAGCATGGCTTTCAATATATATATATATATATATAACTTGGACGTACTGTAGCTGAAATACGTCGCTGAAAATCGGTTTTCCGGGTATGGCATCACTTTTGGACTTCACGATGAGTATGGGATAATTTTCCTGAATCATACTTTTTATAAACTTTCCAAAAATTAAAATGCCATACTGTAAGAAATCGTTTCATTTTTTTATTTTTTTTTACACCGCAGCGTGCGTATGACGGTCTTTCGTACCATGGTCACAGTATGGCATATTTTTTTCAACTCATAATAGTATGGGAACAATCTGATTTCATTTATGCCATACTGTAAAAAATAATTTCACGGCTTCTATAGGCGTGTTTTAAAAATGGTTAAAAAATACAATTTTTCAAGTATGGCACCACTTTTATACTGCACTAGAAGTATGGGGAATATAATTTTGTCTCACTGTACCATAAACTGACCACGATTTAAGTGCCATACTGAAAGAAATGGTTTCTCGAATTTAAAAAAAATGACATGTTTGAGGGGGTATGGCGGGTATTTTGGACCGTCGGAATGGTGTGGCATGGTGATTTTCGTACAAGATTAATAAAAAACAATTGTTTAAAAAAAAATCAGCCTGTAAGAAATAAATTAAAAAAATAAAACATTTTCAAAAAAGTATGGCGGGTCTAAACACCGCCGGGTTTTTTTGTTGAAATACCGATAAATTGAAGAAATTTTGTGAAAGAAATTGTTTGACACCTCCGGATTTTCGAGCAATTTCAATTAATTATTCTGCAATTGCGTCCCGCGCACCACCGGTAAGAACATCATTTTCCTCTCACTTATTACGTATATGAACCCCCCTGAAAGCGCCATACTGTAAGAAATGACTTACCAAAATGTGTTAGCATCTCCCGGTCTATTAGTAAAGACATACAAAAAAGGAAATAAATATACAGGGTTGTCTGAGAATTTTGTTCTTTAATAGCCATATTTCGATAATATTGGAAACATATTGGTCTTTTCTTTCGTTCACATTTTTCAACACATGCATGATGCTCATAGTTTATCACCTCTCCTTTGTATGTGCTTGTGTATACTTAACTAATACTGATTAAGTAACGAACAGTAACCGGTGGTGAATAAGTGAACTGCATTAAGTAAATGTAACGGGCAGAACGAGTAAATCATTGGCTCGATTCGTATTAATTTACTACACTACCTGACTTTAATCCGAGGCCAATCAGACCGCTTTTGTGACCGTGTTTAGGTTAACGATACTAGAGTCGAAACAACTCACACATCACTTCACATAAGGCAATAATTTTTTACATGAGTCAGTCTTTTATATTTTTTAAAATATAAAAAAGAATAACATTTGCTTCTACAAAATACAATCATGTTTAATATTGATATTTACACAATTTTTATGCAGCGAAAAAATACTTTTATGACTCAGTATATCTATGAGGGAGTTATTTCATTTTTTTATTAAAAACATGTTAAAAACACAAACTTCTCAAATCAGTCGACCTGATTTATCTCTTGATACTATTTCACAATTATTTTTACAATGAAAAATATATTACATATACTAAAGTTGATTACCTACCTACATAGAAAAATTAATTAATACTAACAAATTGAGAGTATCAGCGCCATCTCTTAAAAAGCCATGGAATTACAAGGACTATAAGCGTTATAAGCGTCTTCCGTAACATAACTATAACATGATTAAAATATATTTCTTTTTAAAGTTAAATTAAAATTGTTTGTTTAGTATTTAAATAATAATTCATATGTATTTCTTTCTCTTTCAACTCATTTTAATTTTTTTACAAGTATCGGTTGTAATTGGTATCGCAAAATATTTTTCCACTTAATTAAACAATCACCTTCAACTTCAAAAGGATAATAATATTGTTAAAGGATAACAGATTTATTTTCGATGATTAATGAATACCCCATATTTGACTCACCTTGAAAATATAATAGATTCAGTACACCCTAGTGTTGTCCCCTCACTAGTGAGCACTGAATTATATTGTGTCGGTTTTCACTCTATATACCTTATAGTATCAAAGACTTGTATGCAATCACTCAGTTCAAACGTCCAAAGGTGTTAAATATTTTAATGAACGAAAATCAAGAAATAAGCACGTATTAACGATCGAACCATTTTACAAATAATTTTCTCTTAATACTTTAATACTTTTGTTTCTCAAATACTTTTGTTATCAAAAATTAAATTTATAATTTTTTTTTGTTCCTGCGACATTGGGTGCAATACACCTAAACGCTATGCAGAAACTTACTAGCTTGAGTAAGCAACAACAACTTTTAATAATTTAGCGCAAAATTTTACTTTAACTTGTGTGATATTTAAGTATATTTTTATTAGAATTTATTTTCTAGCCTAGCTTCGGATTCGGAATAGTTGTATCGATAAATTCTGCCGCCACGACACGAGTGAGTTAGCTCAGCTCACTACCATATGTTACGGTGGCTATATCTGTAAATCATAAGGAAATTAAACTCATAGATGGCCACGTCTATTATAATTTATGACAATGGTCATCCATAACAGATTTAGATCGGAATTAATTATAGCGCACTGATGATTTACGATCTCCGCAAGACAGGATGCAACTGTGGGATGTAAAGGCAGGGATTGCTGATTTCTGCCTTTAATATAATTCCAATTGGTTTTGACGGGCCAGTATTAATGAATTCTTGAACATAAAGGACAACAAGATACACCTATTTTGTAGATAATACCTACTATAATTTTGTTACATGTCAAATGGTCTCAATGGAAAACCTAATCTTTTGTCATAGCAGACAGTTTTCCCCTCTGATAGCCTCGTGGCTTTTGAATACTTGAGAAAGGTTCTAGCTATAGGAAGGTTATCATATAAGCTATTTAACTTCATGGAGTTGAGTAAAAAAGAAGTTAGAAGGAAACTAAGCGAAAATAAAAAGACAGTGACCCAGTTCGACCGCTAGAGGGACAAAGCATTATGAAGAGAGAAAACAGAGAGATAATTCGATTTCTTTTAAATTAAACGAAGAGTGAAACCGCAGAGCACAGACAGTATCTACTTGTAATATTAAACAAGCCATATTTAAAACGTTCCAGTGTTTTTGCATTATACGCCCATTTAAATGAAAACACAGCGAAATCGTTTCGTAAAACTCTATTTAATCGATTAAACGACAATCATTCGCTTCGATAATATCGAGTGGATTCGTTTTATAAATATTCACAAGTTGGCTGTTGTTTTATGTTCAGTTTTGCATATAAAACGAAGTCTGTCTACATTGAGAGAGCTTATTGTTATACAACATGTATAGACGATATATCATTTCGCACATTTATGAAATTCTGGTAAACGTTGCATCTCTTCAAAGGCTGGAGCTTATATATACAGGATGTTTCACAAGATGGGTTTATGTATAGTACGAAGTCAGGGAAACTCGTTCTTAGTAAACAAGGTGTAGTTTTTAAAATTTTCATTTTTAAAACGATTATTTACAATAATTTTACAGATACTAAACTTATTATTTAAATATAAATGTTTTTAATGTACTTACACATTAATTAGTACTGTACACGTATATGTAATTTGGGCTCATTACAGTACAATTCCAGCATTTCAGTTTAGGTCAAATTGCCTGGAACACTATAATTAATGCGTTTCAAATAAATATTTTTTACAAATATAGTCGTATATCTTAATATACATATAATGCCAAATACATAAATTAGCTGTTTTCGGATTTTTTTACCTATACTAATATTATGAAGTGGTAATGTTTATTTGTTTGTATGTAGGTGGTAATCTTCAAAAATACTCATTTTTTAAAAAAATATTTTACCAATAGAGAACTTCAGGATGTATTGGACATAGGCTAAATATTCCAATTAGGCGAAGCCGCGAGCATTAGCTTACTTTGCTTTACATATTTTGTAAGGCGTTATTTCATTCTTCCACGCGGATGAAGTCGCAGACACCAGCTAGTATTTTCTAAATATAATTTGAGTGTTCAGCATGACGTTTAGAATAACTAGAGTATAGAATAAATTGAATTCGTTAATCAAACTAAAGGGATAACCTAATTTCCGAAAGTGTTAATTCTCTTCGAATTACTTAAAGCCATTATCCCGACGATTTTACTAACTCTTAAGAGGTAGTGATAATCGAAATAAAATTTTAAACCCTCTAAGGGACGGCAATGGACGCTAATTTTCCGTGAGAATAACCCTTTCTTCCCTTCGCAAAGCGTGTTTTGCATTAAGCCTCGTTTAGTCTCTACTAAGCAATTGAATATTGTTTATTTATTTATTTAAATAAAAAATCAATAATTTATGAGTGACCTGTGAAAATATACTAGAAAATTATACTAATTTAATAATAATTTGACGATATTTTATAATATCTTACTTAAGTGATACTTAAGACGATACTTAAGTGAACGATTGTTTTTGTGAAGAAAATACTTCCATATTAGCATAATGCTCAACTGATTCATTTAACAAATACAAATTCTTGAAATACTATAAGTAAGCATGTCGCAACCAACTAAAAATTGGTTTTTAGAATAGTAAAATACCTAAAAAGCTAATGTGAATTCAGTAATCCGACAGTATTTCTTATTCATGCTTTCTAGCGCGACGCGCCTAAAGTGAATTTAAAATCCGTACTAATATTATAAATGCAAAAGTTTGTTTAGACGTATGGATGTATTAATGCTTGTTACTCTTTCACGCAAAACTGGTGCCCGCGACTTCGTCCGCGTTGAAAAAGCAATATATCGCCTGACATTTATTGCTATTACATTTAGCCCGGAGTTAGATTCCTCAATTTTAGATGATCCAAACAAACTTTCGCATTTATAATTTTAGTACGGATTCATAATTTATTTCTTATTGATCTATTGAGCTCCTAGTTAACTTTAATATGTTTTGTGTGTCTTATGTGACCAATTCTAAGAATTTCTACTTGCATTGGTGTAGCTAATTTGATTATATTATATTCAATGCAATTTAACACATTACCCTTACGTATCCTTTATCCTTTATTCGGCTGAACACTTATCGACTTTTACGTTGTATGTGTTTATTGGCAATGGTAGCCACCCACTATTCATTGAGCTGAACTTTTATTATGAGAAAACACTACTAAAAGTATACAAGTAAAGCAAATGTTCCAATTAGTAACATTCTAAGAATAGTCGAGTAAATAAGTAAGTGTAAATGCTCCACAGGACACAGTAAAGTTATCAGGTGTTATAACCAGTCGGATCTTAATCTTTAACGAGGTTACTTGTACTCTTGTTCAAAAGTTGTTCGCTACCTCAATAATTCACGTAATTGGCCGCCTCAGCAACGAGTTTAGACTTCGAAGCACATTGTGGAAGCTTCAGAGCAATGAAAAAAGACATGAGAGGTGAATTCATATGGAAAAATAATACTTATATTATTATTTTTTAAACTTATGTAGAAAACAAATGATAGCTCAGGGAAGAAACATTTAGACAGGGCAGATAAAATTTCAAACTCTGATTGGCCTTCTGTATCGATCCTGTAGACGATCTTGTTTATCAGATACCTAAAGAAAATTGATAATACAATTTTCAATTTCAATTGAATTTTATTACAATGTACAAATCCATACAGAAATACATAGACTTATTGGTGCAATATAAGTGCACCAATAAGTCTATGTAACCATTACCAGTCTATTACCATAGAGAAAATAGTACTTTCTATTTTCTCTATGGTATTACTAAGTTTTAAACGTTTCCGGACCTAGTGATATAATCATAAATTATAAATATATAACTATAATAAATTATAAATCATAAGTAATTTAAATTTTATACCATCAATTTTAAACAAAATAAAAACTTGAGTTTAAATAAGTATATAAAACAGACTGTTAAAATTACAAGAGTTTCTTAACCTGTGTTAGGTAAGTTGCCAAGTACCTACACAAGTTTCCAAGTCTTTAGTACTAATTATATGAAGTAGGCACTTGAAACAATGCGAAACAAGCAACAGACAATTTCAAACTTTAATATTAAACAAACCTCGGTTGCTTCGACAGAACATAAGGCATGTACACATAGAAAGTAGTTTGTATTGTTCATATAAGAGACAGATGCGAAAATCTTGCCGCCCCTTTATTATTTACGCGCGTCGACGAGTTGACATTGTTTAAGGTGTAGTTTCACCGTCGCGAATTTTGTAAAAAAAATTCATATATTAAGCTATTTCCTAATGTAATAGTAATTAAAATTAATAAAAATGTAAGGGATATATAAAATTTAGTTTAATGTTAATCTCAAATGAGAGAAAAAAACCGTTAAAGGTTCTTGTGTAAGATGTCCGAGAAGTTTTATACCTTTAAGCTGACCTCAAAAATAACCTTTGGTTAGCCGTTTTAAAACCGGGAACAAGATTTTTTTTTGGTTGCTATGGCTATATAAAGTGATTTATATACATATACTAGACACAAATTCGTAATAGATTCAGCTTGATACATTTCAATTTATATATAAATTACTAGTACTAATTTAAAAGTAAAAGATACGATTTAACAATCTGTTCCAGTATACAGCGTTTAAAAAAATATATTAAAAAACTATTTAAAAAAAAAACAACAAAGGAAACACACCTTAAGGCCTCAAAATTATGAAAGGTGCAATGAAGTAGCGAGCAGTAGACGTGACGAGAACGAGGCGTTGTAAACCTTACTTTATTCGGCCACATTTTACGGAGATTGCTTTCAGGAAGATTTTTAATGAATCCGCAAGCAAGCCCTCTGGGAGACTATTGTCTTTGAGCTACTTACTCACATCAGTGATAAGAAAAGTAGTAAACGAGAATGTATGTAGGTAGTTAAATGGCTAAGTATATAAAATATATATTTCGTTTTAAATCCGTGTATATTTTATTGTATGACTTTTCGAAGTAATGTTACACTACACTTTAATATCGAATCGCTCATGTGCACATTTTCACTTGAATTTCAATATCCGCTCGTTCCAGTTTATGAACTCAGATAACTGTGGTATTAGAAGCTGCATGCATGTTTTGTATTGCAATGATTCAATATTAAACACAATAAATATAGAAGTTTGAAGTTTCATCCAGAAAAACGTACTACCTACTGTACTGCAATATACTATTTACAATTCAACGCCTTACAAAAACTTATGAGCAATTATGTGTATCGTTTTTTTTTTAAGATATATGTCATACCTTATATATCATAATAGCTTTTCGTTGTAGTCTCTGTTTACGTGAATAAATAATACGAATATATTTTCTTATACCTACATGTCGGTATATCAAATCAGAAATCTAAACAGACAGCAGTATGCTATTACATGTTATACATGTTAATGAAGGAAAAATTCTTAAAAAAAACTGAATTAGAAAAGACTGTTACATAGAAAATACTTGCTGCCATTAACCACACACACATATGGAGCCATTATGAATATAATATCTTTATTTTTTTTATAAGCAATAGGCGGTAAATAAAATGTTTTCATAGATACATGCTAATTAAATTTAAAAAATGTGTTTAAGTAGAAGTGTTCATAAATTTTATGTCATGTAAATACATCGTATTTTACAGAGTTCAACATGCCATAAAAATATCAATTTACATCATTTTTGTGAAATTTAACTTGTTAAACATTACTTCTCCATATGCCTATTATGATGGCGGAAGCATTTCTGGCTCAGCAGATCGCATGAAAGCGAATAACATCAATGAAACCCGCCAAATTATTAAAATTGCTGTCAAACAAAAATATACCATATCCGTTTGGAATAAGGTGAAAAGCAACAGAACAAAATAAATTTGTGGACTCGTAATTGCACATTACGATTCGAATTCAAAGATAAATGACGTCATTAGAAGAAGATAAATTCTTATCTGTGTCGCGAGGAAATCGTTCGCTACGATTTCAACTACCAAACATTTTAGGGGAGAAGAAAATTTCTTAGTCATTATAATGAACAGGCAAGTATTCATACATATATCTCAAGAAATCTACGCAACATGCCAGGGAGGAAAAAAAAAGAGTAAAAACAAACCCATCTCAATTACGCATAAATAATGAAATTATTATGTACCTTTTCGATGGCCAGTTTCAAGTTTCCTGTTTATCAAGTTTCAGGAAGATCTAATCATCAATATTTCTGGAACGTGTAGAACGTGTAAATCAATTTGTTTTGCTAATTTCTCTCAGGATACTTAGAGGAGATATGTTACGTGAGTCTAAAGTGCGAGGCCGCTATCAGGATAAAAAGCTATACGTTCGTTTTTCCCAGCTTAACCACAGAGTAATTGTTTCACTACAGGGAATTACAGTTCACTGGTTAGTACTGTAATTTTGAAACATCTAAGTTACTACTTAATTAGCGTTATGCAGTGTGCCCTGCCATGCCACTAGTAAACAGATCTACAAGTAGATATAATAGATGTGCCGATTCTACAGGCTATATTGCATGTAAACGTCCCCCTACTATATATTATCATTAAAAATAAACAATTATATCTGTATCCTATGTTATGGAATTACGTTATGCTTTAAAAATAAAAAAAATAATAAGATAAGATAAAAGGGACGGACTTAATATTTGTAGGGCGAATTTTATCTACGAGTACATCATAACTCCTCGCTGGCCAAAATGAACTCTTAATTTTTATGCGTTATTTCTTGCAATAAATGTTCCATAAAAAAATTTCTTGTCGTGTTCCATAAGATTTACTCATTGACATTACATTCACGCCTGTAATATTAAAAAGTTCGCCACTTGGTGACACAAAGTAAACGTTAAACTTTCTCATTGTCTAATGGAAAAGTTCCCAAAGCTCGGTTTGTGTATACGACGTAATTATTTTAATTTACACCAAATTGGAAAACAAAGCTTCTTGTAAAACAAGTCGTAAGTTGTTCTTAAAGTTATGAAACGACAATGTAAAGATGAAGAGAACATGATTCTGTTTTCAAAGCAGTATTAGTATAAAATATTCTTGATTTTTTATTGTAAATCCATTGAATTATTCTTATTTTTGAAGTAAAAACTTTTTTAGGTACTTTAGGCACTTTTTGCATGAGGTAAAAACACTGAACTCGCATGACTGTCACGCTCAGTGACGTTTAATGTTGAACTGAAATTTTTTTCAGTAAAATTGGACAATTTTGGGATGGCGAAGTGTGCTCAGTGACGCTCAGCTAAGTTTTCATTTTTGAAGTGCAGTCTTAACTGACTTTTTTTTATTTATTTTTTTACAATAACACACATTGTACATCATCACAGGAGTAATCCTATTATTTTTTATTATCTGATAGTTTTTTTTATAATTTTTTTGGCTGCCGGTCTACTTGATAGTAGCTTAACCGGGATGTAAACGTACTTCCGAACCTGATATTAGACGAAAAGTGACGAACCAGGAATAGGGGAATTGGCTTTGACATCCCTTGGGGCCGGCTTATAGCTTCGACTTTGCCGCATCGATAAACTCGAGTAGTACTCGACGTCAAGAGAAAACAACAAAATTACTGTTATATTTTGGTGCAGAGTAAGAAATGCCGGAGGCCACTCCTGGTGTACGTTTGCATTCAAAGTATTTAGCTACAAGTACCTACCATAAGAGTACGGACACTCAGTTTGCTTGTCGAAAGGATATCGTTCAAAACCATAAAAATATTTCAGATTTTTGTAAATGGGGATTTTGTAAACATTTGAAAACATCTTTTTTATAATAATACTTTCAAACTTAAATATCTATGAAACCCCATTACGAAATTACACGATGTTTTCTCAGTAAAAACCTTTAATTTCTTCTTACCATTAAGGTACAAGTTACAACAGTTAAAACGAAAATAATAATAAACTGATGGCCTGCTGATCTCCATACAAAACTGATTGTTCTCCTTTAATATAAAAAAATATTTTTACCCCAATATTCGGCAGGGCACTTGATTTGTAGCTTCAATACAAAAACTACGACTAGACTTTTCGACAGCAATAATTTCTGTTTTGAGATCATTATGGCATTGTGCTTGAATTCATATATAGAGTTGTTAATACCGTAACAATAGAACAGAAGGGGATTTAACAATACTAAGCTGTGGGGTGGCGATGTAACACACATTGTATTTGCCGAGTTGATTTATTTGAATCAATATCGTTTTGCGGTCGATTATTGAAACTGTTTTAATATTTAGCAACGAACTTTATGGTAAATAGAGTTGACCATTAAAATATGCAGTTTTTACTTTTACCATTTGCGAATCTAGTTTTTAATATGTGCTCATATTATATTTAGTTATTACGTACATCATAATATAGTATTAGGCTACATTTTCGATAGACAGAGCAGGGCGCCAGCAGAACCGCGGCAGCTATATGTACTTTCAATATGTATGAACTGTTTTGAGCGCAAGTGAAACGTATAGTAGGTAAATGGTAATGGTATAGTAGCAAAATTATTTCAAAATGCGTTTGACTTATTTCTCAATGTAATTATAATACACGATGTAAAGGAAACTAAAGCGGACTACTGTAAGAATGTGGTTACTGCCGTCATATTAGACGCGTTGATCAATTTTATGACTGCGAAACGCAGTGTGCCTGCCCAGATCAGATCGAAATTTGTAAGTTAATTGACAAAGTTTGCCTTGCCGGGGAATAGAACCCGCGACTCAGAGTGCTACTGCAAGCACCTTAACCATTCAACCAATAGGTTCGTCTAAATTGTTTGTCTTAACTTTTCTTTTTATATATAAATTTATTATACATTTATTATACAAATATAAAACCGTTATTTATTTTTCTACTAGCTGGTGCCCACGACTTCGTCCGCGTTGAAAAATATTAAGTAGCCTATCCTGTGTCCCGTACGTCCAAATGTTTATCTACCAAGTTTCATGAAAATCAGTTAATTCGTTTCAGAGTTATGGAGGAACAAACATACATACATATATACATACATACATACATACATATAGAAAAAAAATTCTAAAAATCGTCAATTTAGTTTCAGTATCATGTATAGAGCCTATAAACACGATATCTCTGAATACAAAGTAACTTACTCCATGCCGACCCTTACAGATTTATTATTAGTATTGATTACCTATCTAAGTTGAGAATTTTAATCTTGTAAATTAACCACATTGAATTTTGAATAAACAATAAAATAAAAATATCTTAATTTTGGATTGCATAGGATATTGGGTAATCATCTTATCAAATCTTGACGTAGATCAGATGTATTTAAACACGTGGTACCTAAGTACCTTTGTGTTTAACCCTTGTGTCATTGCATATTGAAAATGTTTCAATTTCAGTAAATTCATGTTAAATAGTGTATGTATTTTAGTTTGATTTTTTTTTGTGTTCATGGTACATGTTTTTTTTTAATAATATTTGAATACACTTATTTATGTATTTATTTATAATTTTCACAATTTTAAAAGCTAATGATATATTTAATAAGTACATGTAATGATATCACTAAATATGTAATGATAATATTTGATAGTAGCTTTTTCAAAGTACTATATCGGTTTCGGAAATATATCATCAGAAATAAAGAACACGTACGAGTATAGTCGACGTGTTTACTAAAGTGTATCTATTTAATGATTGTGAGATACCTTTTACGATAATTAAAAAAAAAACCTTTATCCTACGTTCTATTCATTGCATTCACCAAATTTCTCTTCTTACAAATTTAATGGGTAACTGACGGGATTTCCAATAATACTTAGTGTTTTTCACATTTATTTGATCGACATTCAAATTTTGAGCTCTCTAGTACCTATCGGCCAGAGTTTTAGTTTCTTCTTTAACATCAAACACCTACACAATAAGAACTTTCCAATAAGAAATATATGTAATACTAGCTGACCCGGCAAACGTTGTTTTGCCAAAAAAAATTTTTGGGGTATGGAAAATAGACGTTGGCCGATTCTCAGACCTACCCGATAAGCACACAAAATTTCATCAAAATCGGTACAGCCGTTTCGGAGGAGTTTGGCAACAAACACCGCAACACGAGAATTTTATATAGGTATGTAATCTGATCTTTTTTTTTCTATTTTAAAAAACCAACTTTATATTTTGATTTATTTTTAATACCACTTTTCTTTAGCAATAAAACTGGTCGGCTAATTTAACAAATTGTAAACACAATTTGAAAATATATAGTTATATGATACTACGTTATCATTTCTTTGGTATCCGTCGAGCTTGTATTTACGGTAGTAACTACTTATTAATCTGTGCTTGTATCCCGCTGATCACTCGTGAGAGTATACCATAGCCATATTGTATGTCAATATAAGAGCCTAGGCCTTACATCTCTTTTATCACTTTAAAAGAAACTTCCAAAATAAATTCAAACAGTCAAATTTTTCTCATCCGACTTAACAACAAGCCATATTTTATATTTTATTTTGGAGAATCTTGGCTTACAAAAACACGTTAGAAACATCCTTACGTTAATAAATAATTAATTATCATGAAGCAAAAACATAATTATTATAAAAGTTTTTTTAAAAAAGCTAGAGATTATATTAAATGTTTGTAAAAATTCCGGATCATAAATCTTTATATAATCCGGAATGTTTTACTATTCCGGATTATATAAAGATTTATGATCCTTAGAATCCAATATGAAACAAAGGTTGAGTAAAATAACAAAGTCAATCTTTTCCATGTAACTTCATTATTCAAATGAACCCTTACCTGAAACTTGAGAACGTTAAAATAGAATGCTAAAATTTAACTTTAAGAATTGCCGTTTCAAAGGAAATCTAATCGACAAGGGTTGGTGCATAGAATCCGTGTAAAAATTTGCCTTTAGACGAGGATATCTTTATAAGTAAAAAAACGCCGTATTTTTAACTAAAATGAATTCACAGTTCGATAAGTTTACTAGCGACCCTCTCCCGGCTTCGTACGGGTGCAATTTATTTCAGTTTTATCGCTTTTTCAATTAGCGATAACCGTGTCGAAATCCGTTGGGTGGTTTAGTACAACAGCAGTACAAAATTGACTTTATTTTTTAATACGTGTTAACATACAGACATAGATAAACAATCATTATGTTAAAAATTAAAACTATGGTTTAATTAATTAATTAAATTTTAATTTCAATTTATTTATTGAAATTCACACTTAAAATAACGTTTATATAAAATAATTTATATTAGCCGGAATGATTTTTCCCCATTGTGAAAAAGCTTCACGGTGGTCACGTGTGCTCTATCGTCTTATGCCAATAAATAAGTCTATGGTCTTATGTAATATTAAGATTGTGATATAAAGGAATTTATTATTTAATGAAATATCAAAGAACTTATAGCTTCATTATGCTTATTAAATAATAAGAGGCTCAGTATTGTAAGCACTCATTAATAGTTCTAACCGTTAATTATAATGAAAATAGCTTAGTAATTTTAAAGCCAAGTATCCAAGTCGACAATTCACGTTGTAGTTCTCTTCATTCATTTATTAGAAGTTAATATGAACTTACAAAATGTTCGGTACAAGTTACAAGAAAATTATTTCAAAATTGAAATTTCATTTAGAGAGATATAAGGCATAATGTTAAATGCTTTGTACGCTTGTTAAATAAGGTAGCATACATTGTGTTTCGCACTTATAAACTTGGCAACTCGTTGGCAGCAGAAACCACCCTGTTACAGAAGATTACCATGAAATAAAGGCACGTGTAATAGCCCGTTCACACGGTGGGCCAGTTTTTCAGGAACAGCATACATTGCTTACTGCAAAAAAGCTTTTTCTAATCAAAATTTCATCAAAATCAATCAAAATCAGTTATTTTTCAAAAAAAAAATTATAAATATTTTATATTCAATCAACATGGAGGTGATATCCAACATTTATGATTTTATTACAATTTTATGAGTATAAATGATTTTATTATTCAATCTTAAAAGGTAGGGGTTACAAGAGTAGAGGAATATTCTTTTCTTATATATGTTACGGCTAGAACCCGAAGTGCGGTTACGCCTAGTTTTAGCCGGTTAGAACTAGGTGTAGCCATTTACTCTTGATTAAATCTAGTATAAGCCGATTGTTTTCGGGTAAATCTAGGTCTAGCTGGTGTCATTCCGGCTAGAACTAGGTCCAACCAAACCCTAATGGCTGATACTAGGTTTAGCCAATATCATGTCGGCTACAACGTGTGGCGGGCGGCAGGGGCTCGCGACTGCTACGTTTGAACTTGTTTGTATCTAGTTTTATCCAACAGGGATTGGTTTGATCTAGTTGTAGCCGACATGATATTGGCTAAACCTAGTATCAGCCACTAGGGTTTGGTTGGACCTAGTTCTAGCCGGAATGACACCAGCTAGACCTAGTTTTACCCGAAAACAATCGGCTTATACTAGATGTAACCAAGAGTGAATGGCTACACCTAGTTCTAACCGGCTAAAACTAGGCGTAGCCGCACTTCGGGTTCTAGCCGTAACATATATATAATATATAAAAAATATAATATAAAAAAATTACAAAGTGGAGTTCTTAACTCGGGCTTAAGACAAATTTAACCAGAAGCTACTTCTGCCTTAACGTCAAGCTTAATTGAGGGCTTGGAAATAGCAATTTCAATCGAACGTGTACCAATAAATATTAATTGCAGCGAATCCTGTTAAATGTTCGTAATGGCGCTTTTTAATTACATTTTAATTAGTGCATTACATTGTTCGCTTAGTGGGAAAAAACAGCACAACGAATTAATTCCCCGAAATTTCATTTTACTATAATATAAAATGATTTTTTTCTGTACAATAAAGTAATAAACTGCTATAATTGGCGTAATTTCAGTCCAAAATTAAAAAAATAATTAAAAGATGTAAAATAGGCAAAGGAAAAAAATGCAAAAATAACTCTTAATCGTAGGACTGCACGTCAGAAGTGAAAACTACACCTTCTGTTTATATCTTGACAAACTTTTGACGAAGTTAAGCTTATAGAAGTAACATAGGTTTCGGCTAGATGGCGCTTATTTCATACAATTAAACGTCACAGAGGGTGTCGCTCACGGCACGGAGCATGACGGCCGAGTTCAGTATTTTTTCCCCATCTAAGTGTCCAATGCGCCTAAAGAAATAAAAAATCGCGTGAATACGTTTATTCGTTGGGACCATGAAATTCAAAGCAGTAAGAAATAAATTATGTTATTTGTTATGTTAAGGTCGACAGACAGGCTGACAGTCTACTTGACGGTAGGTGGCTACCAATGCCAATAAAATAAGCAACTCCACAGGTGCTTAAAATTACGCTGCCAACAGAAGAAAGATTGACGATAAGGGATAAGGTTCATTCATTAATGGGCTTTGTCATTCTTTACTCACTCAATTAATCGGATGTATAGGTCTACTCCTCAAATCGAAATCATTTATAAATTCAATTTTCATTTACCAATCCAACTAAACTTATTTATTTAAACAGAAACGAACGTACAACGGATACTGTTATAAGAGATAATGTCTTAAAACTTACAAGACGACGGAATAGGGGTTGTTTTGAGTTATTTTGAAACTCATTTTTGCGGCGATAGAGAGATTTCGTTGAAGGAAGCGTAATAACGGCAAATGGTGGCCATCAAGAGGCGTCGCATTAACATCGGCTGAGATGAAAATCACGACAACGAAATGTATACTACTATTTGTTCTCGATACTAATTCGAAATTAATTTTAAAATATTTATTTTTATTATATTAAATTAAAATCATCCATTATTATATTTCTTATATTTAAATGAATTATACTGTATTATGCTTATATAGATAATATTTATTATAACTTCATTCAAGTTCAAGTTTATAAGATATAAAATAATATTGTTAACATGACAGTTTTCTGCTTAAATGTTCAAATTTTCATTATTCGACGTTTATATGACGTATAGATACTTAGATATATTACAATTTATAATATGTTGTGTAGCATTGTGTGTTATTAGACTTGATAATTAGGTAAAGCAAATTTCTCTTGTAAGTTTCAATAGCTAATAAAACACATCTTTTTTGTAGATTAGGTTTCCTTGACTTTTGGCTACGCTTTTGGCGTTTCTGCTTTATTTTGTTTTCTGAATTTGTCATAATCGACCTCACCACATAACATGTGTTTATTGATTTTTTTTTTAAATCTTTATTTAAGGCTTTTCCCTTAGGGACATGTCGCCTCATTGGGCAAGGTCTTATATACATAGCTAAACTATACTAGATACTATACTAAACTATTACTAAACACTGAATCTAGAATGGTAAATATTGTACAGCTCCCTGGCATCATCAGATAACGGGAAAGCCAGGGCGCTGTTCAGGTCACCTACTTGTAACCTAAATTGGCCACTGAAAATTTAAATTTAAGATCTCACTGAGAATTCCTGATAATTTAACGACAAAAAGTAGGAGAGACGTGCCTTGGATCCGAGTAAAAATACTCGTACTTATTACCTCTGGAAATGTTTAAGGTACAGAGTTTCGTCTCCATTCCATTTTTAGGCCTTTTTAGAAGATATTCCGAAAGTTACAAAGAGCTTTTTACTCCGGGGCGTTTGGAATTTTGCTTAAAGCGATACAGATCTCAATTTTATATTATTCGGGAGAAATGGAAAGTAATATAATAAATGTGTTTTTAAGAATATTTTTTTCAATTTAATTATTATATAAGAAATTATTATATAAGATGATTCACATGAAATTAGTTTTTTTTTTTAAATAACTTATTTGAACAATTTTAATATGCTAACAACGTATAAAGAAAAGATTAAAAGGAAAAAATATTTTGAGTAAATAATCTTAGGTTTTATTATATAACTAGTACCTATATGGCAACATGATTAGACAAAACGTGAATAAATGATAACTAATACTAATAACTAAATAAACTAATGAATAATAATGAATACATTGAGTAATGGTACCAGAGAGGAATATTAGGGAAGAACCTCCATCTGAGATGAGGAAGACCTGATTTCCTCTTTAGAAGAGGCCTATGTCGCAAGACAAGTAGGAGTTGTTGGTGTTAAAATTAATAATATAATATACCTTTTTTGTAAATTAACTTCAGCAATAAAGGCTATTTTTATTTTATTTATTTTATATTTAAGTGGGCGTCAATCTTAAAATTATTGTTTACATAATTAACCTTTAGCTTCAGCCATATTGTATCGTAATAACAACATACATACATCAAGAGCATTCAATATAATTTAAGATCGAGTTGTCATAATTAAATCCGTCCTGTTTGACGTAATCTTTTACACTTCAGATGTGGACTGTACATTGTTACATGCTGTTACACCGCGTAGTTATTATAATATATAGAGAAATACAGACATAAATTACTATAATGCACTTTATATGTAAAAGCTATACACTAAAGTAAAACTTCGGACATATTTCGTTGCTAAACCTCTAACATAAATATTGTGAACCAACATTGGCACCAATATTTGCGACATTAGCCGAAGTGACATACTTTTCTCTAAAGCTTTCAAAATCTCTAGTTTATTGCATAATATAAAAGCTCTCTACACTGACAGAACAGGGTGTCGCTAAACGTCAAGCAAATCTGTGCACACTATATTAGGACTTTCCGGACTTGTGTATTATTTTTTCTGTTGTTCCCTTAATATGTGGCGCTGATTTTTTGTTTGTAAACAGATTGGAATGAAATAAACACTAAATGTTACGGGAAGCTTGCTACAATACATCAGTGAAAACCTCATTCAAATCGATTAAGCAATTTCTGGGATTAGTGTGCACAGAAGCATAGAGAAACAATGAATTTATTATTATGTAAGACGGTGATGACTAAAACTAAATGATCTATTAGCATCTCATGATCCTCTTATTTACCTATTTCTAGTTTCGTGTCGTGTGCAATTTTTTGATAAAACTAATGTCATGTTACTAATTTCACCTTGTTAACCCTGTATTCTGTAAAGGGTGGTAGGTAGTCCTTACCACCCTTTACAGAATACCACCGTGAAAAAGCATCATATCATATGTGCTTTTGTGTATCGGTGAGTGAGTAAATGATGCCAGAGCCCATTACCCCATCCCTTCCTCTTCTATGGTCGGCAGAGCACTTGCGTTGCTGGCGTTGCTTGTGTTACAGACGGTAGTCACCTTCTACCAAGTGGACCGTCAGCCTGTCTATCGACGTTAACATAAAAATAATGTTAATACTTATTTCAGACTTCTCATTACAATGTAGATCGTAATAGCGAAGTCAGCATAAACCACCCTATTTATTACTGCTATATTGGAGCACAAAGAGACCAGTGCGAGTTCGGCACACGTACAAAATTTCCCGCTCCACCAACTTCCGGGAAGGTATCGGAACTTCATTATAATTCGGTGTCATTAGTTCAACTTCGAGTCAGTCCCGTTGGTTGGTAATTTTCGTTCGTCCCAAACGTAGTCGCATGTTCTGGTGTGTTTTAAACAGATTTTCGTACAAAGCGAATATTAACAGTTGGGTTATTTTTAAATAAAGATTTTTATAGGTTTTAATAATTTAATATTTAGTCTTCAGAAAGACTTGGTCATTTCAAAGTTAGCACTATTGTTTAAATAAGCAAAATATAAATTCGTAGCCAAAATAGTAAGTTTTAGTAAATTACTATATTATTTTGGCTGAGATCTTAGGAATAAATGCGAGTCAAAATAGTAAGTTTAATGGTATACTTACTTACCTACTTAAATCCTGGTTCCGCCTAGTTACAATATAAGCTTGCTCAGACTATCTATCGACTTGATTTATTAGTTTCATTTCAATAGTGGCAGGGCACACTCCGTTTCGCAGTCATTTAGGCAGCCCTTCTGGTGGCAGTAACCACCCCGTGAAATAACAGAAGACCACCGTGTACGAGAATTCGGACATTAATCATTACGAGTTAGTAAATCTTAGGGTTTATTGGAAAAAACTGAGAATTCACTATAGTTTGGACTTTTACTGTAACATACATATGCATCTACAATAGGCTGACTCCATATAAGGATCAATAGATCGCCGACGTCATGATAGCTATCATACTGAAATACTTTTTCTATTTAATTTACACAAATATAAAAAATATATCAATAGGATGTTGCATCATCGCTGTTTTTAAAAATAAAAAATAAGAAAAGTAAAAAAAATCAATGAAACCTCGATTTTAATTATTTGACAACTTTATTTCGTATATTAAAATTTATACTAATATTTACAAAAAATCTTAATCACTAAACATAATGACATATTTTAAAGAAGTAGTTAGATACAACTACTAGTTTCTATACAAACGCAAGAGACAATTTGTCTGTATTATTGTAAAATACATATAAAAATTAAGATTAAAATTGTAAATTTATTTGTTTTGGTTACATTATAAGCATCACTTAAATTCATTAAACTAGAATTCGAAATATTTTGAATAATATATGAAAAGATATATGAAGTGCATATTAATATGTTCAAAAGCTTTTTTTCCATAGTCTCGAAAAGGTTTTTTTACGATCTTATATTTCCAAAATCCTATTAAGACGAGCCGAGGGTGACAATACAAAAATAAAACTGAGTACAATCGATGGTCCTCGAGTACATCGACTGCTTAAGGCAGTTGTCCCACCGCCGGCGAGCAAGCGACTAACTATCAACTATTTTCTCGCTCAAGAAACGTACAATAAGATATACATTCCGTGTGAACGAAAGAGATCGATATGTTAATAGTTGATCGCTGACTGTTCACACTGCCGGCGAGGACTTGCTCAACTAGTTCGTCGCTGAGCGACATGAACTGTCAGACAGGGTACTCGCTCAGCGATGCTCGCTTGGCGATCAGGTCTCGCCGTGATACCAATCAACGCAGCGGTTATATCTTTCAAGCTGCGTCTTTCACGTCTAATTGTTTATATGAAGATAGTTTAATAAAAAAACTCATCAATTGAAGCAAAACACCCCTCTTTATTTCGTCGAGAACACGTACGTAGCTCGCGCAGGCTAACCGGCTAGCCACCCCGAGCGAGAGGTGCGAGCGAGTAAGGTGGCCGTTGTACAAGAACACTCGCTTATAGCCGAGCGACAAAACTATCGAAACTACACGCTTCTCGCTGATCGCCAACTCGTTTCTAGTTCCTCGCTCTAATCGCTACTCGTTCATCGTCGGCGGTTGGACAACTGCCTTATTGTATATTACCCCATAACATTAATCCTGTCAATTAAAAATAAAATAATTTCATATATAAATATAATCAATTTAAAAAATACCTTTCAAATAATGTTAGTAGTACCATATTTTGTTGTTGTTTATACACCTATTCGAGTAGATACTCTACAAAGAGTCATGCTATAGAACGGCTACATTAGAAGATGTTTCTTACACAGTATAATGTAAATAAAACGTGGGACGTGGTGGAATGGCGTCTAATTATTCCTTAAATTTGTTTACTCCGAAAAATATTGAAATGAAGCCTCAGAAGGCTTCTATGTTTACATATATATATCTTTACATATAATAAAACTAATATTATAAAGAGAGATTTGTATGTTTGTAATAAATAAACTCAAAAACTACTGGACCGATTTGGAAAATTCTTTCACCTATATAAAGCTACATTATCAGCGAGTTAACATAGGCTATATTTTATAACGTTAAGCGAGCGAAGTCGCGTGCAAGAGCTAGTTATAAAATAAATTCGCTGTCCGCTTCTGTCTGTTTCAAGGCTTCCTTCTTTTAAACCATTCAACGGATTGATACAGTTTTTATATATTGCAATTTGTAAGATATGTTTTTATAAAGCCGGAGACAAGTCGCAAATTAAATATACATATTTCTTTCGTTTTGAGTTCTAGATTATCAGTGATCAGATTATATGTAGGTACATTAGAAATATACATTAGGAACTTAATAACGGTTACAGCCGGTTCTGATATGAACTAATAAAAGAAAGTGTAACGTGGTTTATTAAAAATTATGCGCTATAAAACCAAATTGATCACATTCGCTTTAACATCTAATTATTAATTAAAATTAATATTTACATTTACACACTGAAATGTTCTTATTTATGTATTATTAAGAATTTAAAACACAACGCTTTTATGAAATTCAAACACAGTTTATAATGTTAGGCGCAATGCAGAACTATTAACATTCATAACTTTGGATTTAACATGCCAAGACTTTATTGCCTGATTATACAGCTTAGCTTATATAATATGTATTTAGACATTATCTCGTATTAGTGGAATTAGTATATTATCTTACTTTTAATATTGTGTTTTAATAATATTTGGATGAAATACGATACAAATTTAAAATTGGAATGGTAACGAATTTAGAAACACAGTAAAAACAACTGAATTCTTTTATATTATACATTGTATTTATAAAATAAACATTTTAATATAAAGTTGTCACATAACATTGTTTTGATTATCCGACAAACGACACTCGCATTATTGCTTATAAATTTATAAACTATACACTATAAACTTAAACTTAATATAGTTGTTAAAATTGGCTTGATTCTGAGTCACTTTTGAAAAGCCGTTCTAAAAATGGAATGGATCTTGGAGCAATTTTTAACATTTCTAAAAATAAATAGAATTAGCTGTCATAGAAAATTCTAAACAAATAATTGTTTATTCCAATGACAAAAGTGTGCAGCGTTACAACCTGTGGTGACATTAAAAAAAAGAAAATTATTTACGAAAAATCTAAACAAAAGCATTATTGTCAGTCTTTTTATACATGTAGTTTGTGGGTTAATTACACTCAAAAATCGTTTAATGCCCTACGCGTCCAGTACAACAATGCCTTCAGAGTGTTTCTGGGGCTGCCGCGCTACTGTAGTGCATCAGGGATGTTTGCCAATGCAAGAGTTGCAGATTATTATGCTATACTACGAATGAGAATAGCATCCCTGATGACTAGGGTGAGAAGCAGCACAGACACGCTGTTGAAGGTGATTGCTGAGAAGGTGGAATCCCCAATATTAAAACATTGGGTGATATCGCATATCACCCTTAATAGAAAGTGATAACTAGAGTCAGTTTGTGTTAAATTTTTATTTTACTTTTTATTTTTTGTATAATATGTAACATAATTTAGTTTATAATTAAAAAAAACTATGGACACAAATGCCTGAAATAAAGTTATTATTATTATTATTACTCTTTATGATGACGTCACTTACGCCATACATTTTCTTTGTATAAAATCTAATAATTTTAATATACATATTAAAATTTTACTGTTCTAAATTTATACATTCAATGGGAAAACTTTTTTAAATGTAATTAATTAAATATTTCGAGAAGAATACCTACGAATTTTCTCTTTTCAATTGAATTATGAAGTCAAAAATTATACGAATATTTAATGTCAATTAATTTATTAAAGATTTTATTCAAAGAGAAATTTAAACAAATAATCGGTGGTTTTTGCAATAAAATTTTTTTTAAGTAAATGTCGTCACACAGGCTGTCGGTCAAACGACAATTGTCGTCAAACAGTCCATTTGATGGCTACTGTCGCGTATTAATACAAGCAACGCCATATGTGCGCAAGGATTAGGAAAAGATGTCTCTGGCTCTGTAAAAGTACTCACAGACCGAAACATAGTAACGGTAGTCTTCTACAAAGGGGTGGTTACTGCCGCCAGACAGGCTCCCCATTGTATGACTCACCTGCCAATAAACACCCAGAGCAGAGGAAACTTTTGAAAAGTTCATTTTATGGTCCTGTCAGGAAACAACCGCTGGATCAGAACACTAAATCCAGTCAATTTAATTTAAAGACCTTATCTTACCACATCATAATTCTCGGACGTCACAACATACTTATGCTGATGAGAGTTCCGGATAAAAGCAGAAAAACAGTACCAAAGCCTATGTGGGAAAAATATAAATATCGATTCATTGGTCTTCTGTTGTCCGCATACAATGTCGTATATATGTGACTCGTACGTTATTAATGCTTTATAGCAAAATTAAAATGCAATCTACAATGTGATTACCGAGAGCAACGGCAGTTTGCGTTTTAAACAATTTAAAAGCAGTTAAAAATTGTGGATACATTGCGTTCTCATATTCGTTTCCAATTACTTCGATATCGGCAATCCGATTTGTGTGCACAGAGTTTGGAAAATTTTTTGCATCAAATAGTGTCAAATGCTTTGGTAAAATTGGCGACGACCTACAGGGCTTGTCACTGTATAAGTCAAGGAATTTATTATATACCTGTCTTTTAATGGAAATTTTAGTTTATTTATTTCTAAAAGTTACGTCTTAAACGAAACTTGTGATGATGAGCTATTCGCTATCCAAATTTTATTTCCATATAAAATAATTTGTTAACGGAAGCCGGATAAGTTCATAACCAAAATATAATTAAGGGTTACTGAATCGAGACAGTATTGGTGTCACCGATCGATTTTCACTGAATCTACAACCATACGATTCAACATTAAAATAATAAATGTCACTCTTATGTCATTTTACGCTTGAAAATGTATTTTTGGCGAAGTATGCCTACATCTATTTTCATAATGTGTCATTCATAATAATTTATCTCAATTCTTATATTCTAACATTAGACTAGTAATCAATAATTTAATAATATATTTTAACCAGTCTTCATCCTTACAATCTAAAAAGACAATCATTAGAACAGCATTAAGTACAAAAGTAATTTTCCACATACGTAATATTAGAATGAATCCTTTTTGAATAGTTTCATCATCGTCATTTGCTCCCAAATTGTCCAATCCCTTTGTTTTCAGCACAAGAATATAATAATTGATAATAACATAAGAATTAATTTCACACTTGACCTAATTAAAAAACTATAACTAGACGGCCAGTAGCCTAAATCTTTTGAAGAAAGCATCATAGTATCTTCACCGTTATGCGAAGAATCATGTGCGCAGGGCAAAGTTTCAACAGGCAGATCTATTAAGAGAACTTGATTGGATAAAACTGATTGTACCGTAGGTTCGTATTTATATTGGCTCACTTCTTCATACGACTCTTCTTCGTTTCTGTCTTGTTGAATATTCTCATTTATTTCAACATCAAACATGACTTCGGTTTTTGCTTTCCTGTCTATATCTTCGGCGAATTGATTCCCAACGTTATCTCTATCGCCTAAATCAGGCACACAAGTAATATCTTCAAGCGCCAATCTCAACGGTTCGCTCTTCGTTTCGTTGCGAAGTGAATACACCCACGATAAACGACAATCACATGACAGTTCGTTACCTGTTAAAAAAAATGAATTCAGTTGTATATTAATTTTATATTTATGAAAAATATAATATCTCGAACAGAACAAATGTGTAACGCTGGCACTTCACATGGCTATTTGTATTTGTGTATTTGGCATATTTGGCAAACAATTACCATGTGTGGACAGTTTATTTGACAAAGTGTTGCCCTTATTGGAGTTGTACCAAATGAATTCGTGTATATGGGACCCCCAGAATGAATCTCATAACAACAGACAGCGTGTCAATGACGCATGGAACCACACGTCCATAGTGTTGGTAAACACCTTGCGTTCTGCTGCCAAATGTTTGTGTGGTTGTTATACTTATTATTTGACTGCCATGTGTGGATGGTGGTATTTGCCATTATTTGCATGATTACCAGAACGTCAAATATTTTGCCACATACAACAAACACCCAATAGCGAACACAAATAGCCATGTGAAGTGCCAGCATGAAATCATTTAATATGTGTTGGTACAGACATTGTCATCGACACACAAAGGGTCTAATAAGAAAACCATATTTCTGACTAAAAACCTTGTTCCAACAAAAAAGTCTCGTGTGGAAGACAGGTGCAAATAAACCGATACCCATTCTCAATGACGATAGTGGTAATGGGATAATATTTTCTTTTATTCGAAAAATTGGAATAATCTCTAACATCGTGTGACAACCATGGTAGAGCTTATTTCCTTGCCCTTAGTGTACCTTCCTTATGTTGCAGGTCATATCCGACATTACTTATATACAATACATTTGCACAGTATTTAAGAACGGACGGGCATTGCGAATGCCGAATAGTCTCTCTGATACGCCAGAAATAAGTAAGTACTGAATATTTAAAGATTTTCTGTCTGCATTTCTTACCTTCAATAATCACTGCTCACAGATCGGAATAACTTTTACGTTTGAATAAATTATTTCTCCTATTATATTGACAACTGAACGCGGTATAGTTATTTTTAGTTCAGTTATCGACTCCTCTGGTAAGCTATTATCTGAGTGGGCAATGGATGCAAAACATTTTGCTTCTTTGACAAATTCGACGAAATTGTTTACTAGGAAATTGCACGTTCAGGAGCAATCTGTAGCTCGAATGGTTTTACCATGAATCAATAGTCAATAAATCTAAAGTCGATATTCATTTGAAGCGAAGCGTTTGTGGCACTCTCTCGAGTTTAAATTCGAAAAGTGTGTGGAATTTCTAATAAGCTTCTGTTTGGTACAAGTAAGTAAATGGAAATTTAAGAGCAACGTCATTTAAACATTTATGATTCAAAATTAGGAATTAAAAAAAATCTCTCAAACAGCAACTTTCTTTTATATAGACTGTTTGGAGAATTAAAAAAGTACACAAACTAATAAATGGATAAACGGACAACGAACTTAGGAACTATCTCCTTTCTAAGGTGTTTCCATCTAGCTACAATATGGACTTCTTCAAGCGAGCAGTAAATTCCTGCAGGGTTGGAAGCGCACTTGTACAACCCCCTCCCCCTGGTTTTGCTTGTGTCCTTATCCTTTATCCTTAGCCACTTACCATCAAGTGGACCGTCAGCCTGTCTTATAATATATTATTATAAAACAAAAAATAATAAGCGAAGCAGAAAATCAAAATTCAACACTATATTCACGATTATAAGTCATCATTAGTTTTTATGATAATTGAAAATATATTCCTTACGAAAATGAATGTCTGTAACTACTTCCCTTTGGCATTTACCAGAGTTCGGCGTAAAACTGTTTAAATAACATTTAGTTATTTGTGTTCATTTTTATTAATACATTACAGTGTGTTTAATCGAGTTATATGCTATTGTTATGACGCTAAAGGGAGCTGTTACACTCATTAATTGTCTCTAACGTATTCAAGGGGTCGCTGGTAGGGGATTAGGACGCAGTAGGGAATACTCCATTGTTTGCACAAAATATAGTTATTTATCTTCCCAAGAGTGTTGTCTGAATACATATACGTACGTTATTTACCCTCAAATAACATGTTTGTTACGCCAAAAATGGGAGTCGTGTAACTTGATTACAATAGACAATTGTATTATTTATTATTTATGTATCAGAAATTATATTTACTGTGGAATATCAAAATACGAATATTTGATGTCTCTCACACAAGGAATAGGTATTCCTACACTCGTTAACATTTTATTGTACAATGACGACAGAGTTGTTTTACATTTTAGAATTTCTTGGTTGTTATACATCATCAGTATACTCGTATTCAATAATGAAATTTAATGTTTTACAAAAGCTCCTAAAATTAATATTTAAACATTAAAAAATATGTGAATATTTAATATGTGAATAATAATAATAAGTTATTTGAGAAATCCTCCTCAGAATTTATAATGATATTTTAAGTTTCAGAATTTATTATTAAGTAGGCTTCAATATCGTAATTCGTCTGGAAAATTTCCTTTAACTAATTCTTGTTTTATATAGATGGTAATAACGTTACAAAGTTAGGTAAGTTGCTAACCGCACTTGAAAGTCTAAATTTCCAAGAAGTTAATTTAACATTTAGCAATTAGTAATTGCAAACTATTTCCCCTGAGCCCTTTCAGATCCTGACTCTGTAACGAATACCTACTCTAAATGACAATATCTAAAATAACATGTTTACTCCTGGAATCCCTTTCAGTAAATGAAGAGTTTAATTATTTGTTTAAAATGATACATTAATAATAATAAATTTGATGGAATATTTTTATTAAAAAATATGTAGGGTTATTTATTTAAAATCTTACCACTTAAATACAGTACTGAAGTCTTCATTTTTAAATTATCTAGTATCGGCTTGACAGTCTCGTACGTAAAATATTCGATATCGTTGTTCCTCAAATCCAATAACTCCAGTCCTTGCACTCCTGTCAACAGTCCTTCATTGATCGACTTTAATTTATTCCCAGTCATAGACAACTTTTGTAACACCGCGAGACCATCGAACGCCCTCACAGATAAATATTTCAATTCATTATTATCTAAGAGGAGCTCGTTTAAATTCCACAATTCGGAGAACGTCAAATCTCCAATCATTGACAACTTGTTAGATCTCAGATCCAATCTTGTCAAATTAGCAAGTCCCCTGAAAGTATCTCTAGTCAGTACAGTAATTGAATTGGCCTCCAATATCAAATCGTTGAGTACGGTCAGATGTTCAAAACAACCGTCGTGAGCCAAATTAATACTGTTAAATGACAAATCGAGATATCGGAGAGCCGGTAAATCGAAAAAAACGTCTCTCTGTACCTCAGTCACTTTATTCTCCTTTATAGTCAAGTTTACGAGTGACGGCAAATTCGTGAACGACGAGAAATCTAACTCCACTATTTTATCATTCATTAATGTTATTTCTTTCACCGAGGAAATATTTGAAAATGTTCGCTTTTCAATTTTGTTCAGTGTAGCATAGTGTATGTACAACTTCTGAAGTCGCTTCATACGATGAATCACATGGAGGGGTACGAATTTGAGAGCGCCATCGGATCTAACATTGAAAGTAAGTCTTTCAAGATAAGGTTGCGAGGCGAAACTGGACCAGATAGGATCCGTCGAATCTATGCCACCATTGAAAACCCAACAATCAGCTCGTGTAGCTGTCTTCAACTCCGTACTCTCACAGTAGCAGTGAACTTTGGATTCTCTGTCAGCGACTTCACATATATTGTCTTTCACTTGCGTTGCATGATACCGTCTTTCAAGTTTATCTCGCCGTTTTTCATTTAGCCGGCTTTCAGTAAAAGATATTTGCACTGAGGTCAGAGCTAGAGCTAGGAGTAAATATTGAACGACAGTCTCCATGTCCTGTAGCTTTTTCAGGGCTCTGAAACAAGCGAAAAAAACACACATTAAAGAAAAAGTTTGCCTTTAACTAGTAAAAATCCGTGGCACGTTGAAACAGATAGAGCATCGAGTAAAGGATACTTCCATTAATATATAGTTAAATAGAAACCGCTGGTAATTATATTAGCGTTTCATTAGACGATAGTTGATTATTTTTTTTCATAATAATAGTTCATAATATATTTATTAGACAAGCCCGGGCTGGGGCTTCGCACGGAGATATTCATATTTTCATGTATTCATTTTGAATTTTTATTTGCAATGTTTCAAAACTTCTGTTTTGTTATTATAAAGTAAAATCGGTTATTGATTTTAAGGAAAGATAAATTTCATTCACAATTATTAAGTATTTGTAAACTGTTCCTTCTATAAATAAAGTAAAAATATCCTTAATTATCAACAACACAGGCTCAAAATTTAACTAAAAACTTTTAGGTGTTTGAGATGCTCTTATTTTCTAAGAAGCCTTTGAGACTTCGACCGTAAAAATACTTCCATAAAAATCTTATAAAAATCTTAAAAACTTTCAATATAACGAACGGTACACACAATGGCTACAGGAAGTTATTAATATATTTTTTATACCCATACATCTGTTACACACAATATATGTAATATAAACAACAATTGCTTATGTCATTAATCGTTCAAAATAAGTGTATAATTAGGGTAATTAATGTCATTTTTATTGCAATCAACGCATGCGTTTCGGGTAATGTACCGACACATAGAATGGGTAAGTTTACTTTGTGCCGCACTCAGCCTAATTTGTGGCGAGGGTCGGTCGATTCCAAATGTTCCGGTACACATTACGTGACAACGCACCATTTGTAAAAAGAGAATTGATCGATATTTAGTGAATTTAAGACTGTTTCACTAATGAAACTCCTGTGTAAATTCGATAAAGGTTAAAGAGCTCTCAAATTGACACCAATAATCAATTGAGATGCTTTTGAAATCCAACTCAAAGCCAATATAGCAGAATAGATACCTCAATTTTTCAACTAAGAGATACTAAAATAATTTCTAAAGAACAGTATATTTTTCTGGATGAAAGGTGCCCTATGTTCTCTCCTGTATCCCTGACAAAGTGTATACAACATTTTATAATAATCAGTTGAGTAGTTAAGGCGTGAAAGGTAACAGCCAGACACAGGGAGTTACTTTCATATTTATAAATATTAGTATTGATGGATTGTCAAGTAAAAGATAATATATACATTTTATATCAAGTATATGCACCTGCTATCAAAGAGATTCATACCCCACATACTTCCTTATCCTTAATCCTACTGTGGCATTGCAGCGCACTTGCAGCATCTGTGGCGTTATTTGTGTTACAAGCGACGGTTGCCACTTACCATCAAGTGGACCATTAGTCTGTCTGCCGACTTTAACATTTAATAAAAAATCAAAATATATTTATTACACCATTCTTCGGATACATATTTTTACACTTGACTATACATAGTGATGTAAATATTGAACGCTCAGGGCAGATATATTTTAAATTAAAATGAGAGAAAAAGGAGAGAACATAAAAGAAATGTGACCTATTGATGTTTATTACCTTCTTTGTTCTGCCTTGTTATTAAGTCTCTATTGTTTTTTTTTGTTACCAATTACGTAAACAATACGACAAAAGAAGCGTTACACATCACAAGCCTGTCATCAACGTTCTTAATTAAAAACATCATTGGGCTCTTTCTCGCAAACGACAACATTAATTAGGAAGAGAGGGACAAAAAATCCACCAGTGTAAACGTTGCTTTTTGTTTCGTCTAAACGATTATTAGGTATTGAATTTTTAGTGTCATCGCGGGCTTTCATTAAATGAGTAACGACGCATCAATCAGTCTCTGAGGCAAACATTTTTTAATTTTCTTTTGTCTTAGTTATACTTGTATAGAATATATAAACATTATGTTTTTCTATATTAAAAAGGCTATCAATAAAAGCACAGCCATAGAGTTTGAAAATGTGCTCTTTGAAAACTACAAGGAGAATAATGGGTGAATGCTTTAATACATATAAATAGATAATTGTGAAGGAATAAAAAAGCCGGATGTGACTACGAATAAAGAAATTAAAAAATGTTGAGTAAAGCCGAAGTTTTTAAATAATGTTGAAATAGGAAGTGGAAATCAGGATAAAGGAGAAAAGGTTAAAAAAGTTTCAAAATGTTTATTCTGCTCCAAACGTCGAGCAGAGAAATTTGAAATCAGTGTCACGATCTTGGTCACGTTTAAATTGTGACGCAGACGACATGAAAATCATTGCTTTTGAAGTTATTACAAAAACTGTAGGTAGATTATTCGAAAAAAACTCGAAAGATTGTTGAGTATAGGAAAACATTTAGAAAGATGGGTTATTAAAAATATATCAATATTTAAACATAAAATCGGACTTCAAATATGGATCAGATGTATGTAAATTGATAATAGAAATAATATTTGTATTTCTGACTATAGTAGGAATAAAAACACTTATATAAAATTGTTGTATACTAGCTGTTTCACGCGACTTCGCCAGGCGTTATTATACATGAGTAATAACGCCTGGCATCGTTATCGCTGTGACGACGGTGGCGCCGCCACGTTCTTTATATTTTTAGACGATCACTTGGGAAAAGTACTTATTTCTGGATGAAAGATACCCTATGTCATTTCTTGTATCTCTGACAACGTGTATGCAAAATTTCATGATGATCGGTTGAGTAGTTAAGGCGTGAAAAGGTAACAGACAGACAAGAGTTACTTTCAAATTTATTATATTAGTATATATGTTACTCCCTAGGTGAAAGAATTTTTAAAATCGTCCCAGTAGTTTTTGAGTTTATTCATTATAAACATACAAAATGTACTCTCTTTATAATATTAATACTTATATATTGTTAAAGTAGCATTGTTAAATAAATATCTATTGACTAGATTTTTAGCAGTTTTTACTTTACCTTTAAAATGAAATTAAAGCGAAAATATCTATGGATTTCGACATTCTGACACTGGAGAATTTAGATAATTTTAGCGTAATTTTCTTGTGTTCGACGATATTATACAGATAAGAAACTTTAATTTTACTACCATAGTGATGAAATTGTTTTGTTCCTTAAACCTAATTAATGTGTTTGTTGATTTGTATTTACCGAGATTAGACACATCTTCAACACAATTAGCACTGTTTCCACACCGTGGGATTACTTCTTGATTCTCGTGATCCTCGTTACTCGGATAAGGAAATCTTATACTTTTCGTGGAAAATGCAAATCCTTTAAGAAATTTGTTTTTCACGTTGTTTTGGTGATAATCCTTTAACATCAGGGAAGAGATTATCAAATAAAAATCTACGCGAATGTTTAAACATTTAAAACCATTTATTACATTTTAGAACCGAAATATAATGAAGGTATTCTTTTTAATACTAAGTATAGGATTGATTGATTACTAATAGATTAGTATTTTTTTTAATATTTATTTTATTTATGATGAAAGAGTAAAGTAGGATGAAAAAAAAAGAAAGGATGTAAAAACTAATCTTAAAAAAATAAAATTAAGAGTTTTTTGATAACTATTTAAAAATTGAGGTTATAATAGCTTGGAACACAAAATCTCAATACAATAAACGACCTACGCAAACAATCCATACTAGTATTAAAAATGTGAAAGTAACTGTCTTTCTGTCTGTTACCTTTTCACGCCTTAACTACTCATACGATCATCATGATCTTCAGAGAAAAAGTACTGTTCCTGAGGGATCATCTAAACTTAAGAAACCTAACGCCCGGCAAAAGTGTAATATAGCATTAGATGTCAGGCATTAAGTATATTATGTTTTATTTTTAATTATTAACGCGGCGAAGTCGCTGGCACCAGCTAGTATGTTTATAAAACCGGTTTCCCTATGTTATCCTCAAAATTCTGCTTACAGTTCTTATTTGTTCTGATAGACATCTACAATTTCGAATTTTATTTATCTGATTCTGCTATGAGTCACAGTTCAAACCGTTGAATGTACTGGTTCATATCATTTAGAAAGCCGGGTGTTTCTATTATAAGCTCGCTAAAAATGTTTTCTACCTGGCATTTATTATTGCTTATTTACCTGCCCTCCGGGACCTTCTGTTTTTTTTTTAAAATACAGGGAAGCCTTTTCAACTCACGTTACCTACCTGGTTGTATTGAGTAGGCGTTATACCTGAGCCGTGTAAGTATAGTTGGTTAGCAAGTCTACAAAACTTACAATTCAACGAACTGTTCATGGGAAGGTATGAAACTGTGTTGTATTTGATGAACTCAATATTACTACTTATTATGTGAAAACTTACACACATTGAGGGGAAAAATAAAACGAAAGAGATTTTGATTGATTTAAAAATATATTACTTTGACTGTTTAATATTATCGTCCCTGCGAAAGATCAGTGATATTCCTAAATGTGCGTAATAAAGTATAATAGGTATACTTATTAAAAAAGAAAAACAAATAAATACATATATACAGGATGGAAAAATAAGTCGGGCCCTGGAGGGAAACTACCTTAAATCCTTAAGCTAGCTCATTTTACATAAAGGAGACATTCCTTTATTTTTAAAAAGAAACAAAACTGCATTCAAAGATTTTTTAAAACTCGCTCGGCTCGCCTGGACTCGAACCAACTATAAAATTAAAAAAAACAAGCTGTTTTATTATACTAATCGATAGGATTATTATTCAGGATAAAATTTCTCTAACAAACATTTTTCCATCCTGTATATTATTATATTCAATAATATGTGGGAAACCCAAACAATATTGGTAAATATTTGTTCCATAAAAATATTTTGTTCAATTCTAATATTAAATACCTGAAATTAATGCGCTGAACAGTTCTTTTCAAGTGCAATCCGGACTGATTGGCAAAGTGCCACTGGAGAACCTTCGGATTATTTAAACGTAACAATGAGTTACTCAAATTTGCACTTTATTTTTAGTGGTTTAAATTCTTTATCTCTTTGTTCGCCGTAATAATAAATACAACTAGTTTCAGTAGAGGAAGAAAGTGTCCTGAAAGTTAATTTATTTCTTTTAATGTAATGTATGCAGTGAGAAGTTGTGAAAGGACACTTGGACAATTCATGATTCCCGCGCGCTTTGATGTTGTTATGCTAAAAATATCTTTTGAATTAAAAATTATAATTACATATATGAAATACACCGATTTGTTGTACTTTTGGACTTATGGCTTATTATTTGTTTATTGTGAACTTGTACACAAAATTAACTGAGTTAGTTTCACATTAATATATTAGTATAGATTATTTATTATAAAAACCACATAAGTAATAGATTGGCCACAAATTACACTTGCAGACAAAGGCAAACTTTGAACAGTGCGTTTATATATATACTCGTACCTCGCAAGGAAAACGACTTGGTATATGTGAACTCAGAAACCTAATGCTTTTCAACCCTCGCACGTCAGACAAATTAAGTAGTGACATTTCAGTTTTATTTATGGAAATCACTCAAAGGACTAATAAGGACTCAACCCACTCTAATGTAACCTTTGAAAAGTTCATTTCCACAGTTGACTATACCTCGCATCTGACATAATCTATATTTGTAAACGTTGTAAGTACTTATATGTTACCGAGGTCAAAAAATACTTTTAGAATTTTTGTCAATTTGTCTCCGAGTTTGTACATGTTAATCTCAGAAATGGCTTAGCCGATTTAAATGCAGTTTTCGCTTATGTATTGATGATTACATGCATCAAACTATTGGATACTTTTTATCCTGGAAAAACGTTAGGTACCTGTGGGATTTCAAAAAAAAAACGAATTACACCGCGTACGAAGTTGCGAATACTGTTGCGAGCTATTTACGTCATATAACTAACACATTCCAATGGCACAAGGAGACCATAAATTTTGAAAAGCGAGAAGCTTTGAAATTTTTAAGTAGCCGGGTAGCCGGTAACTTTGAAGTAACAGAAGAAATGGTGGGGCCATTGTATATGTTGCCCATTGTTGTATAGGCCAATTGTATGTTACTACGAACTGTAACTATATTTATTTATTTATTTATTTCTTAGATAGACTAGCAGCTTGCGTTGGTGCGTCTGCATCTGCATTTGAACTTCTAAGTATCTTTGTTATATCTATGCAATAAGATATATTATTTGGATGACTTAGGCATTATTTTTATGCCATGTCACAAAGCGCAGGGCAAATAAATATATAATAATATAATATCTTCACACATTCCACACAGCACCATCTAGTTCCACACTAAGCAACTTAATGCTTGTATTATGGATACCAGATAGGTAGTTGATATAATACATAGATTACTTTTTTTTATAAATACATACATATTATAAAAACAAACATCCATGACTCAGGTACAAAGGTAAATGTTAACACATAAACATTTGCCCCTAGTGGGATTCGAACCCGCGACCGTTTGGTTAACAGCTAGGGTTACTAGCCACTAGACCAAACGTGTCGTCAAATATTGATAATATTTGACATATTATCAATCAATATTGACAAATAAAATATAATAACAATATTGATGAGAAATAAAAAATAATGGAAATCATTCTTTTTCTAATGAAGATACACGTAGGCTAATGGTTTTCTTGTTTGATCTTGTTAGGATAAGTGTAAGCATCGAACTATATACATACACATAGTTCAATGGGTATAAGGGATATATGGGAATGCTGTTTTATTGTTTATCCTTTCAACAAAATACATCAGCACAATGCGGTTTCTTCACAATGGTGGTTACTGCTACCACTGCTACACCCCCACTGTGAGTGCCCAAATCATGACTTATCATCAATAGTTTTTCCTCTGTGAATTCGTTTACAATCTACAAAAGCTTTTCTCTTGTAGCCGAATACTGTCATCCTACATAATAATTACATCTGCATCTTGGATTTCTTATGCAAAAGTTCTCACCTTCAAGTTAAATTCGGAGATCGGCCCTCAAACCATGTTTTCACTTAAGGCAATTACTTACTTATGTTATTAAGTAAACGGAGAAACTTGAGTAATTAGTTATTACTCCTTTGATGCTCTTAAATTTATGTTTATGGTCATTAATTTCATTTTAAAGTTAGATTTAGATAAAGAATAATCACACCATTTATACCGAATAAACGTGCAAGAGCTCTTATACGATTTTTTTAAATTACATTATCATATAGGAAATTGAATCGTGGTATATAATATTATCTAAATATATTATAAATAAGAACAATCTTCTCAAGTGTTTTAAAGTCTTGAGTGTATTTTAAAATAATTGGCGTAAAAGCTGGCATGAAACTTTGTTTAAAAATAGAGAATGCACATGAAAATTCCCAGCCACTAGCGATAGCTTGAAGGCTGTCTTTTAGCGAAATAGACAGCGATTCCGTCAAACCTCTGAATATGCGCTGCAAATTAGGAGCGAAGGCGGAAATATTTTCAAATGAAATAACTATGTAAAATAGGCCTTTTTAATCGAAAGCAAATACATATGAACATGACTATACTTTTAAACTACGAAACAACCTCGCATACAACCTCGCATACTGTATACTTCTCTCTATTTTTGCTAATGATTATAATAGTAAGATTGTTTGTTACACTATAGTCCAATTAGAACACTAAAGAAATAGTATAGATCTTAAGAATTTCTTGGATAACATAAGAAAATGTCAATTCTTCCATTTTATTGACACGTTTTTAATAATAACAGCTTTGTAAAAAAATCTAACGAAAACCTTCATTCATTTAGCTTTAGTACCTATCTAAATTTGATTAGGTACACATGATTAACCAAAAAGTAGACACATACTCCTTTTAATTATTACATGAGTCGAATTTAAGGTTCATTGATTGATTATTTTACTAAATTCCAGTATAATTATATTTATTTATTTCACTCAGTTATAATTACACAAATTCATTGCAGTATTTTAAGCAGAAATTATATAGGTAAACATAATATAACTTTTAAAAGTAACTTATTCAAAGGTAAACTTATTACAGATATAAGTATCTGTTAGCTTACTTAAAACTTTTAAGAAAATATGTTCTTTAGTTTATTTTTCAAAAATGATGCTTTTTCTAAAAGAAAACTGTTTATCTTTAATTGTGTATATTCGAAACATTTATGCTACATCAGAAGATATCTTTTAACTTGGACCATACCCTAAGAGGGGAACCCGGTACACCCACTCGGAAGCTTCGTGAACTAATAAACGACTGACACTAATTGGTGTTGAGCTCCGCTCGTCTTGAAGACCACTGACAATGAAATTCTTTAAAAAAAATCCCAAAATAAAAACCGTCTCTTTACTCCGACGCTATTTATTAGGGACAAAGAAAAGTAAAGTAAAAAACCTTTTGGGATTTCCATTAAAAGGAATCGTAAGTAATAGAAAATATCTACAATTGCAAAATGCGACTGTTCTTAAAGTTTATTTATTTAATAAAATAATTAGTTTTTACTGTACCTTTCAGATAATATGTGCAAGTTGTAAAACCTTAACGTTTTTACAACTTAAAGATTAGGTACTGTATTTTGTTTTTATATAATGGTTATAATATGTGTTCTAGTGAACCTTTTCGTTCTAGTGAAAATTTACCATATTGTGTCAGTTACTTATGGAGTATGGTATAGATGTAAAATTCTAAGTATCATATTACCTATGTGTGTTTTTTTACTTTCTTCGTTGGCGACCCGAAGCTAAGTATTAGTTTAAAGTATCGTCTTTTACAATCTTACTGTAATCTGTGGTTTACCAGTTTAATTATGTGGGTAACACTTTTTTCTTAAGAATTATTAATAATGTGTGTTGTTTGATATTGTTTGATAATTATAAATTAATTAATTATGCTGTACAATGCATAATTTATTAATACAAATTTCGCTGACATTTGAGGATAAGGCCTCAAATACATCACCGCGCGGATCAAACTGAACAGGTCGATACATGTTTGTAGAACTTGTACATGTTCTACATTTTGCATAGGTACTACATCTTACATTACATTTCTACATGTTGTAGGTTATGTAGACAAGGAACACTGTATGGTGCTCAAAGAGTAGGGCACCGCAACTTTAAGAGTTCACAAACAAAGTTTCTGAATGTATCTTCGACATACGTATTTCTGTAGGTATTATACCTACATATATTATCCTAACATTTCTAAATAATATTATAAATGAGTAAGTTTTTTATTTTTGGATGTTTGTTACTCAATCACGCAACAACGGCTGAATTGATGAAATTTGGCACACAGATAATTTATTGAGGATACTATTTTTCCTTGAAATGTTGTAGGTATACGCGTTGTCAGGGATACAGGAAAGCACTTATTGAACCTTTCCTTCAAAAAAAAAGGACTGGTATTGAGGCATCTATAAATAACATGTGAGCATTTATTATTAAAAAATATTCTAAAACCCAAGAGAAAAGGGGCGCGAACGAAGTAGCGTGCAAAAGCCAATAATCAATACGAAAAAGATTCTACCGTCGTCTAGTATTATATTATTAGCTCACTAGCTGATGCCCGCTACTTCGTCCGAGTTGAAAAATATAATATCTGACGATCCGTCTCGGTAACCTACATTTTACCAGGATAAAAAGTATGCTATATGTTAATCCTGTTAATAAATTATTTGATGCCAAATTTTATCCAAATCAATCCAAATATATTTATTACATTAGCGCAACCATACTTCCATCCTCACAGACTTTCGCATTTACACAGGATTTTATTTATGCCACTATATTTGCGACTAGCTCGTAATGTTGATTCCCATCATAAATAAAACCGGTAGGAATTGTTCTACTTGCACCTTGTACAATACAGTTGCATGTATAATACAGGTTTTTAATTAAAGCGTAGCCTTAAACTCAAGGTTGCTTTTACACACTAAAATAATAACTCCGTCTTTTACATTCTCGCTGCCAAACCACAGGACGGATTTTAATGAAATTTGATATGGAGAAAATTTAAGCTTTGTGACCATAACCTGCTTTAACTTTTCACGTGTGAATCCGCGGTAAAAACTAGTCATAAGTGACACTATGATTTGCTAAAACATTGCTAAGATTTTGTTAAGATGTTTCAACATGACTTAAGTTATGTTATAAAAAATATATTTTTTAAGGTGTTATATATATTTATCATTTTTCAACGCGGACGAAATCGGTGGATTACCTAGATGTTATGATACTTTTAATCCTTGAAAAATGTTTGGTTCCTGTGGGAATAAAAAAAAGCTTACTAAATAGCGAGAACAGCTAGTCTTAAATACTTATACAAAAGACTCGAGATTTTGATCGAAAGTATCAGTTATAGCTTAAAACTATTTATTGGCGTAACTGTGTACAAAACCTAGCTTATTATTAAGCTTTTAAAACTCTTTAAACTTGTGGATCAGGTTTGTCTGGTGCATTCGTAATTTTATCAGGTTTCTCTGGTACGCCTACACCAGCGGCGATGTCGTTATTGTAATCTTGAGGTAAGTTAGTAAAGAGGTAATACTTGAGGCTTTAGGTAGGTATAAAAGAAAACCCTATTCACGTTTATAAAACAGACTGATAATCTTTTTTATTGTGATAACAAAAACCACCATTAATTTACAATAGATGTGGTATTTTTTCGCCTAAGTTTTTCAGACTATAAGGCTATCAATATAACGCATCGCATCTTGATCGCATCACGCTACTTGCTTATGTAGCATCATAGCATATCAGGTGACATTATTAAATTCCTTGGATTACTCCGTCGATAGAATTACCCAGATAAATATGCTAAGTACTCGGTTCCTAATTGGCATATTATAGTGTAACACTCATGTTCTTTGCAAAGTCGTACTGATAAATTATACTTATTGTATATTGAGCATTGTACCTGGTCTGAAGAGTATAGGAGGCCATACAATTTGTACTACGCTGCGAACTTTATTACTGTTCAAAGTTGCCTTAACAAGTATTCACTTTATTTTATGATATTTCAATGATTTTCGTGAAGTGTGATGATGATTACTTACATCTAAACTGAAAAAATCTCTTTCGATTAAATACTTATTACTTTGTTATTGGGATATATGTAAGTAGGTGCATATTAGGTTTTGAAGCCTACTCGACTGTAAATAGGTATAAATAAATAAATAAATAATTGAGAACACAGACCACCTACAGAAACATTGCAAGGTTTAAAACGAAGGTCATACTTGCGCGCTGTTAATCTTGCTACAGGTCTATTGGTCACGTAGCGTCACATAAAGAATTGTTGGTTAATTTTATGAAGTTGCTTAGTGAACTACGAAATTATTATTTTATTTTATTTATTTAGGTAGAAACATTCACATTTTAAAATAAAATAAAAATAGGATTAATTTTTAAATTTTTAAACACCCTTAAATTGTCGAAACGTTTGGTCGACATAAGCGGCGATTATAGAGCTGGCTATTACCTCGGGCAATTAGCATTGTCATACAGCTAGGTAATGCAGCTTTATACTGTATAAAATATAGTTTTTTAATATGTAAATGTAATATAAATTTTGTTTAGCCTTAAGTATTGTTGTCAAATAAATGGCATTTAATTAGTTTGATAGATAACTTGAAAGAATGGAATAAAGTAGATTTTAAAATATAGAGAACATTTTAATAGCCGAATTAAAAAATAATTAAAAAGGGTGAATTTGTGGATTCTGCCGATACACAAAATTCCAAAAATAATAACATGCTTTTCCTCAAGAGGATTTCCCAACGTTGAAAGAGTAATACTAGTAAATCATATATAAGCACGTTACTGTGGATTGGATATTATCTAGTTACTGTAATTAACTTTGTAAATTGTATGTAAAAGATATTTCATTAAAAAATATCAAAAAATAATAATATGTATCCTCACGTGGCTGTTACAACTTAATTTTTAATGACATTTACTCATTAATATCTAAGTCCACGTGAAGCCGTGGCGCGGCGTGTTGCTTGTAAATAGGTACCTACCAATATAAATATTATGTAAAATAAGTATTTTGAAAGTCATAAATATAGGCCCGCTACCGTTACGATAAGGGGAAACATTGATATTGTTATTGCAATATTATGTTAATACCCACACAAACATGATAAACAACCTCCAAACTTCAAAACACGCACACCCGTGATCACGTGTACGAAAAAAAAGAACTTACCCGAAAATTCGCAAAACTCGTCCCAAGTTTCCTTTTGATCACGCACAAAATAATAACCACAATTACCGTGTGTATCTTTCGGTTAAGTTATCGAATGAGCGAACTCGAAAGTTCGACAACAATATACGAACACGTACGCCCCGGGCCGAAAGCGTGATGACACTGGAGGACTAAACGCTTCTCACCCTCTAGACGGGGCGTGGAACCCGAAAAACGGAGCGGCGAGTGGACGCCACAATACCGTTACGAGATAAAGACTTCCGCGAACGTTGTCAAGGATTTCCTTATTTATAAAACTTATAAAAGGTATTTCGGTTTTACTCAGTGTTGTCGTGTTGTCGTGTTGAAAAATGAAGAGATTTTTTGGCCTAAATTGGTGTACATAAAATTTTATCAGCCTGTATATATTATTAAATTTATCAATGTAGGCATAGACCTTTTCTATGTGTGTTGAAATGTGGAGTACATCACATAACAGCTGCTGTAAACAAACTCCTATAGGGTAGGCAGCGCACTAGCACTCCCCTTGGTGTTGCTTGTGTCCTTAGGCGACGGTAACCACCTTTATATTATTAAAAAAAATCTATATTGCCCGGACAGAAGCAGCCTGGATCCACCGTCAGGTGAATGGGAATAGAAAAAGACTTCTGTAAAGGGATGGTTACTGCCGCCAGACGGGTGCCCTACAAATACTTACCAGATCCAGAGGCAAATTTGAAAACTCTTAACCACTCGACCAATAGGCTCTTTCTAAAAAAATTTGTTCTCTCACGCAATAAAATAATTTGTGCTTGAAAATTAAATTATCACCGTTACGTTGCAAGAATAAACAAATTTCAACAATTATTCACACATTCAACTCCCTGTATGCGAGTTAATCAAACATAAAAGCTACTAACACAAAGTGTGTATCCTTAATAACATTATGGGGGACAGGTGTTGGAGATATGACTCATCGTTTCATAGCATTAGGGAGTATTGGGAAGTTATCGAAACAAAGGATACGTTCGACAAATTTGATGTATTTTATCTGTGATCATAAAACTTTAGGGTGAATTTTGTCGATTTTATTTTGTGTTTCCTCTAGCTTTGAACTCGCCGTTTCGTTCCTATCTGAAATTCTTATCTACAATTTAAAATTTAGCACACAATATAAGCAATATTGCAAAATAGCTCGTTTGGACCGTATTATTTTTGAAATGCCGCTGCAGGAAGTTAGTGAAATACGAGGCCTTTATAGTTGCTTTCATATTACGGCGAGTACTTCAGTAGGTACGAGAAACTCTTTCGTTTTATTCTAATCTCACATTAGAACATTTATTATGTCATTGTTGATTAATTGCCATTTTAAATTCTCAAGAATTTTTTGGAATGTTTCACTAATTCTTTTATTAAAAACGATAATTCACGTTAAATACAGGGTAACGGTCCACTTAATAGTAGACACTTTATGAAGTAGGATTTTTACTGCTGACCGTCAAACTAGGCACCATACATTTAATTTACTTGAAAAAATATAAGCCAAAGAAAGATACTTTAAGTATTTCTATTACAATTTTGAGTGCCTATCTGAGTAAAGCTTTCATTGTATATGCAAACACAAATAAAGGAATATTATAGACACAATACAAATTCGCTTCAACTTGGAGTGGAGCAATAAATATTACGTCTTCTTCTAAGGATTGTAGATCAATAACACTTAGGTAAGTTATTCTTCAAGGGCCTCTTTAGAGTGACTTATTATACTTTGACATTACTGTGTGAACCACACAGATGTGAACAGTATTTTTTTAACATTTGCACTTTTCTTTGTGAAAGTGTGGACAGCAATGTTAGAAGTTCCACCTATCCCTACCCTTTTTTTTACAAGTGGAATCCATCATGGATCCATCATGGTGGGTTATGTCGGGCGCGCCTCCGCGTCCGCTATAGGCGACGTTACGAGATTGGACAAACACTCTTCCGTAACTCAGCCGCGCTAATACGCAACCGTCGTCGGGACGACGCACCCGCAATGCCATAGTGCGCCGTGGTAGAGTCCTAATTTACCGTCCTATTCCTATCAGGGATCCAGGAGGCGCCGTCTGTGTCCAGTTCGTCGGCGACGGAGGGGATAGGACAGGACTTCGACCTCTCGCTCTCTCTCCACGCCTCCTTCTGCGAGATGACATCTTCGCAGAAGGAATGAGTCGCTCGACCTATCCCTACCCTGCTAATGTATTCCCCACTAGTAAAGATAAACGATTATTGTTTTCCCGAAAAACTATGAAGAAAACTTAAACTAGGATTAATTAGGATTAATACTTAGAAATTAAAACACACACATATCGCGAATATAATACAATAAATTATGTATTTAATTTTACTCAGCCAGCTGTGCATTGTATATGTTACAAACAAAATTGTATACTTTATCTAGCAGATGTACCTACTCATAACATAACATAGGTATGAGCAGGACCTCCAATAGCATTCACGCATTCACGTTACGAATAAAAAGTTTGGGTTAAATAAGCAAGCAAGAAAGGCAATGTTTTGTAAATACGGCAATGTCAATAAACGCACGCGCATGCAGACCGACAGTTTGAAGAGTTCAGATTACCCACATCAACTACTGCAATCAATAAGTGCGAGCAAGATGTCCGATGAAAACTTAGAATCTTAGAATCACGCTGGAGTAAAAATTTATGATTTTTAGTAGTTTCATATGTTTAGTTTGCATATAAGATGTTAACGTCATATTATTTGTAGTTCTTTAATCTAGTACATGACTGAAAAATATTTTCAAATGAATTCTCATTAGAAGAGTTTTTAAGCAGACCTTTTTTAAACTAGCGGTTGACGGCCTACGCAGATAAATATACAAGTTATTAAAAAAAATTATAAAACAATGTTTTAGAACATAAATGACTTCACATACTAGGTGGAAGAAAAAACAGAAATATCTCAAATTTGATCCTAAAATAAGACGTTTAATATCACGAAAAATTATTAAGTGACACTTTTCTTGAATGAAAATTTACAGAAATCGTATGTTTTTATCCACCAAGCACTAATAAATGATGTCAATATTTCTATAAGTTTCACATATAATTTTTCTAAAATCTCGCTACCGCGTAGACCTTCGACCGCTAGTTTAAAAAAAGGGTTGTTTAAAAACTGTTCTAATGAGAAAATTGTCCCAATATTTTAAAATATTTATCCACCATGCACTAAATTATAATACTACAAATAATATGACCTTAATCTTATCTGCAAACTAAACACATCATGGCATTATGATCCGTCGGGAATCATAAATTTTAACTTCAGCGTGATTCTGAGGGATGTATGCTCTTAACAATTTACCCAAACTTTGCTTTTGTAATGTGACATCATTAACACAATCTACAATAAACAAAAAATAATCGTAAATATGTTTCTAAGAGCGTAAACTCGAGAATGGCTGGACCTATTCGGTTCTTATGTAGAGAAAAATTTAAAAAAATACAGACTAACATACTCATTTTTCTTTTAACCATCCAAAGTTCCTAGCTGACAATCATCTGTAACAGACCAATATATTTTGACAGAACGACGTATGTTAGGTCAGCAACATAGTAATTCTATATATATAGACTTATAAGATTATATTGTATGTGTGTAAAATAATTAATTTACATACCTTGTAAGTTTAAGCAAAAGGTGGAGGAGGCCTTTACCCAAAAAGGGATCCATATTTCATAAATTAGAAGGAAGCCTAACAAAACACAAACAACTAGATTATAAGAATTTATAAAATCACATACTAACTACTAATTTTAATTGTAATTTTAATTGAGATATGGAAATAAAAGGCTATATTATTATTATATTACCTTGTAAATTAAGGTTTATAAAATAAAGATTTTATTGTCCGACTTAACGCCATCACCTTGATTACTACCCTATCTCATAGGTTTCTGCTGCCTTATTAAAACAGCAGACGACTTGCGATCGCGTGTGCTGCCATACAGAAATGATGCACTTTAATTTTAGTTATTTTCCGTAAGAGGCCTTATCGCAAACCACCCTTTGTTATGAGTTATGTGATATATAAAGTATAAAGTGAAAATAGAAGGCACGAGTTACTTTTTATTAATATTTATTTGTAGCAAAACGACGACATGTTTCTCTTCGTATTTTTATATATCAATATATTATAATTCGTAATACAATTTTCTGACATATGAAGTGTCGATGAATAAACTACCATAGAGGTCGATTAACTAAAAACCTCAACACTCCCCCTCAAGATTAACTTATCTTAATTACTTAATCTTGTATTACTAAAATTTACATATACATTATAACACACTTATATTACATTATTATATTATAACCATCATTTTATTACATTATGCTAGGTAGAAGATAAAACAAAACATTAACTATATCTAATCTAGTTATATTACAATAAAATCTTTAGTTTGTTTAGGAAATAATTGTGTTTAATAACACCTAAAGATTTTGTAAAAATATCTGCAATGTTTTCATTAGTAGACACATATGCAATTGAAAATATATTCTTCGTAAAATAGTCTTTAATAAAATGATATTTAATGTCGATGTGTTTGGTTCTTTTACTATTTTCATTACACTCAATCATCTTGATAGCACTTTGATTATCTACAAGTAAATACGATTTTATATCACTACATCCAAAATTACAAAGTATACCTTTTAAATAGACAAGCTCTGAGGTAGCCATGGCTGCTGCCATATACTCCGCCTCTGCTGAAGATAAAGCAACGGTCTGCTGCTTCTTTGTGAACCATGATACTAAATTACCATTATGAAAAATACAACAACCACTCACGCTTTTCCTGTTCTCTTTATCGCTTGCCCAGTCCGCGTCGGTGTAGCACAACAACTGTTTTTCCGAAGATTTTGTGTACGTTAAACACTTATTAGAAGTAATTTTCAGATATCTTAGTACCCGTTTAGCTGATGTCCACATTGTCTGTGTTGGTTTGTCTAAATATCTGCTCAAGTAAGATATCGCAAATGTTATATCTGGTCGCGATATTGTTGCAATATATATAAGACATCCAATTAACTCTCGATACGATACATCATCTATTATTTCTTCTTCTGTTATTGATGTTCCTTGTTCCATAGGTGTCTGTGCTCCCTTACAATTATCCATGCCAAATTTCTCTAATATTTTCTCTATCATTTTTGTTTGACTAATCTTTAGTGTTTCATCTTCTCTTCTTATTTCCATACCCAAGTATTCCTTGATATCACCTAAATCTCTCACTTTAAATTCATCTTTCAGTTTTGAAATTGTTTTTGATATTTCGATTTGTTTTCCTGTTACTATTATATCGTCAACCCAAATAAGTAACCATACGTTTGCTTTGGAATACAAACAAAAATCATGCTTTGATTGTTCAAATCCTTGTGTTATGATATAGTTGTGGAATCTTTCGTTCCAACACTTTGGAGCTTCTCTCAGTCCATATAATGATCTCTGTAATTTCAAAACTTTACCTTGTGTTACTTTCACTCCTTCCGGTGGTTTTATATATATTTCTGTTTTGAGATATCCGTTTAAAAATGCAGTTTGTACATCTAACTGTTTTATAGGAAAATTTTCTTGTACTGCTTGACTAAACATCATTCTAATCGTCGATACCCTTGCAACTGGTGAATATACATTATATATGTTTTCTGTCTGAAAACCTTTTGCTACTAATCGGGCTTTCTTTCTTCCATCTTGTTTAGTTTTAAATATCCATTTTGTATCAATTGCTCTTTTACCTGTTGGTAATTCAGCTTCTTTCCACGAATTCATTTCTTCTAATGACTCTATTTCATCTTTAATTGCTTTATTCCATTCTGATCCTTTGCTGATAGCTTCTTTATATGTTTTGGGATCAGAGTCGCTTAATAAGCAGAAAGCTATATTTGCATCTTGAAAATCTTCATCTATAATATAATCTTCATATCGTTTTGGCTTTCTTATCGTTCTGCGTGGTCTTTCTCCTATAGTAACTCGTTGTTCGACTTCGTCTTGTTCTTGTTCCTCTATTTGTGTGTTATTTCTGGGAGTACTTTCTCCTTGTTCATTAATATTTTTATCTCTTTGTACTTGTTCTTTATCTTTTGCTCGCTTTTCGACTATGGATTCCTCTTCCTCTTCATATTCGTATATATTTGTTTGTTCTTCCTCTTTCGTATCTCTAATATTTTCTTTGTAAGTAATATCATTTTCATCAAATCGTACGTCCCGTGATATTACGATTTTGTTCATGTCAGGATCCCATAGACGGTATCCATTTGAAGAATATCCAACCATTCGCATCTCTTTGGATCTAGGAGCTAATTTATCTCCTCTAGGCATAGTTACAACCCATGCTTTACTTCCAAATATTCTGAGTCTTGATAAATCATTTCTTCCTCGCATTATAGTTTCAGGCGTTACGAAATTGATAGCCGCAGATGGACATCTATTTAATTGATATGTCGCACATGCTATAGCTTCACACCATAAACTTCTTGGCAAATTTGTCTCTAATAGTAGTGTTCTTGCTCGATCATACAATGTTCTATTCATGCGTTCTGATACTCCGTTCTGTTGAGGTGAATACGGCTGTGTATATTGAATGCTTATGCCTCGTTCTCTGCAAAAAGATTCCAAATCAAAATTTTTAAATTCTCCGCCATTATCGCATCGTATCTTATTTATTTTTGTTCCATATTCAATTTCAAATCTTCTTATATAATTAATTAAATTGGCTGTCGCCTCACTTTTGTGTTTGAGAAAGTATGTTTGACAAAAATGAGAGCAATCATCTATTACGACTTGATAGTATAATTCACCATTTATTCCAGGTGTTCGCATCGGGCCTGCTACATCTGTATGTATTAACTCACCTATATATCTTGATCGTGGTCTCTTGACAGGTAGAAAAGGTAATCGGGTTGATTTACCCATCATGCAAGAACTACATGTTTTTGCACTAAATGGTAAATGCATATATCGCAGACTTCGGCGATTGAGATGGCCTAACCTTTTATGCCATATATCATCCGAGTTTGAGCTAGAATTTGCACTATAAGACACGTTAAGACATACATCCGCATTCAAAATAAATAATTTACCTACACATGAACCACACACATGATAATATGAATTTCTTTCACATATTTTTACATAATCTTTGCTAAATATTACATTGTAATTGTTTTGAACCATTTTCTTGACTGACATAAGATTGAATGACAGATTTTTTATTATTAAAGCTTCTAAATTTATTTTTATTTTGCCACATGACATTTCAATAAAACCTTTTTTCTCAGTAGTAATATAATCTCCATTCGCAATAAATATTTTTGTTGGTTGTTCTAATCGGACGATGTTTGTCATATATTTTTCGTAGTTTTCATTAATGAGGTGTTCGGTACATCCAGAATCAATAACCCATTGAATGTTATATTCGCTGCTGTTGTTCGCATTTTCGTAAACATTTTTAGTTGTAATAAAGCCAAATCTTTTCTCTCTTTCATTTCGGTTTATAGCGATGTTACCATAACCATACCACTGCTGTCTTGGTGCTCTGTACGCTGACCTTCTTCCGGACCTTCCTCTGCCGCGCCATGAGTTTATTCGGCAGTCTTTCGAGAGATGTCCTGGTTTATTGCATTTGAAGCAAGTTATAAAAGCATTTTCTTGAGTTTCAGCTGTATTTCTGATTTTATCAGTTATTTTCAATTCTTCATCCAATAGCCTTGCTCTTACAAAATCAAGTTTTATCGTGGCTGACATCAAATTTGTGTTACACTCTATTGCTGTTATGACTGTATCATATTTTGATTGCAATCCCGTTAATAGATAGGCAATTTTGTCACGATCTGTTAAATTGTCATCGGAACATTCCAGTTCTCTTATAATATTATCAAATTTTTCGAAATAATCTTCTAATTTTTCGTTTGCCGATTGTTTTAAATTTATTAATTTTCGTCTTAGCTGTATAATGGAAATTATACTTTTTCTCTGAAATAATTCTTTTAGAATTCTTACCATGTCTCTGGCAATTTCACAGGTCTTGATTGTGTTCAGATATTTATCTGGTACGCACTGCACAATTATATTTTTTGCTTTTGCGTTGTCTTTTTGAAAAGTTTCTTTATGTTTTTCTTCTTCATTTTTAATTATTTGCAGTACACCTTTTTCTTCTAAGATACATTCTAAGCGAAAAATCCAGTTGTTAAAATTTTCCGCTTTTAATTGTGGAAAATTTTGCGAATTTGTGGCCATTTTATTTTCTTCCTTTTATTATTTCGTGTTTTCACTTTTATTTTTATGAAGGGAGAATCTTATTTTATTTATTTTACATTAATTTTTTTTACACTTCACTTTATTTTATTATTTGCCCATAACCTCTTGATGTATAAAGTGAAAATAGAAGGCACGAGTTACTTTTTATTAATATTTATTTGTAGCAAAACGACGACATGTTTCTCTTCGTATTTTTATATATCAATATATTATAATTCGTAATACAATTTTCTGACATATGAAGTGTCGATGAATAAACTACCATAGAGGTCGATTAACTAAAAACCTCAACAACCAAAAATACGATTTAGTGTGACATTACACAAATTGATAGAATGTTTTCGTCTGTCGCAAGTTGGTCGCAAATCGTCTGCTGTTAGACAATAAGGCAGCCAGTCATATTAATATAATCCCATAAGGAAATAAGAGAGTGTTCTCTGTGTAGGCTAACTGCTAGCAATTTCATTACGAAATGCTCAAAACATTTTTGCCTTCTTTTAAGAATGCGATGTAAAAGGAAAATTTGAAGTACCTACTCTTATTCTTATGTCAAAATGCATTCATTGTCTTTTGTATTTTGAAGTGCTTTTATTGCGGACACCGTCTCCTATTGTTTTCTTCTTTACTTACACTTACAATTATTTGACAATGAAAAAACTTTATTTATTATGCTCGAGGGTTTACGAGTGGTTGTTGTAATATAATACTTAATAATAATGTTACAAGGCTCTTAAGTCTTTTGTATTTTTTTTTTGTGAAAAAAAAAGACAATGAAATAGAGCCAACTAAAAAATACTATCTGCACATACGTAAATATTTATTTAAGAAAAGCAAGTTGTCTGTGACACCTTTAATTCTTACATAATAACTACAAACTTTTGTATACTAGGGATTTAAAAAAATATAGTTGGCTATATTTTTGTAATAAATAAAACTTTGTAAATAAAACTTTTGTTTTATTACAAATATATGTTTTATTATATTTTGTTATAGTTTTTATTTATTTTATTTACTTAACAAAATCCACAGCCTAAAATCATACACAATCTTTACTTCTTTGTAATATTAGTATGATTATAATATTGTAATATTATATCCCTAAAACTACTAAACCGATTGAAAATTATTATTTGTCTGCTTAATTGTTAAGTACTCGTACTTAGATAAGTATAAGCCCAATTGAAGTAATTCTTCCAATATTAAAGTTCATAATATCGCTTGTTTGCGAGAAACGTGACATTACTCAAAACATTGAACTCAGCGATTTTTTTCTATTTGCTACAGAAACGGTATTACGCCGTGGTCGAAAATGAGGGTTAGAGAGGTTTTGACGTTATGGTCTGTCGCGCTTCATCTGCTGCTTTGTTTCGAGAACGTTTTATCTCAATAAACGCGTGCCGTTTTAAGAGTGATTTGCATTTGATTACATCTACGGCTACATTATTCAGTGTTGAGATTTTTTTTTGCAAACATATGTTGCGTATCTTACGCATTCCTTTAACGATAATAACATAACTATTCCTTTGACAATATTGTATTCAAAATTATTATTGTCAACAATGACCTAACTATAAATAATTTAATAGTTTAAAAATTATTTATCTACAATAACGTCACATGCGATATCCTAGTTCAAAAACTTGAAATTATAATTATAGTACCAAAACAATTTAAGACAGTCAATCTTGAAATATTTACTGAAATATGCTTATTTAATTTGTTTTGAATTTTCAAACGCTTAATACCCAAAAGTTGCATTTTTTGAGTTATGTCAATCTTCTCGCAAACAAGCGATTATGACGCATACATAGGCCCAAGTTACTTTATAAATCCATAATATGATGTATAATACAAATATATCAACTGATCGAAAACCATTACACCCTAATCTCCTATATTTTATTTTTTATTGCAAACGATTACTTTGAATGATCGCCGTGTGATATCGTGTGTATTTAATTTTTCATGCACATTTTTCAAATTTATTTCACTTTTTTTGGTGTAGGTTTTTTGATGTAGTATGTATTGCTTTTACCCGCGACTTCGTCCACCCCCCCTTGACTAAGATCTTTATTAAATGTAAGTACATATTTTTATCAGAGTAAAACGCGCCTAAAGAAATTTCACTTTAAAAATTACACAAGATGAGAACATTTACGTTATATATACAGATGATTTATATAATAATCTACTTTGAAATGTATGAAATGAAAGGACGATGTTCAAATTGTAATCCACATTATTTATGAAAAGTACTATATTACCGTACAAAAAAGAATAATGGAACGTAGCCACGGGCGGGGTTTATCCTATACATTAATGCGAAATACGACTCCTCATTCACTAAGAATCAAAATATGATATTAGAAATCACAGCACCCTACAATATGAAATTATGTTAATATGATTCAATCCATTTTAAAGAAAATCTACCTTAAACCTTTGCAATAAAGCATAATCTCCTCTATTGTTGTATTTTAAATGACCATAGAAGGGCTAGTCTGTTGTAGTGTTGAGAATAATAAAGTTTTTTCTTTTTTCATTGTCCGTGATGTTTGAGTATTATAATTAGAGTTTAGGGTTGAAATGCAATAAATAGAAAAAAAGCGAAGTCAAATAAGTAAAGTAGAATTTTACCTACTTATTACTTTGTTTTTATAATGAAAAATGAATGGATTTTAATTTGAAATAAAAACCAGGTAATCAAAATAGAACTTGTTATTAAAATTTATTAAGAATATGCTGCGTCACTTTAATTTCAATAAGACAATTATACAATAAGATTTAAAATATCGGAGTCGATAATCGAGTACCTTACACTGATACCTACACTTTTTTGTATTTTTTATAAATATAGAATACATTATTTTACATTCAATTAGAATATAAAGTTTCAGTTAGAATAATATTTTTTTGGGATTTCTCTATTGGAGGAACTTTTGATTAGAGCTTGCAGAAAGCAAAAATCTAGTTTAATGCGACACCAAAATCGATAACAACGTAGATCAATACACTATGAAAATAAACTAAAATAAACTACTTTCACGTTAACAACTTCGATAAGCTCACGTATTCGTTCTGCAGCGTAGACTAAGTTTTGTAGTAGCTTTATTGTATGGTCCCAATTTCAGTTTAGAATCGTAACTTACAACTAAAAAGACTATCGACTTCACCAGATCAAGTTATTAGTTATTACCATTAATTAATTTTATTAATCTATTGATATTTTTTTATATTTTAATATGTAAAAATACATATTTTAATGTTATTTCAGCTTTACTAATAAGCCCGCTCTACTTAAGACCGTTTATCAATTAAAATCACGCTGGAGTCAAAATTTATAATTTCAGTAGTTTCAGATGTTTTAGTTTGCAGATAAGATGTTAACGTCATATTATTTGTAGTTGTATAATCTAGTAAATAGCTGAAAAATATTTGAAAGTGAATTTTCATTAGAACATTTTTAAACAGCCCTTTTTTTAAACTAGCGGTCGACGGCCTACGCAGATAAATATACAAGTTATTAAAAAAATTATAACACAATCTTTTAGAACATTAATGACTTCACATACTAGGTCCAAGAAAAAACAGAAATATCTCAAATTTGATCCTAAAATAACACGTTTAATATCACGAAAAATTACTAAAAGTGACACTTTTGATTATACTTTTCTTGAATGAAAATTTACAGAAATCGTATGTTTTTTTCGACTATTATCTAATAAATGATATGAATTTTTGGAAAATCAATATTTTTATAATTTGTCGCATATAATTTTACTAATATCTCGCTTCTGCGTCGACCGTCGACCGCTAATTTTAAAAAAGGGTTGCTTAAAATCTGTTCTAATGAGAAAGGTATCCCAATATTTTAAAATATTTTTCGTCTATTACCTAGATTATAAAACTACAAATAATATGACGTTAATATCTTATCTGCAAACTAAACACATCATGGCATTATGATCCGCCGGGAATCATATATTTCTGATTCTAACTCTGTAACGGCCTTAAAACGTGTTAAAAACAAATTTAAGTAGCGTTTAAAATTTAAATGACTTAACTGACATTAAGTGACAGTGCAAATGGTGTTTATATCGTTCATTTTCCCATTTTATCGTACGAAGCCGGGACTATGAAGATATTAATAGGTTATTTACATTTATCTAATTTACCGTTGTATTTATAAATCTCTATCCCGATAGTAAAGGATAGGGAATAGGGATCTGTCAATCCACTGAAACACATAATGCGTACATTCATTTATTTACCGGTGTGTTACGATTTCATCATGCAAGAGCCACCTAAAGAACGTCACCTACATGGGCGGTATTGCGAGATCAGATTCCCTGAAAGATCGCGCCCGTACGAAATACATTTCCTGTTAGGATTACAACACGCACGACTGTCGTAACACCACATGGGTGGTATTACGACACATCTACATGCGATTCTCTGAAGCATTGCAACCTTACAAAATTAATTTCCACATGATTTTCGAACGTATTAATCAGTATGAATCACCGCACACATGCCCCGAGGGCCGCCTTAAATACTTCGGTCGGAGAACAATCGGCGGCATTTGGATCTAACATCGACCGGTGTCACTTCAAAGTAGATATAAGCCAATGTATTTCTTTTAATTAAATTAGTTATAACTAAAATAGTTTTTTTTTGCATCCTCTGCTGCCACCGAACTTAGCTGGTGGTCTTCTATAAAGGGTTGGTTACTGTCACCAGATATATAATAATTTACACTTTATTGCATTTTAAAATATGCCACGGATGCTAAAAATGTATTAAAAACTAGCTGGTGCCCACGACTTCGTCCGCGTTGAAAAATATTAAGTAGCCTATCCTGTGTCCCGTACGTCCATATGTTTATCTACCAAGTTTCATGAAAATCAGTTAATTCGTTTCAGAGTTATGGAGGAACATACATACATACAGAAAAAAATTCTAAAAATTGACAATTTAGTTTAAGTATAGAGCCTATAAACACGATATCTCTGAAAACAAAGTAACTTACTCCATGACCGACCCTTACAGATTTATTATTAGTATTGATAACACTAAAGCAATCAGATAAATCCAACAAAATTCCAATATATGAATTGATCCAAAAAAAATAAAAAAATGGAACAAATTGTGGTGAAATAGTAAATATACGCGTTATCGAAACAGCCGTTCGGTTATTTCGATTTATGGGGATTAGCAGAGTTGGAGTATATCGGTGTTGGGATTATTTATGTCAAATGTATCGTGGACGGAGCCTGGTTTGCAACACGCTCGTGTTGTTTGAGTGATTTTCCATGCGTGATTTTGTGGTATTAGTCTCAAAATCTGTTTTGACCGAACATAAACAAACATTTATTTATGAAACAACTCGTAATCCACGCGTCTAGTGCATTTATAAAGCCTTCGGAAGTTTGATAATTTATTAGACACATCAATTTTTTGAAACTACATTAATTACTTAGTTTTTTATGTTAAGGTCCACTTGGAAACGCTGTTGGACGCAGTGTAGCCATATACCTACATATTATGATAACGTAAACTAACCGTGTCTGTATATCAAATAATTTAACAAAAAAAAAAAACAATATTAACGTTGTTACGTATGGTACCGAAGTCAAAAAAATAATTATTAGAATTTTTGTCTGTTTGTCTATGTACGCTAATCTCAGGAACGACTTCATCTGTCTTTTTGTCTTAATATTGAACAGGAACATTAATCTAAAGATTTTATTCATAAAGTAATAACTAACAGTAATAAAATGTAAAATATCAATGAATTAAACCATTATAAAAAAATTCACAGCCTTACCTATAAACGTTACTTAAATTTTAAGTAATACTTAGGAACCACTTAAGAAAATTTTTTACTTATAAACGTTGCTTAACTTTAATTTGTTGCTTAGCAATGTCTTAATGAACTGTCAAACACTACTTAAGAAGATAAGTAGTGATTAGTTAATACGATGCTAAGAAGATGATTAGTTGATTTTTATAAGTAAGACAGTCAGAGTTTATCCGCTAGTTACAAACTTTAAGGTATTCTTAGATAAATATTTCATCTTTAAAGAGCCTTGATGCCAAATGAATAATGAACGTCCTATTATATTTTTTCTATATATTTTATATTCAAAGCAACAATTAAACTTTAATTATATACAACTTTTCCCTTCTGAGAACAACGTGCCTCCATTTAAGTGTATCTAAACGTAATTTCTTATACTTTTAAGAAAAATATCAGTTTTATTTAACTAATTACTCGAAAATTTTGCTTATTTTTAATAACGGTAATGCACACCCGTCTTGCATCGAGTTAATTTTATTACAGTATTACAGTGTACTGAAAAGAATATCTTAGTTTCATTTAAGTAAATATTTTATATAATTAGTTCATTTTATTCAGGGGATTACTTAAAAATAAGCAAATAAGCAAATAGCTTTTGCTTCTTTCTGGAAAAATGAAATTATAACTTGACTAGATATAACTATAATACTTTTATTTTTATGTATGCTCGACCAGTAAAGTGCTTTATCACCCCAAGATTACATTCTTTGTATGTTGCAAAAGGATAAGGTCTCTTTTCCTTTGAAAGTTCAAAGTGACAATTTCTTTTGCTATCTTGGTCATATCGTGCATGACATTATTGACATTACATTCGAAATTAAGTGATACCTCTTCGTCTAAAGCAGGGTTCCCCAAACTATTTTGGACAAGTGACCCCTTTTCAACAATGAACTGTTACCTCAGACCCCCATGGTCAAATTACCTACTTTTAAGACCAACCCCCTTATTCATAATGGTCCGCTAACTTAAAGCAGCTATCTATCTTAGTCTATCTTTAGTTTTTTCCTATTGGTACAAAATACCTAGGTACTAAGGTGCCAATTAGAAAACTTTGCACTTGGTTAAGTGAGTGAAGTTGATTTCATTTTCTCGTCAAAATTTAACAAAATAAAAAGACAATCCAATTCAGTAAATATCAAGTTTAATTTATAATTATTACAAATTAATACATAAAGCATCTTAAGTTGGTAGGAAATTATATTTTAAAAACTATTAATTCGCAAAGAGAAAATAAAACATTCAGTGCGATGGATGAACCTGGTGACTATCTACCAATCTAGCTACACCCGGTTCAATATTAGTGAGTTGCAGCCTTAAATCTCCACGTTCGTTGATTTTCAAACGGTTTCTTTGTTTTGTCAAAATGTTTGTTACCACACTGAAGCTTTTTTCAACTAGATATGATGATGGAAAAGCGATAAGGTATTTTTCAGCAATGTTCCACAATGTAGGATACTGTGTTTCAATTTTGCGTTGCAACCAGAACTTCTGATAGCCTTGGTTGAACTTTTGCTTAAGCTCTTCGTCTGTGCTGATGGTAATCAACTCTTCTTGCATTATCACATTGGCTTCTTCTATGGCTGTGGTGTTATACGGATTTATTATCCATTGAGGAATTTGTAAATTTAAAAGATCATCAAACCTCTCCGTAAAATCCTTGTGTAATGCGTCCAAGTGAGTAACATATAATAAAATGTCATCATCTTGAAGCATTTTTGGTAATTTTGACAAATGCGGAAACTGCGAATATTCTTTTCTGCCTAAATTTTGTTTATAAAGAACTAGTTTACCCACGAAGGCCGATATTATTGATTTTGTTTTAATCAAGTTAAGATCATCACCCTGTAGTTGCAAATTAACTTTGTTGAACATTCCAAAGATATCAGTCAAGTAATAAATATCTGTTTTACAATTGTTCAGATTTTCTTTCAAATTCGGATCTTTTTCTTGTAAAAACTCCAACACAGATTCAAAAAGGGCTGAAAATCTTTCTAAGCAAGAGCCTCTTGATAGCCAGCGAACTTCAGTGTGCAGAAGTAACCGAGTAAAGACTTCGTCGTTTTCGTCACATAGTTGAGCAAATAACCGAGAGTTCAAAGAATTGCTTCGAATCTTGTTGATAGCATTTATTACATATTGTAAAGACTTATGCAATCTAGGACTCAGCTTTTTTGCTGCTAAATGCTGCCTGTGAATCACACAGTGAATAACCAGTACATCAGGCAGTTGTCGCTTTAAGTGAGCTATAAAGCCACGATGACGACCAACCATAGACGGTGCACCATCAGTCGCAACAGAAACAATATTCTTCCATGGAATAGCTTTATCAGTAAAAAAATGTTCCACGGCCTGAAAAATCGATTCTCCTCTAGTATCAGTCTCTAAATATGCAGCAAAAATCAGTTCTTGGCACATATTTTCATCTTTGATAAATCGAACATATCCTAACAATAGAGCTTCATTGCCGGGTAATGTAGACTCGTCCAACTGGAGAGAGAATCTGCGGGTCTGTAAGAACTTGCATAAAATGTTTTCCACATCGCGTCCCATCTCATCTATGCGTCTCTGAACGGTGTTGTTGCTCAAAGGTATTCTCTTTAAAATATCATGTGCGGGTTTGTGCAATACATTGTTAAGGACCTCCGCAATGGCTGGTAAGATAAGCTGCTCTCCAATTGTATGGGGTTTCCCCGACTTCGCTATTAGTAAAGATATATTATAGGACGCTCGTAAACCATCATTGTCTCGAATAGATGATGACGCAAACATCGATCCTATGGATGGCCTTTTGTCTAGTTTTTCTTTCAGTGCTTGAAAATATGACAAGGGCTTACTTTTTTTGTTAGCATGTACTCTTGATAAGTGGTCATCCATTTTTGAAGGCTTCATGGCATCGTTACTAAATACTTTTTCACATATGAGACACATCGGGAAGTGTTGATTTGATGGAGATGCAATAAATCCGAACTTCAAGTAGTCCAAACTGTATTGTCTGCATTTTTTTTTCGTGTCCGCCATCATAAAACTTTCAGTAATTCTGCAAACAAAAAAATAAGGAACCTAAATAAAAAACAATAATAAACTGTTAAATTTGCACACTATCTTATTTTTATCACACTCAGTTAATGGATTCTTGTTAAGTATTACTGACTTACTCTTTGATAAACTTTGATACCTATATTGGGAAGTAACTACAGTAGGTAATTAGGTATAGAAACTTCGTATTAGGTAATTAGGTAGAATAAGAACGAAAACCAAAGACTTAAGTGTTAGTAATTTTTACAAATACAATTATACATACCTATTTAAAATATGTTGTATGTTGTGTTTAACACTTTTTCAGTCACTTTACTTCACTTAATTTAGCTTTGTAATAAGTTTGTAATCTCTTGAAATAAATGAGTACTTAGCTATATGAGTTTTTATCGTTCAAGCTCCAACGAATTTCAAAACGCAAATGAACTTTCAACCTAAATGCAAGCTCGTTAAATAGTAAAATATCAGGAACATGTTTGGACTTGATCATGAATTCGTTCGTCTTAATTCGCGTAAAGCCGCTATCACACTATTCAATTTGAACGATTCCAATTTAGGAAATCGGAAGGTGTGATCGCAGTTAGAACAGATTGGATTCAATTAAGAGTTTATCCATTTTCAACTCTATATCTTCGATTTAGAAATCAATTTAGCGTAGTGTGATCACGAGCTCACTACTTAGATTCCTAAATAGGAATCGTTCAAATTGAATAGTGTGATAAGCACTTTATCGTCAAATAGAGAGCAAGTCAAAACGCCGCTGAAAGACGTACGCTCCAACTCAATCTTGCACAAACTTGTCCACATAGACTTGCCGAGTTTTTCATCTTGTACGAACTTGAAACTTTACATTCCTGGAACATTATTTCCTACAAAAATATTAATTATTCTTAGTACACGTAACACAACATAAACAATACAGTAACTACCTACTTACCTATCTTGAAAGTTTTAAATAAGAACTTGTGTTAATATAATAGGGGTCGATTTTTAGACCTCGTCGACCCCCAAAATCACTTTTCGTTTATGTCGACCCCTAGGAAACCGATATCGACCCCAAGGGGTCGATATCGACCACTTTGGGAATCCCTGGTCTAAAGGGTGTATGCATAACCTTTCTAGTGTTTGAATCGAAGCGACCAAATCGCTCAATAGAACTTATGTCCAAAAAAAATCACTACTAAATCAAAACTTGGATATAAGGTGATAATTTTTAACATTTTCATGTAAAACCAAATTCACTACATTTGTCTGAAACTTGTTTTTAAAATTCCATTTTTATATAATTTGAGAAATTTTTTTCAAAATTATTTTTACACCCCTTGGATTGGATTCGAAAATTTCTTTCATCCATCTAATATTACATATATTCTAAAAACTTATTTCAAAATTTCCCCTAAGGATCTCAAATTTTGATTTGGTATTAAATTTTCCTGGACTATTAGTGTTTTAATTAGAAAAATATCACTCGCTTTGTAATGTCTACAAAAGTTACTCGTTTACACGAGTTTACTCAACTTAACCTAAAACTCAACTTGCACGTCGTAGTACTCGACAAAGGGCACATAATATAAATAGAACTAAAAACAAAATAATAAAGCCAAGCAAATCGAATTGTCGTTTAAAAACACAATTGTATCAGAGAAATGTAATCTGAGCATCGCTGGTTTAATCTTTTATATCAACATTTTGTGAATAGGACAGGGTGGCGGACGGACAGACGGGTCGCCCTCCCTTACAGATTTTCCAACTGATTATTTTAAATTAGTTTCTGATAACATATTTATGTTTGAAGTCTGATTACATTTGTGAGGTCATTAGACCCACTTGAAGTTGACCTTTAACTAATTTCACTGTGAATGTATTGTTGTTATTTATAGATATTATTAATCACGTGGTTGAAGTAATAACTATAGAAATATTTATAAAGGCCATAGGGTACCTAAAAAAGTACTGACGGATCATTTAAAAGTAAAAGTTCAAATTCCAAAAGTACATGAGCTATTAAGATTGATTAAAAGTTTTATCATTTAAGGAAATGGACGCAGACGATGTCGCAGGCAAACGCTAGTAAAAATATGATATTTAATTAAATGAATTTAGTTTGTAGTTTAGTTTACAGTCATTTATATTCAGAAAATAGAAGTTCAGTGCCTTGCTTTTAACTTCTGATTTCTATTGTTATTCGCATATTTTAGTTTTCATAATAAATTAATCATCTCTACATATTTATTATAAATAGATGATGTCCGCGTCTGTCTGTTTGTCCGATCACTTCTTCCAAACTACGTAACGGGTTTTAATAATATTTTCGGTAGTCGAGAGCGATCAACGAAAAAGATTTGTGTGTATAACTTGCAGAAAAAATTGCATCTTGCAAATTATAAAAATAAATAAATGTGGTACTCATAACAGTTAACAAGAGAATAAACAGATAAACAGACTGTGTTCAGAAAAATAGCATCGCATGTCCCTTTCTAAAAAAAGGCAATTTTGTTTCCACACCTTTAGATTAAGGTTACATAAGAAAAGATTTCCTATCTAAGTAATATTATACAAGCCTACATTGAACAGAAAAAAATATCACGCTCATTCTATTCAAATAAATCATTTTGATCGATACTATGAGCCAACTCACGTGCAAAATAAGAATGCATTGTTACAAGCAGCCCTTACATTTATATTTGTGTGGTCCAAGTTATAAAAATATAGAGGAAAAAAAAACTAAGGAAAGAGCCAAAAGAAAGTTAGTGAGACCTTTCACAACTGCAGTTAATTTTTTTTTAAACCATTTACTTTTAAATCATAACTGGATTTTAATTATAATTACCCGCCTACGGCTTCAAACGAGTTTTTTCTCCAAATTTTCTTGAACGAACACTTGTAGAAAAATTATTGAATTGGTCCAGTCGTTCTCGAGTTTATCACTTAGCAACATATTAATAATATACTTGTTTATTCATAATATTTGGCTATTGACTAATTATTTCATTAAAATAACTATGCACTCTTTTTTACGCTTTCAAGATTTAAATGATTTAACAAATAGGTGTTTGTTAAAGTTACATAATGCCGAAAGTTTGGACGCTGTTGTACAAAGGTTTTTTAAGTGTGTAAAGTCACAGGATAAAACTAGTTGCATATTAATTAATATATTTTGCTGCGTTATTGTTTATTAAACTGTCAACACCAACCAATATCACACCCGCTGCCTCTTCTGAATTGAGTAACGTTCGTTATACAAAATTCATTCGTTTGGAAGAAGAGTATCCTTTTGTGAACTTCAATATGCGTTCCAGTTCAAACTTATAATAATAATGGAATTCCGTGGGATTAATTGTGTTATTTTTGTAGGAACTGCTGTTGGAGAGCACTGGTACGTTATTAATATGTTGTTTCGTAAATATTACTTTTATGTGGGGTTAGTAATACTGACTTAAGAGCAGGCCCCACGAAAACAATTCCTACGCTCGCTCCGCCCACGTCCCGCCACCCGAGAGTTACAAGTTGCTCGGCGGCTCTCTAGGATTTTTTTTAATATATCGCAAGATACAGCTTACGTAAGGTTGAATATTGCGTACATTATTTAAAGCGTGATTTGGTATGCACTAGCTCGGAACTAAACAACGTAAGTCTCAAAATTGTTTTCGTTAATTATAGGAGTAAAAATAAACCTAAGTTTATTTTATTTTGACAATCACTGGTAACTCAAGCCGTTTAGTAGAAAAATGTAATATTCTCCGGAAAAGGCGCCGATTTCGATCAAAAAATGTATCGAATGAAAATCACCTAATTATGTTTCTGACTTGATAATCTACAGATAAAGGTCTCAAAATATATATATGTAAATTCCACATTGATCAGATATGTGGTTGACTCAGCACATTTATTTAAAGTTCCCTTAGTTTCATAGGGCCTGGCCTTGTATTTCTTAGCCTATATTAAAAACATGAAGGTTTTATAGGGGGAGTAATTATTGTATTAAGTTACAATTCAAAGAATTAATATTTTTATGTGTAATAAAATTATTTATTTAAATTAATTTAAATTTATAATAAATTCGTAAATAAATACTTTTTTTTTTAAAGTAGAGATGGGTTTGCTCTTGGCCAACATCCAGGTGTGTAGCGAAGATGAGGCCTATGATGGAGCGAGCTCACCCAGAAGGTGCCTATTCACTCGAACTTTGAATAGATTCAGGTTATATGTGCTCGGAAATACAGACGCCGGCAGGGAGTTCCAAACCTTGACAGTGCGCATTATAAAGGATGTTTTAAAGCGCTTGGTCCGAAATAGAGGGATATCGACAAAATGAGGATGGTAACCAGCCGTATGTCTGTATGTCCGATGGAAGAAAGGGGAAGGCGGTATGAGTTCATGCAGCTCCTGAGCACACTCTCCGAAGTACATCTTATAAAAGACACATAGACTGGCAATTTTGCGTCTATGTGCCAGGCTCTGCATCTTAGTTTTTAAAAACGTACTTTCGCCAATGAGTCTCCTAGCTCTGCGTTCCACCGAGTCGTGTGCGGCAAGTTGGTATTTGGCTGAACCATCCCAAAGGTGGGAGCAATACTCCATGCAAGATCGAACTTGCGCCTTATATAAAGAAAGGAGCTGTCCAGGCGTAAAGTATCGCTTCACCCTATTTAAGATGCCCAGCTTTTTGGCTGCTGTTTGGGCTTTGGACTCGATAGAGGTGCCGAAGTTGAGGTTCGAGCTCAACCTCATGCCAAGAAGTTCAAGATCATTGACGACAGGTACGGATGCACCTCGGAAGGTTGGAGCCATACGAAATATTTCGCATTACTTTTCGTATAGGTAGAGTCCGTATCAAACAAGTCGAACTCTGAAATTGGTTCTGGCGTAACGCGAGTTCCCGCTAATACCTATTGCGACTACTTCAGAGGTCAATAGTTATTTGAAACAGACTATATTTTAAATATAAACCCCTTAACGAATGAGTAATTAATTACGATCGTTCTCGCCCCAGTATCCTGTACCAAGACATCTAACGACTGATAACCGACAATTTAGCGATCATGAAATTCATTGATTGTGTATTGTAACTTTGGATTGCTATATCTCTTGAGTATAAGCACTTTGGAGCATTATGATTAGGTTAAGGTAACTGCATATACTCTATAGAATCATCGTTTAAATTTATTGCTCTTATTACAGGGCACACCCTGTATATGCTCCCTTAATAGTATTTCGTAGAAATTACATATGTAAGCCATTTCTTAATATTAAGTAGTGTTTTAGCTTTTAACGAAAAGGTAAAAGGTATAAACCTTTCAAAGAACATTTATAAACATTTGTTGTCTTTACTTAAATAAATAACACTCAAGCAACAATTCATATTATGGGTCTGTATTTGTTTTGTCTTGTATTCGTTCGTATATTTTCGTACAAAATTAAGTCAACGGTCTCTTAGTCGTATATTTTCATTATTATTTTGTAGTTACTTCTATTAGGTATACATACTTAGATTAATGTGACGGAAAAGTTATCTCATTTAATCAATGGTTAATTAAATGTTGCATCTGTGAGGAAACACTTATGCTTTATAATTTAAATAATTAAATGTTTATAATTTTAAATTATTAATGCATTATTTACATATTTCAAAGTTAAACTCCCGTTTTTCCCACAAGACCATCTTTGAACTCTAATAGTTTTCTTCATCAAGCTTCTTTACTACCTCTAACTTAGTTTACGGCTTAAAATATTACTAAAAGCGAAGCATATCTTGAGATAATTTCACAATACGGATATAAAAGTCCTTTTTAACCCTAAACTCAGTTGGTAACTTTTTTTTTTTAAATTATTTAATATGGTACACAAAACAGGACACAATAGATATAATTACATTGAAGTGAACTAGACAGAGGCCCAAAACACGTGTACACAACATGTCCAAACAAAACAGTGTTGCTTACATATTACAGAATAAAACAAAAGAAGAAAACTGAAAAGAGACGCACTTAGTTGCTTCTTAGTTGCTAGTTGTTTAGACGCGTTTGCGTCTTAGTTGCTGGTAAGTAATAATTATTATTTATCTGAGCGGACTCCAAAGGTTAAGTTTTGCATATAAACTTACTAGAAATCAAAAATTGTTTGGTATATGTTAATTTAGGTAAGCCCTCGAGAACAGTTCTTTTTTTCTTTTAAAACATACCATTTTCTGTATACGTGACAACATACCTGCAAAAATTCATGATGATCGGTTGAACAGGCGATATAAACTACTAGCTATGGCGTGAAAGCGTAAAAAACAAACAAACTCACTTTTGCGTTTATAATTTAAGTTAGGACAGATGTACTCCGCAGATTCAGATTTGACAGAATAAAATGTTTTTTATTTATTATGTAACTTATTTTTTATAGCATGAGTTTCTTTATATAACACAGTATTGCAATCTTAGAGAAAACACAAGCAAGATTGCAATAAATAAAAAAATAATGCCACAGAGGTGTGTCGGTTCTTTAAAAGTAAATGTTGTTAATCTAAATTCGCATGTGCGTGAGACACAACTATAAAGAACAAGCGTGAACATTTAGCCAGCATTACATGATAATAATTCACCCCTGGAATTTACTGGATAGATGCCTGAACCGTGATAAATGTGGCGTCATGAGTTAGAATAGAACTTATAAATATAACATTGAATTTTTATAGCTGCACATAGATACTTACCTTTTTTTTAACGTTGGGTAATCCTAATGGATGCCTGGCAGCGTAGAGGACGTTGCGGGGTTATGTCGGACTCCCAACGGCTAAACCTAACTGCGCATCTACACTACTCGCGAAGTGCCTCTACCCTACTCGCGAAGTGCCTCTACACTACTCGCGAAGTGCCTCTACACTACTCGCGAAGCGTCTCGACACTACTCGCGAAGTGATTATTCGGGAAAGTTGACCGAAGTACGAAGTGCGTGGCTACACACTCGTTCAACCTCGCGAGGAATTCGCGCTACTGCGAGTCCTTTGACTCGGGCGCAAAAACCGACACAAATGGAAGTAGCACGAGGCGAGATAAAGTTGGACGAGGTAAGACGAAGTGCCCGTCCACACTCTCGTATTCGCTTCGCCTCGCCCTACTTCGCGAGTAGTGAGGAGGCCGGGTAACGACTTTCTAGCGCGGCCGTAGATAGGTTGGATCACGGGAACGTTATGACATGACATCTGCTACCCACCACGGCTGTCCAGCGTGAGGAGGACTCTACTCTTCTTGTCGGAACCTCGGCGTACCCGAAAGTCTCAACACATAGATACCTACAATATATATATATTTGTTTTTAAATGATATAAAAATAAAATAATTGTTAAACAGAAAGAACTGAGAGAAAAATACTTCATATAGCTATGTGATCAGAATTTAGGTAAAAGATATAATACAAGCAGGAGAATCTTCAGTTATCAGATAGATCTCAGAAATGTACGTAAGGAGATATTTTGTTTCTTCAATCCTAACATGATAGGGTTCTTGAACAAAGTGGAGTTGCGGAATCAGCCTCGTAGATAGGAGTGCTGATTCCGTTTGGCATCCTTTTTACCATGGTTAGCACAGTCTAGCATTTAATTCCACTTCAAACTCTAAATGCCTGTTTATATATCGTACTAATATATAATTACAAAATGCAAAACTGAGTTTGTTCGTTTGTTACGTAACCATTGTGACATTTTACATACACGTTGTCAGGGACACGGAAAAATGGATAGGTACTTACCGATAAAAGTACTGTTACCGAGAGATCGTATAAATATTAAAAAAAAATCAAAAAATCAACGCTTTACGAAAATATATAAGCAATATATTATAAATAAATGTTTTAACTCCCGTAAACAAAGTATTAAAAATATATATTTTTAATAATAAAACCTAATTCACAGTTGAACCCTCACTGTTAACCGCGAGTCTCTTCAATGGCAGACGTTACCATCAAATGGTTTTTCATTTTATAAAATGATATTTAAATTTTAAACAATACAATGCTCCATATACCGGAGTATTATTCATCTGATATTACTATCAACAATGCACAAAAGAGTTAACATTCTAGAGTTTTGAAGCCGTCACCGACTTTATAGTTTCTAATCTTTGTTCAGTTCCAGTTTGGTTCCAGTATTCGTTTTAATACTTCTATATCGTTTGTTATACGAGAACCCGGAGCCATATTATTAGACACATTGTTGTATTGAGCCACTGCAGTCCACGGAGACTCCAAAAACTGTGAACAAAGGCTTATGATAATCTAAATTTAATGCTAAGTTTTGCACTTAGATGCACAACTTCGCACTGAAAATTCCCTCCAAACTAGCGGGACCTGTCTCAGTCATGATTCTTTAATTGCTTAATAGATGTAATAAATAAAAGAAATCTTCTTTATTACATAAGATCAAATGATCATTTACAATCTATAATAATTACTACCGTTTCAGAATGAGATTTTATGAGAAAGAAACATGTAAAAAGCCTAGTGGTGTTATTTCAATTTAAACTAGTAATACAAAGTATACACTAATAAAATTATTACGTGACTTCAAAATCAAAATCATACATGAGTATATTTTTTTTAAATAATTTTTGTTTCAATGTTTTCTTAAATTTGTATAAAACATCTTGAATTATAAAACAAAATGGCTTGAATATGGCTTGGGAACTCGTTACCTATTATTTTATTACTTGAATGGTAATTTAGGATTTAAGCTCAGTAGTAATACTGTTTTGTACTGAAAAATTAAAATAGTTAGATGATGGCGGATGGCTTCTAACATCAGGTTTTGTACTGTTAAAACCTTTAAAACTATGTTTCTATACCATTGTCAGGTCTTGCGTTATCATGGAGCAATAATGGTGAAGATCGATTTACGAGTCGGGCTGTGCTCAGCTGTTATTGCGTGACCGAATCTAAGAAATCTATATAGTGAATTACACAATGAATCAATATAATAATTCGTTCATTCACTTTTGGGTGATTGAGGCAAGTAAATTATAGAAGTTTTCTAATAAAAGTTACAGGTTTATGTATAGAACTTCAGAAGCTGTATGTTAGTTGTCTTTGGGTTACATTTTATGACTACCTATTCAGAATAAAAGTACCTATCGGAAGAGTAAACAAACAATATATCCAGTTTCAATAACTGTGGTTCAAAAAGTTTCGATCGTAACTGTAGCATCACAAACAAAACTAGGGGCTCTTGAAATTTAATTTATACTAATAAATAAAATTGAAATTTAGTAATATTTTTGGTACTTCAAAAAAAGTGATGTTGTTATCTTATTTTTGCATCAGTATTATTTAACACACATTTATAGGTATTATTTATTTTATTTAATATAAAATAAAATAAAAAGACTAAAAAGCGAATAAATTTAATGGATAATAACGATATTAACATTATTTTTAATAAATGTGTGTTTGAACTTTATATAATAGCATTTATTTGGTTTTGAATAAGCCAACAATAACGTATCTAGTACACGAACATTGACAGGCGCTTTCCGTTTTTGAGACAATTGCTTTATGGATATTACGTCTGATCTTTGCCACAACCACACCGTTATGTTCCATGTTTTGTAAACGCTTTTTGAATTGTATTTGGAGTTCTCTTTTGTTTCCCTCTAATAAAAAGACACTTGTATGATTCCATTCCTTTCTGATATTGCCATACTAATTTATTCATTCAGCTTGGGCTTGTTTAAAATTCATATCAATAAAATATGATTTTTACTCTTTTTTAACTCATAAACTAACCGCTATGTCGCTTATAAACACAAGAAAGATTGGTAGTTCAAGGGTAAGAGGCTGAGATCAAGTAACGGAGTGGAATAGGTGATTTTTAAGTCTTTTAATTTTATATTCGCTTTTAATGTAATTTTTAATTTTAAAAGTGTTATTCTGCTATTGAAACTGCCCATACTTTATAATTTAGATAATTTAATGTCAAACATTAAATAATTAAAATTACATTCGAACCCCTGGGAATCGAACCTGGGAACCTTAGAACAGACCATTAAGGCAAGTACCCTAACCACTCATCCAACCTGCTCGTCAAAATGACAAGCCCGTTGTTCAGAAATGTTTCACAAGAATCGAACAGACAATTGAAGCGAAATTTAAGGTCAATTACGTTTAATACAGTTCAAACAGAGCCTTGAAGTGTTGCCTTATGTAAGAATGGGTGCTTCACCGATATTTCCTTTGTACGTCACTTAATTATCCACGCCGAAATAAGCTGATCACTCAACGGAGCATCTTCACGCTAAGTAAACAAGGGGCGAATGGCGAATAACGTGGGATATGTTAACTGGAAGTGTTATGTTACTATAACTACGCTCAAACTGTAACAATTTCTTTGGAGACATTTCCGATGTTCTGTCGAGGTGATAATTCATGAATTTATTTTTTTATGTAATTAAATAAATAAATTCAATTCACTGGGTGAATAGAAATTATTTAATAGATACTTATATACGGTCACCTTCAAACTGGACACATTGACACAGAGTTTTATATATTGTCGAATGCAATTATAACCGGGGTAAGAAAAGATTCATAACCTTAAAGTCGACATTTGCTTGTACCAGGGCCAATTATCAGTCATGCCAATTTTTTTTATTACAAACGTCTGTCAGTTGTCTCATTAGTGCTTTAGTTTCAAAAAGGTACTAAGAGTATTATACGACGTGATAAAGGAATGATTTGAAAACTGACGAAGGTTTTCGTACCCAAATTGTACCTAATGTATCGGTTTCATACTTATGAATGTATCGATAATCTATAAGAATACTTTAATTTATATCTAAGCACATATTAATCAATGAATCTCTCATTAAGTATAAAGTTGAAATAGTTTAATTAATTAAGAAAAAGTGTTAATGAGGACCATTTAAATAAATGAGTGATTTTCTGTTTAGACTGTTATAATAATATTTTATATCTAAACAATCATTTGATAAAATTTTACTGATGTGTAATTATCGTTATCTTTTCAAAATACATAATGACAGTTAAGCCACATCTAGTAAGATATAATTCGTTGTAAAGGTGGTTGAAGCAGTTGTTTAATTTAGCCATTGATTGCTCATTGTTCAGGGCTCGTGATCCAGTGCACGCCATTATATGCGTTAGGGTGCATTTATAAAAGGGTGTTTGTTTGTACAATATGTTTGGTTGGAGGGTGCATTACTTTACGAAATGTCGAATTTAAATTTAATTAAATCCGAACAGAAATCCAAGAAGTTTTCCGCGACACTGCTTTCCAGTCCTTCACTGGATTTAGGGGTGGGAAAACAAGGGATGGAAATTCGTGAATACGATTACTTACTCGGTTACTTTTCTTACTCGTTTAGAATTAAGTACTTGAATTAAAAACAATATGTTTCCAACCTAGACAGATATCTAGTAATTATTTCCTACATTATTGGAGTTTTAGTAAGGATCCGTAATTTTTTTGAAAATAGAATATAGCCTATGTCCATGCTGGCGCAACTCAAAGGAAAGAAAATGATGTATGAAACGCATGGATTTTGTAATGCCGGAATAACCCGACTAAGTCAAGGCGATTGCGAAACCCATTAAGTTATTAAAGACATCGCCGATTCTCTAGTTTGGCCGTATTACGTCAAAACCACAAAGAACCAACGGCGCCATATTGATGTGTTGCAATATGGCGTCTTTCATTTCAACTGTCTGTTTGTTTGTTGTTTATTTTCGGATTTTTCGGCAAGCAGAGTATTGATTTTTATAAAACTTGCCAAAATTTTAGTGTTTAAATACTCTTTCTTCGTAGTGTTATATTTGGTGTATAGTGTTTAGTGTTCTAGATGCCGAAAGTAACCTGTGAAATATGTGGCCTAAGAACGAGTCGCATTGATAATAAAAAACGAATATTTTAGGCCCAATTCCCGCTGGATGAAGATAGGTTAGTACATATTATATCTTGCTGCTGTTCTAAAACCATGTATAATATAGTTTATTGGGAGTTTTGTTCAAATTTTCGAATAAAATTGTGTTGCATGTAAACAATAGTGCAGTGCCATTTTTTATCGACAATCGGCAAAAATTTCTTTTTTATTTTATTGCACTAATGACTAAATGATAAGAGATGAACACATGCATACACCCCAATGTACCAATTGGTTTGTTTTAGTTTTATTTTGCCTTTCTTTTTTATTTATATGTATATTTAACTAAAAATAACATTTATTATTCATTTACTTTCTAGGTGCAGGCAAGACTGAAAAGAAAAAAACAACAAATGAAATGCTGTTCCATGTATCGGAATCTCTGCCAATCCATTGAACGATGAAGTTTTCAGTGAATTCCCGCTCCATATTGCTAAAAATGCTGTAAGAGATGAACACATGCGTACACCCCAATGTACCATTTGGTTTGTTTTAGTTTTATTTTGCCTTTATTTTTTTATTTATATATTTAACTAAAAATAACATTTGTTATTCATTTACTTTCTAGGTGCAGGCAAGACTGAAAAGAAAAAAAAAACAGCTGTACAAACAATAAATGAAATGCTGTTCCATGTATCGGAATATCTGCCAATCAATTGAACGATGAAGTTTTCAGTGAATTTACGCTCCATATTGCTAAAAATCCTGTACAAACAACAAATGAAATGCTGTTCCATGTATCGGGCCAATCCATTGAATTACTTTATGAAATTATGATTACGTTATACATGACATAATCCAATTTTTATGTGTGTTACAGAATCTTCAACGTCGAACTTGGATACTGCCGTAATTAACTTAAAAATAAATAGGTCCTGCAGTCCTCAAAGATTTTATGTGAAGTTACTCTTGTGGCTAGGGAGCTGGGTGCTAAAATTTCTATATGATTTGTTCGTGTTAGGATGATTGTACAATAAAAAAACATTAAGGACCGCGTCTGCCACTATGACAGCCCTGCATTGTCAATTGACAGCACTTGAATGTAAAAAAAAACTGTGTGCTAAATCATTTGTTCGTGTCTGCCTCTTGGACTGATGGTCAGAATCATCCTCAAAACGATAAACATCGAAGAGGCAGACGTGCAGGGCTCTGTTTTATTACGGGACGTAGTTGCAAAAATGTAAGTGCTGTAACTCAAAAACGCAGGGATATACGACTTTCATTTACTGGACCAAATCGATTTCTTTGACATAAACTTTCATCCCTATCAATATGAACGACGAACAAATCATATACCAAAATGGCACCCAGCTCTCTAACCATTGTTTTTTTCGTTCACTGCTTCTGTACTCCGTCACTCAGCGGTAACCGTAAACTGTATGATAGTAATAAAGCAATGATTGTAATTATTTGATTTTTTATTTGTCAATAAATAATATTTAAAATTATGTAAGGCCTTTTTTGGGATTTTCATAAAACCATAGACTATAGAGTCAATTATACTATCGACCTCATGTATCGTAACAATAGCACATCCTTATTTTTTTGTTCGTCATGTTGGCAGCATCGTACTTGTTAATTTTGGTTAGGTTGGTACTGGAGCAGTCCCTGTTTGTCATAGAAAAGTGGATTTCATTTTCATTGTATGGGAGTCCCGTCTCTTAAAACGCAGTGATTATATACTCTTTTCCTATGTCACCCGGGGATATTGTAGCTTCGCAACAGTGAAAGAAATTTTCAAATCGGTTCAGTAGTTTCGGAGCCTATTCATTGCAAGCAAGCAAACAAACAAACAATTAAATCTTTCCTCTATAATATTAGTAGGTATAGATGGCGGAACCCTAAGTATAATAATGTCAATATTATAGATTTCGCTCACTGATAGTCGCGTTATTTATTTATTTCAATTATTGATAACTTGCATAATATTATTATTGTAAATTTACTTTACCATGTTTCAATTTGTTTGTTTGTTGACTTCCATTTAGAATTCAAATACATCTACATTATCAATTAAAAATTCGCTACTATTTTCTCAATTTTGTATTTATGCTATAAACTTTTTCAAATAGTGCGTAAATCATTATATTAAGCAAACATTTAGGTACTTATAGGTAGTAGTACTTTAAGAAAAGTACAAAAAAAGCGAAGTGCTGTGTGCTTCTTTACTACTAAAACTGATTATATATTTTTTCATTTACTCATATTTAGTATTACATTAGATTAATTATATATAGGTACATAGATAAACACTGGATTTTTTATTTATAAATTGATTAAAATAAACCTTTAAATACTTAATTTTTAGAAAGTAAACCATTTCAGATGTGACAATGAAATAACCCAGAATAAATCTAAATAAACCAAAAATTCTTGGTACTTCAAAAAACACCCCTGTAATATAACTAAACACCAGGTATTACGCACCGAACTCCCTACAGACCCTATAATACTTTTCCTGTGGTACAAGCTATTAGAAATTTGCGGCAAAGTCAGAAAAGGACATTTATGATAATGATGATTTATAAGATTCACTAAGGTCTTCACAGAAATCCAAAATACATTATAACAAATTCTTAAATTTATTTAGTGATAGCAATGATAACAATGATATCACTTCGAAAATTCCAGTATATACTACAGGTATACATACCTAAGTCAATATTTATTTTTTAGAGAATAGGTACGTTGCAAAATAAATCGTATTGAACCGTAAAAATAGAAATTGCAGCTTAAAATGTTTCATAATCAACGAGTACGTAGCGTAGTGTAATATTTCATTGAAAAAATAAAAATAAAATATCTTCTTTTACTTGCTGTAAAAGAAAGAAAAAGCATTTACTGTATAAGAACAATTTTAAAACGCATTTAATCTTTATAAATGGTTGTATTGTATCAGTTTACAGTATATACCCAGAATTATCTATACATTGAATTTATAGTCTAAAATCTATAAAAAACAGTAAGAATCTTTTATTTTCAAATAAATTGCATATAGCTTATAGCATTTAAAAAATTGTGAGACAACATCAATAGGAGTCTTTATACTAATATAGTTAATGGTGTTTTAATTATATGTATTATTATTACCAACAGCAACAGTTAATTTAAGGTCATTTATCATTAGTTATCATTAAGAAAAAAAATCTTATTTAAATTTCGTACTGTATCTTGAAGAAAATAAAGAAATGTATACATTGTTTCTTCAGTATCATTAAACACAAATATAAACACATAAATAAATGTAACACTGAAAACTCTTTTGTAGCCAAATGTTATCATTATATTGGTGAATATTTTTGTGCACCTATTAAGGCTTATCCTTCCAAAAAATTAAATTTTTGCAACATTTTGTAACAGTATTATTCATTATATATACGCCTTTTCTTCAGCGAAAAAAATATATGTTTATCTACAAGATATGAGAAATGATTTGTTGGGATTAAAAATTTTATTTTATTGAAATTGATTCAGGAAAAAAATTCTAAACTCACCCCTTTTAATTTCAGTTATAACAATCTCACTTCTACAATATTTATCAAAAGATTATGAAATTTTGTACACTTATGAAGATAACAATGAAGCATGATTTGTTGAAAGCGCTTTTTGAAAATTCGTAAAATTGAATTTTATATAATGTTTTTATCAAAAATATTTCCCTACTTACTCAGCGCTAACCCGTTCTCGTCCATAAAATCAGTGCGGGGCGAGTCGTGATGCTAGACGGACCTGTGTCGCGTTGCGCTTCATCAAATTATTAATTTTTACATAATAAACAAAGAATAAACATTTTAGTGGCAGAACAGACAGTGCATGATAGTGTATATAATACTTTAATAGGTTTTCTTTTTTGTCTTTTTAATTAAATCTTTAAAAAACTAAATATAAATTATGTTGTAATATAATATTCAATTTATTAATAATCTGAAATATTCAATTAATAATTCATCTGTATATATACTTGTTATCTAAATTTAATAAAGATAGGAAGTAAGCAAAGGAGGCAAAAGCGTAATATATCAAAAATAAACCAAACGAGGAAGGAAAGTTTTCATGAATTTTAATTAATTAATTAATTAAATTAATTAATATTAATAATAATTAATTATTAATTAATACATATAAATTAATAAGCCTAATAAATAAATAATAAAGCCACTATAAAGCCGGATTCCCACTCACGTATCTAGTGACTCATCGAATTGTTCTCCTAGAAGGAGCGGTGGGGGGTTCCCTATTGTAGGTGGTCGCGTAGGGGACGCCCCCGTGACCTCCAGAAAAATCCGATATCCTCGGTACACCATTCTGGTAAAAAGTTAGTGAGCGGTTCTCGGAAACTATGAGGGATAGAAGGGTGGCGTTTGCAGAAGGTCATAGAGGGTGAGCGGTAGTCACCAAGGAAAGTGTCATCCGGTCTACCGGGGCACCAAAAAAAAAGCCCCCTCCTTGGACCCCCCCGACCATAACTGGGAAACGGCGCGTCACAGCCGTGTCGTGTTTGGGCTCATCGGGAACGTCTCGACGAGATAAAAAATTTGACGCCCCCCTCGGAGCCCCCCGACCGTGACTCGGAAACGGCGCGTCACAGCCGGGTCGTGTTTGGGCTCATCGGGGACGTCTGGACGAGATAAAAAATTTGGCGCCCCCCTCGGACCCCCCCGACCGTAACTGGGAAACGGCGCGTCACAGCCGTGTCGTGTTTGGGCTCATCGGGGACGTCTCGACGAGATAAAAAATTTGACACCCCCTCGGACCCCCCCGACCGTAACTCGGAAACGGCGCGTCACAGCCGGGTCGTGTTTGGGTTCATCGGGGACGTCTCGACGGGATAAAAAATTTGACGCCCCCCTCGGACCCCCCCGGCCGAAACTCGGAAACGGCGCGTCACAGCCGGATCGTATTTGGGCTCATCGGGGACGTCTCGACGAGATAAAAAATTTGACGTAACCATGGTCAACGGTTACAAATAGACCCCCCATGTTAGGTATTATTTGAAAGGTGAGAGTAATCTATCAACACCATCCTCCCAGCCCCCCTCCGCTCCCCCCTTACTCCCCCCCCCCCCCTCCTTTAAAATTACACAATTAATAATAATAAGACCCAAAACCAAACCAAAACAATTAGACATGGCAAAAGACAAGACAAAACGAAAACAAAATGAAAACGTGAATAAATTTTCTACAAGCATTTGTTTTTTTTTTTTTAATTCTATTGACATGAATTTTAAAAATTATAAAAAAGGTGATAGCTTTTAGAAAAATCAAGCGCTGAATCAAAAATATGGAGAAAATAATAAATGTTAAGTGTGCCTTTTACAGTTCAATATACCCTAAAAAGCCCCACAGAGTTTCCATTTAATTCACTCAGCCGCTTTTTTGTCCCACTCGATAGATTTTTTGAAAAAATTGAAGCAGCAAGATTCTCGCTTTAAAAAGTTCGTAATCTTTATCAAAATGAAAAAAAAAAAACACTTTTTGTCTCAATTTATTGTCACTTCATTCACTTGGTGAATTTGAAAAAAAATATCAAAATTAAAAAAAAAATTATTACCGCCGGCATTAGCGTTATCCAAACAAAACGTACCACGCGAAGTTTGCACGGTTGGTGCAAAAACTCAATTGTTTTTACTGAAAATTAAAAAAATTGTTAGTTTTGATAAAAACTTTTATTTGGCTCTTTTACCATATATTTTATATTCGTATAAAGAAATATACATACATCTATACATATAAATAAAATTGGAGTGTCTGTTTGTAATATTGAAATAACCGTTTTTTACTACATGCATATGAATATATATACGTACATACACCATATATAAGTACATACACCAAAATAAAGCAACCACATAACCAAACCAAATTTTTGTCTGTCTGGGTGTCTGTCAGTTCCGGCTAATCTCTGAAATGGCTGAACCGATTTTGACGGGACTTTTATTGGCAGGTAGCTGATTTAATAAGGAGTAACTTAGGCTACGTTTATTTTAGAAAAAATCTAAAATAACATCCAAAATAACATTTTTTACAATTTTTGTCTGTCAGTCTGTTTGTTTGTTCCGGCTAATCTCTGAAATGGCTGGACCGATTTTGACGGTACTTTTATTGGCAGGTAGTTGATGTAATAAGGAGTAACTTAGGCTACGTTTATTTTAGAAAAAATACACCCCGGGCCAAGCCGGGACCGCGCCGCTATACACTCTAAAAACATAACCCTCGTTGTGGCGCAGACGGGTAAAAATTTTTACTAGGTAACATAATTTACTACCTAAATAACAAAACACGCTTCATTGTTACTGAATTATCCCTCTACATTGTAAATAATTATAAATTTGTAGTATGTATTTGCAGTAAAGTAGGCTCAGTCGACTATGTCGTGCCTTTGTCGTCTAGTCTCCATACTACTCTTTGCCATCTCTGTGCGGTCGATCTCTTGTAGAGGGTGGCGCGGGGAAATTAGCCTAATATTTCAAGGCCAAATCGGCGTTATACACCTTAATACGCTTTTATCTCCGCTATCGCTTCTAAATCGGACCCTTCGGTAATGAGGGCGACATGTAATGGCGCCGACTACATAATTTCACGGGCCGCTGCCATTGCTGCCTGCTCAATAATAAGTGCATTGTTTACACGAACCGTTGTAGAAATAACCATATAAAGTGAACCGCGTTATGAGCCTGTTGACGTTACGATACTTTGATGTTAATACCTTTGTCTATTTTAACGTTTCTGTATACTCTTGCTTGCCTTTTGCGGGAAAAACTTCTTTATTATTATTATATATATCACATAATAAACGTCTTTGAGCCACCCTTAATAAATATTATCACAGACTGTACTGTTACGTTTCGATGCGTGATAACGAATTACACATTTCCTCAACTCCTTTGATTGTGTCACATTACACGTTTTTATAAAATAGCATGGAAACAAAAGCACCGCTAATTCTAATTGAGAAAGATTCATGAAACGTGTTTTCCCTTCTCACAGCTCTATAGAGATTAAAAAGATAGGAGGGAGGCATGAATGTTATCGCAAATTTTTGGGACACTAATAGAATAGAAAACGTTTCTAAGGGAGAGTGATTGATCTGATTTAATTTCGTGATGAGATTTAGGATTTCAATTGGTGTGTTTAGAAACGAGATGTTTTCTTTCATAGCGTAGGTATGAGGCAAACGATCTAGAAGCACCCTTGGCATTTTAGTACAAATTTTTTTGTGATGTTGGCTTAAGTCAAATTATATGACCATCTGCCAAAATAGAGTTTGACATAACAAGATTTTATTTTTACTAGAAGTCGTCAGACAGGCTGACAGTACTTGGTAGTATGTATGTGTATTAAATTCTCTTAGTATAATAATTGGTTTAAACACAATTTGTAGAATTTATTCTATGGACTTTTTTAACAAATCAATAAGCGAACGAAAAACGCCATCTATTTCAAAAACAGGAACCAAGTTTCAAATATGATACTTCGACACTATAATTCACTAGGATTATATGTATAATGTGTCATAATCATAATATCATAAAAATATTAAATCCATGTTATTTCTAAGGCAAATTTTCATATTATATTCTTTCAGCTCTTGGCGAGTGATTGTGTAATAAATATACAAATAAAGTTGTCGTATTGATATTAGTAGGAGTACCCCATGTATACATAGAATGTATAATAGCTTATAATTTATAATATAACGTATTGTAATGTGTTCATGTAATATGTAATCACTAGCGACCCGGTCCCGGCTTCGCTCGGTGTGCAATTTTTATAAATAAATATCTTCCCAGTTTATCCCTCTTTCCATATGTGGAAGCCGAATTAAATTCTTTTCATAAGTGAAACCTATTCTCGAGCTTAGAAGCGTACACAAACCAACTTAACATTTTTATATACATATATAAAGATTTATCATCGCCGGTCCACAAGATCTATGGACATAGATATTTCAACTGAGTGCCACCACACTCTGTAATCCGTCCTCCGCAACCATTAATTGCCAGCGACGCTCTTGAAGTCATCGGTACAGCGTGAAGATGGTCAGTCCAAGACTACGAATCTGTACAGATAGGTAGGTACTATGTCGAACATTTTAGTTCTGTGATGGAGCTCCATATTTCGAAGCGTATACTTCAAATAAATGCCGAGCATTTGCCTCTCCATAGCTCGCTGGATGAATTTCAAATTGGGTATGAGATATTTCGTCACTGACGAAATATGTAATAGCAGTTTGCATATAATAACATTACAAACATTGCTCGAGTTTTATAAATTATACATTATTTTAGTTTGTTGTTTGTTTATTATCATATTTTGTATATGTTATATAAATATAAATATAAATATATTGTTAAATGTATGTTGCTAAAAACGGTCGAACCGTTTCGGCAATTTTTTTTTCCAAATATTCGTCGAAGTCCGAGAAAGGTCCTTATGAAGAGAAAAATTCAAAAAATTAAACATCCGTACGTAACCGCGGGCGGTTCTCTAGTAATCTTCGATAAACTGTTACTAACGACGGCTAGATTTTGAGATTAGCTTGTTTAAGTAAATAAGAAAGTATTTTGTCTACGCAATTTTTCTTGAGACTTAAGACTATTAAGTTTTTATAATAACAGCGGTGATTTTTAGCGTAAAGAAAGAAATATCACAAGATAATCCATCTACTGGACCATTAAATTGAATAAATTATAAAGAGTTTACAGAAGCCCTTTTCTTCCAAAAATGGCTAAAACACATGAAACTTTGTACCGTTGAATTTTGTACGCTTAGAAAGTAATTTAATTTCTTTTTTACTTTAACAACCTTGTAAATTAAATTTATTGTTGGAGTGTTACTTTTTATGAGCATTTTCGACTGAACACTAAATTGGTGAACCCTCTTGTAATCTCTCCCAATCTAAATCTATGGCTTGGTAAGGATAAAAATGGAGTTAATTTGACCTTATCCTTAATCCTTTTATGATCGGCAGCGTACTTGCAGCTCCTATGGCGTTGCTTGTGTACATTAAAAAAATTCTAAAGTATAAAACATACGTAAAAATGCGTTTAAGAAAAAACACCAAGGCTAAATTCGTATAAAATTCATATAAAAAACTAACAGCTTGGCAATTACCAAAAAACATTATCCTTAATGTAACGTAATGACTTTCCTCAACTTGTATTCACAATAGGGCCAAAACATAACAACAATGATAAATCATCAATCAACCTACGAATTTTCTCATTATATGCATTTAATAGGGAGAGTGCACAAGAGCTCGTCAACGAAGGGACGCGAATGACAAATGACTACGATCGTTTATCTTCCTAACTGTCAGTAGAGCCAATCAACACACGTGTAGCATCCCCTTAACATCTACAAATTTATCACATAGTAATTAAAAATAAACCAGCCCTAATTCCAACGCTGATAAGGTCTACTATAAATGTAAATCTATGTTCGCATTTGTAGCAACAGTGGCCAGTCGGAAGTGATCTGTAAAAGTGATTTCGCACTATAAATAAAGTAACTAAAGCGAGGGTCTAAATAAATTGGTCAGTCACGTTAAAAGGTCGCCTCGTTGCCATGACAACTTATCTGGCGGTCAACCAATCGCTAATCGCGCAATCAATCAAGCGTTTCGAATTCGAAATGGGAATCTGATGCGACAGGCTTTGAGTTAACCCTTTACAATCGGAATAAAAAACTTGTTCTCTTCCGTCAAATAAATTACTTTCATTGAGGAAACGTCATTTAATTTTCTCTTTCTGTGTACCTACGATAATGGATTTTATTTATTTTTAGGGCAGGGCAGGATTGGCAGGGCACACTGCGTTTCGCAATTTGGACTACCCGTCTGGCCGCAGTAACCACCCCTCTTACAGAACAGAAGGCGACCGTAAAATAACAGCATATGTGCTGTTGTGTTTCGGTGAGTGAGTAAGGGATGCCAAATTAATATTTTTATTCAATATTTATTTATTTTAGAAATTTTTATTTATATTTTCATTTGTGGACGTCCTACAGCTGAGATGATGATAAATTATTATTTTCATTTTACAGACATCAACTGTCATTTTTTATGAAAGTTTAAGTTACTTACTTACTTTAAAGGCGTCTGTTTCATAGTAATGATTCATAAATGTTGATCAAGGGACGGACTCTTTATGTCTTAGCTTATTTTTTATTGCATTTTTATTGGCTATCACAGATGTATTAACAGACGCCTCTCATTGTAAATGGTGGTGTGTTAAAGAAGGGAATTTTCAAATATGCTTCCACGCTCGCTGGTCCGTATTTCATGCAATAAAGTCACTCTTATAGCGTCTTTGGGATATGTCACAGAATGTCGAAGTTTGTGGGACCGGTCTATTATTTCTTGGTTCTGTTGAAATCTATATATTCTATATCTATATACATATTGCAAAACAAAGTCGCTGACCGCCTCTGTCTGTTCCTCCGCTAAATTCTTGTGTTCAATAATGAAAAGAGCAATAAACGAGGCGATTGAAAGGCGAGCTAAGAAACTTATTGGCAACAACGCCCTTGTGGAGTCTCAACTTCAAAGCCTGCAGCATCGCCGAAAAGTAGCATGCCTATCGATTTTCTATCGTCTACACCAGGGATTCCCAAAGTGGTCGATATCGACCCCTTGGGGTCGATATCGGTTTCCTAGGGGTCGACATAAACGAAAAGTGATTTTGGGGGTCGACGAGGTCTAAAAATCGACCCCTATTATATTAACACAAGTTCTTATTTAAAACTTTCAAGATAGGTAAGTAGGTAGTTACTGTATTGTTTATGTTGTGTTACGTGTACTAAGAATAATTAATATTTTTGTAGGAAATAATGTTCCAGGAATGTAAAGTTTCAAGTTCGTACAAGATGAAAAACTCGGCAAGTCTATGTGGACAAGTTTGTGCAAGATTGAGTTGGAGCGTACGTCTTTCAGCGGCGTTTTGACTTGCTCTCTATTTGACGATAAAGTGCTTATCACACTATTCAATTTGAACGATTCCTATTTAGGAATCTAAGTAGTGAGCTCGTGATCACACTACGCTAAATTGATTTCTAAATCGAAGATATAGAGTTGAAAATGGATAAACTCTTAATTGAATCCAATCTGTTCTAACTGCGATCACACCTTCCGATTTCCTAAATTGGAATCGTTCAAATTGAATAGTGTGATAGCGGCTTTACGCGAATTAAGACGAACGAATTCATGATCAAGTCCAAACATGTTCCTGATATTTTACTATTTAACGAGCTTGCATTTAGGTTGAAAGTTCATTTGCGTTTTGAAATTCGTTGGAGCTTGAACGATAAAAACTCATATAGCTAAGTACTCATTTATTTCAAGAGATTACAAACTTATTACAAAGCTAAATTAAGTGAAGTAAAGTGACTGAAAAAGTGTTAAACACAACATACAACATATTTTAAATAGGTATGTATAATTGTATTTGTAAAAATTACTAACACTTAAGTCTTTGGTTTTCGTTCTTATTCTACCTAATTACCTAATACGAAGTTTCTATACCTAATTACCTACTGTAGTTACTTCCCAATATAGGTATCAAAGTTTATCAAAGAGTAAGTCAGTAATACTTAACAAGAATCCATTAACTGAGTGTGATAAAAATAAGATAGTGTGCAAATTTAACAGTTTATTATTGTTTTTTATTTAGGTTCCTTATTTTTTTGTTTGCAGAATTACTGAAAGTTTTATGATGGCGGACACGAAAAAAAAATGCAGACAATACAGTTTGGACTACTTGAAGTTCGGATTTATTGCATCTCCATCAAATCAACACTTCCCGATGTGTCTCATATGTGAAAAAGTATTTAGTAACGATGCCATGAAGCCTTCAAAAATGGATGACCACTTATCAAGAGTACATGCTAACAAAAAAAGTAAGCCCTTGTCATATTTTCAAGCACTGAAAGAAAAACTAGACAAAAGGCCATCCATAGGATCGATGTTTGCGTCATCATCTATTCGAGACAATGATGGTTTACGAGCGTCCTATAATATATCTTTACTAATAGCGAAGTCGGGGAAACCCCATACAATTGGAGAGCAGCTTATCTTACCAGCCATTGCGGAGGTCCTTAACAATGTATTGCACAAACCCGCACATGATATTTTAAAGAGAATACCTTTGAGCAACAACACCGTTCAGAGACGCATAGATGAGATGGGACGCGATGTGGAAAACATTTTATGCAAGTTCTTACAGACCCGCAGATTCTCTCTCCAGTTGGACGAGTCTACATTACCCGGCAATGAAGCTCTATTGTTAGGATATGTTCGATTTATCAAAGATGAAAATATGTGCCAAGAACTGATTTTTGCTGCATATTTAGAGACTGATACTAGAGGAGAATCGATTTTTCAGGCCGTGGAACATTTTTTTACTGATAAAGCTATTCCATGGAAGAATATTGTTTCTGTTGCGACTGATGGTGCACCGTCTATGGTTGGTCGTCATCGTGGCTTTATAGCTCACTTAAAGCGACAACTGCCTGATGTACTGGTTATTCACTGTGTGATTCACAGGCAGCATTTAGCAGCAAAAAAGCTGAGTCCTAGATTGCATAAGTCTTTACAATATGTAATAAATGCTATCAACAAGATTCGAAGCAATTCTTTGAACTCTCGGTTATTTGCTCAACTATGTGACGAAAACGACGAAGTCTTTACTCGGTTACTTCTGCACACTGAAGTTCGCTGGCTATCAAGAGGCTCTTGCTTAGAAAGATTTTCAGCCCTTTTTGAATCTGTGTTGGAGTTTTTACAAGAAAAAGATCCGAATTTGAAAGAAAATCTGAACAATTGTAAAACAGATATTTATTACTTGACTGATATCTTTGGAATGTTCAACAAAGTTAATTTGCAACTACAGGGTGATGATCTTAACTTGATTAAAACAAAATCAATAATATCGGCCTTCGTGGGTAAACTAGTTCTTTATAAACAAAATTTAGGCAGAAAAGAATATTCGCAGTTTCCGCATTTGTCAAAATTACCAAAAATGCTTCAAGATGATGACATTTTATTATATGTTACTCACTTGGACGCATTACACAAGGATTTTACGGAGAGGTTTGATGATCTTTTAAATTTACAAATTCCTCAATGGATAATAAATCCGTATAACACCACAGCCATAGAAGAAGCCAATGTGATAATGCAAGAAGAGTTGATTACCATCAGCACAGACGAAGAGCTTAAGCAAAAGTTCAACCAAGGCTATCAGAAGTTCTGGTTGCAACGCAAAATTGAAACACAGTATCCTACATTGTGGAACATTGCTGAAAAATACCTTATCGCTTTTCCATCATCATATCTAGTTGAAAAAAGCTTCAGTGTGGTAACAAACATTTTGACAAAACAAAGAAACCGTTTGAAAATCAACGAACGTGGAGATTTAAGGCTGCAACTCACTAATATTGAACCGGATGTAGCTAGATTGGTAGATAGTCACCAGGTTCATCCATCGCACTGAATGTTTTATTTTCTCTTTGCGAATTAATAGTTTTTAAAATATAATTTCCTACCAACTTAAGATGCTTTATGTATTAATTTGTAATAATTATAAATTAAACTTGATATTTACTGAATTGGATTGTCTTTTTATTTTGTTAAATTTTGACGAGAAAATGAAATCAACTTCACTCACTTAACCAAGTGCAAAGTTTTCTAATTGGCACCTTAGTACCTAGGTATTTTGTACCAATAGGAAAAAACTAAAGATAGACTAAGATAGATAGCTGCTTTAAGTTAGCGGACCATTATGAATAAGGGGGTTGGTCTTAAAAGTAGGTAATTTGACCATGGGGGTCTGAGGTAACAGTTCATTGTTGAAAAGGGGTCACTTGTCCAAAATAGTTTGGGGAACCCTGGTCTACACTATGGAGAGTGTGCGTCCATTCTGTTCGATTTGATCCAACCGGAACCGTTCCACTTGCGGACCACGAGGCGCGGGCAGGGGTTTCATCCATTCGTGGTTGCCGTTCCACGTTCGCGCACGAAGCGTTTCAGTTCCACCTTCCTTGTCCGACTGCTAAGGAGTGGAACTCATTGCCTGCGTCCGTGTTTCCGCTTAATTACAATCTCGGGGTCTTCAAGTCAAGGGTGAATGGGCACTTACTAGGTAAGCGTGGTCCACCTTCGGCCGCATCTGCACCTTACATCAAGTGAGATCGCGGCCAAGCGCTGCCTTGATTTAATAAAAAAAAAAAAAAAGGTAGGTTTATTTATATAATTTCCATAAAAATTCATCCAATATAATTATGTCCTGTACTTAGTAAATAGATAACTGTTCTAACGATACATATTTTTAATTAATGTTTTGTTAATCTTTACCGAATTTCAGAATGTTAATTTTAGATCAATAAATATGTATCACGAATATGGACACAAAAGTGGACTGTGCTGATTCACATTTTTCTAAGTGTGAAATTCAATATAGATAAAGTTTTTTTCTCCCTTAATTTTATAGCTCTTTTAATTCACAAGTATTCTATTACTTTGATAGTCCTTGTTTAAAAATTTAAGTAAACAATTTTTGTTTTGTAACAAAACAAAATAATGTAGACAAATGTAGATATAAACATTACATAAAGAAGAGATTTTACTAAATCATTAAACTTATCAGTTAAAAATACGGAAAATATAAATTAATATATATTTCCCCGACAATACAAATTTTTTTTACAAACTGTCTTATACATAGGAATCAATTTTTCATTTATTGTTAATTATTTCTTTCAATATTCGTCAATCAAGTTAATATATCAAAAACTTCTAAAATGATTCCAAAGAAAAATCTTTTTGACGTCGTCATTCCTACTTAACTAAATTTGGTGTAAGTAATTCTTATATTTATAATTGTCGTGAAGCGACGGTTTAATAAAATAAAATAAGCTTTTACTGGGAGATGTATATAATTATAAAAGATAGATCTGTAGATGTATTTACAAATTGGAAAAAAAAAATGGATGAATGAAAGTTGTGTAGTGTGTTATGAATGAAGTAAAGATGATTGAACAAAGATTAAAAGACAGCCGTCTGGGCAAGACCGCCCAGAGTCCAGTGGTGATTAGTGCGTCCGGAGTCTCTGCACAGACTCACGGACCGACACGACGTGAACGTGCAGTGGTGAAGTGCGTCCGGAGTCTCAGCACTGACTTCCGGAATGACAAGAAGCAGATAGAGGCAAGACAGGCCAAATTTCAATGTTGTATCCGAGAGAGGAGCCACAACACACTCATTCGTTTGTATCAGTCTAGCCGGCTGGAAAACCTTCGAAATCATATTTTAAAAATTAAATTTAGAAAATAATAAAGATTTTTTCGACATTTCGAATTTAGAGGTGAGGTTGTATATAAAAAGGAATAAAAAATGAGCGAGAAAGCAACAATGTAGTGAGAAAGCATGATGTCAAAATACTATGGGAACTATGGCGACGAAATAAATAAACAAAGAGATTATGTCAAAAATATATAAATTTGCGTTTTTGAAATTGTATGATGACTAAATGCATGTAAAACGTATGAGAAAATGTAGGAAAAAGTATAGCAGACATTCTGAAAACAGGCTGTCGGTAAGATAATAAGGAAACAAGGGAAAAATGTGATGTAAATGATACGTGAATGACATGTAGGCCGAAAAAAATATAAAATACAGGATCTGAGGCGTTATCCAGGTTAGTAGCGCATCCAGGAGTGATGTGTGAAGTGTATGAACACGCTACATAATCCCTGAGAGTTTAAAACGCATTCCGCTACAAAAACTGTATAATATAATAGTACGAAAAATGTAAATATTACTAATGCCCTATCCAAAGAGATTTTGTAACTCTCTAGCATCTTTATACTGCATCGATGTAATGTCTGTTTCTCTGTACCCCATTATTTGAGGATCAAATGGGCCATTCTGCGCCGGCCCGAGCGACAACGTTAAACAAAATTTTATTTTCACAATACTAAAAGTTTTACAAGCCGCCACCAAATAGCTTATAAACTTGGCGTTGAAAGTCTATACGTGCTATATTGAATTAACACCAACTCTTATTATAAATTGCGACAGACAGACTGCGGGTTCACTAAATTACAACGCACTAACTAGTGTTGATTGTTTAACTACCTAGGTAAACAACTAATTTCAGGCGGTTGTAAAATGCTAAGATAAAAAAAATAATAATGAAATTTTAATGTTAAGGATAAAGGATAAGAAATAAATGGCAAATGGCATCCTACACTAATGTGCCTAAATACAAAAGCAAATATTAAAATTATTTCAAATTGGTCTTTTATGGTTACTGTTGCATTAGAAACTGTCCAGTTTATCTATGACTGCGAAACGCAGTGTGGCCCTGTCACTGCTGTGATTATCACTGTTTTTTTTCTGTATACCATAAAATACGGCTTTAATTGACTTTAATAATGTGTATTGTGGTTCGATTGTAAGTCTCTTCGATATCAAAGAAGTTCAACAAGCGACCTAGATTTAAGAGAGCTTTAAAAGCTGGGCGATGTGCCCGTACTCATTGACATTGACTTATGAAATAGCTTCGACTCGCTTCAAGAAAATACGTGTTATTGTCAGTGAGTTATTGTAAAGTATATTTGTGAAATATATGAACTTTTTACACACAAAATTACAATACTTTCAGGTCAAATGCTCTTTTAAGTACCTCATATCGAATAACACCTTCTCTTGTGAAAAAACCTTCCTCTTGAAAAAATATACATGAAGTTTCAAAGCAAAAAGTCAAGCGGTGTTTACGAACAACGGACAGAAGTATTTTTCACTGATATAGTATTTAATTTATTAAATAAGTTTAAAGGAAACAATCGTAAAACTATTTTAATAATTTTTCCTAAAAATAACTAGTTAAGATGACGTGAATATTATTTTTAGAAAAAAAGAAAATTTTAGAAAATTCAGGATATCGTTCTGTTTATATCATTTATAATGTAAATTAATTAAAATATTATAATAGTTACAACTAGTATACACAAAATATACTCACATAATGCTACACATTAAACCGTTTAAATCCAGGAATCTTTCCAAGGTAGGTAGAGAAAATTTCATGTCGAAAAACATATTTAGTATGTCCACTAAATATTTTAGACATAAACTTTAAACATAGCAAATGAAACCACGGAGCACAGCTAGTATAGAACAAATTATTGTAAATAAAAGCCACTACGTGCTGTCTATATTGGGTATGTCTTTAGCAATAAATATGTGTTACAGTACTATCCATTTGAAGCCTGCATTATGCATTATGTCACTCTACTATAATTTTCTCTTCCATGTGTGCCACTGACAACTAGTTAAGATTATTAAGAACCGTTTACACTGATTATTTTTATGTATACTTATGCCTGTAATGGTTTGTTTATGGTTAATTTCTGATGCTTACTACTAAGATTCCAAAAATTGTCTTATTAATTAATTATCTTAAAAATTGTCTGTCTTACTTATAAAAATCATCTAATCATCTTCTTAGCATCGTATTAACTAATCACTACTTATCTTCTTAAGTAGTGTAAATATTCTTTACTTATAAACATTGGTTAAGCGTTTCTTAACTAATGAAGGGATAATAACACAAAAAATATTTTACTCTCTCAACACTGGTGAAATGTTGACAGCATAAAATATTTTACAATGATTTTACACCGTAAAATCGTTGTAAAATGGCAACATAATAAAAAGTTCAGCTGTCACTGTCACCTACAAAACCTGTTGATATTTATTTATGGAAGAATATGGAAGAATCTACGAAGAAAAGAGTGCGTACATCAAATCATACAAGTTCAATTATTTTCTGCATATTTTCTTTGGTAAATCTATACCTTTGTTTAAAATCGCTATCACTTAAATTTTGCATTGGATTCACTCTTGTTTTATAAAATTTTGGCCGCCTAGTGAACTCCGACATTCCTCGTCTACGCCTGAAGCTTCTTATTTCGCCGATTTCATTACGAAACGTACGTATTATATTATCATCAAAATTATCCATTTCAGAAAACGTTAAAGACAATCCAATCACAAAGCAAATATTTTCATTAATACACAAGCAAGACTGAGACTGACATAAGCTGACACAAATCAGGTGTTAAATGACCGCCATCTTGTTATTTAACCGTGCTAAACAAGGTGTCTTATTAACTAACAGCCTTACCTATAAACGTTACTTAAATTTTAAGTAATACTTAGGAACCACTTAAGAAAATTTTTTACTTATAAACGTTGCTTAACTTAAATTTGTTGCTTAGCAATGTCTTAATGAACTGTCAAACACTACTTAAGAAGATAAGTAGTGATTAGTTAATACGATGCTAAGAAGATGATTAGTTGATTTTTATAAGTAAGACAGTAAGTATACTTGTAACATTTGAGTAATATAAGCAATTTTTTTGTATGTTAAATTCGACAGACAGATTGACGGTCCACTTGATGGTAGGTGGCTACCGTCGCCTATATATCACAAGCGACGCCACATGTGCTTCAAGTGAACTGCACACTACGAGTACAGTAGGAAACCTTTACTAGCTTACTGAAAAACAGCACACGTGCTGTTATTTCACGGCGGTCTTTCTTAGTTCTTTAATTTCTTAAAACTTCAATTCAATATACTGAAAAGAAAGCTCTATTCCTAGTACTTACATCGAAGTTACATTGAGGTAACTAGTGGAAAATTTTTATTTCCAATGGAACTCTAAAGGGGAATGAAGTACGAAAGAAAACAATAAATATATTTTAATATTGTAGTAGAAACATTATTTTATCTTACATGCGACCCGTTATTTCTGTTCTAAGCGGATTCTTGTTCGCTGTGAGTGAGTTGGTTGCTTTAGTTAAGTAACCGCCCCGAGAGACGTCCCGTGGGATCGCTCCACCCGTTCTGTAGTGGACGCGCAATGCGACACCATGGTTGTTCATATTAGACAACATAAATGTTCCTTACCGAAGTTCACAGTCCAATAGGATCGCAATAAGAGTCGAAAGGAATTAAGTAGGTATATTAAGCTTCAATACCAAATAAAACATCTCAATTTTGATAAAACAAAAAACGTATGTATTTTTTTTATATAATAATTTATACTTTATTGCATTTTAAAATATGCCACGGATGCTAAACATTTATTAAAAACTAGCTGGTACCCACGACTTCGTCCGCGTTGAAAAATATTAAGTAACCTATCCTGTGTCCCGTACGTCCAAATGTTTATCTACCAAGTTTCATGAAAATCAGTTAATTCCTTTCAGAGTTATGGAGGAACATACATACATACATACAGAAAAAAATTCTAAAAATCGTCAATTTAGTTTCACTATCATGTATAGAGCCTATAAACACGATATCTCTGAAAACAAAGTAACTTACTCCATGACCGGCCCTTACAGATTTATTATTAGTATTGTTTCCAAAATACCTATACTTTACACAGCTTAACTTTTTTTTTACTGAAACTGAACTGAACTGAATAACTGAAACTGTTATATCTATCTATACATGTTATGAAATAAAATCGCTGTCCACCTCTGTATGTTTCTGCGCTAACTTCTTCTCAATGGATTTTAAAATGTTTTTCACGAAGTATTTACCTAGGTGTTCGTACATAAATTGCCCCCGCGCAAAGCCGGATGCGTGTCACTTGTAAGTAATAGAAAAATTTAGTTAAAGTATAAATAGATCAAAGTTACAATAGACGAAATAACATTTACGACTACAATTAGTGATCGGTGAAAATTAATGAGTTGTCAAATAAATTCATTAAATGTACAGTACAACTTGTTCATTCATTGAAATTTCTCACAACTTTAGTGGCATATTTAAATGTCGCTTCAAAAAAATTTTACAATTTAAAAAATGTATATATAATTCACATAAGTAATGTGCGCATTGTCCACAGAGTGACTACTTGTTAAAAAAAAAAACTACTCCACATAAATCATATGTGTGGTTTCTGTTTTATTTGCGATTGTTTTTCTGTTTAGTGCCATATTCTGAGTGCTGCATATAATTTTGAATAGTCTTTTCAAAGTCTATTCAAAATATAAATTTTAACAAGTCTTTTTCAAAACAATTAGTACCTACGACTTAATATAAAATATTGAGTCCCCTACTCTGTACTTTAACTAAACGTCTTCGTTTACGAAATACTGAATATTTAACAATGACACTTCCCATCCCACCCAAAGTAGTCTAATCAATTATTCAAAAAATTAAGCGGTCCACTCGACTTTTTTATTAAAAAGTATACTTTTTAAAGGTAAACCTGTCGTGTGAACTGTGACGGAATTAAAAAATAATCAGTTAAGTACAGACTGTATAATTTTTTAAGAGTAAATTCTTCCTTTAAAGAACCCTAAGGGCCGGCGCTCACTATCGGCATCGGCATGGCTGAGGATTTCAGGTGGCAAATAGTAATATACATTAACGTCATGGCAATAAAGCAGAAATTTCCGATATACATATATGGTCGCAGTCTACGAATAAATAATACTCGTCGTAGTAACAAAAATACCGCTTAGGGTACGCTTGAGGCTGCCGCGTCGGCAGCCTTGGGAATGCTTCGGGATGCTTCGGCATCCTTCGGCACGCCGAGGCGACACTCGGCACTCGGGGATAGGAGAACTCGAAGAAACGCGAGCTACAAATGCGATTGCTTAGGGGCTTTGCAGCATGCCAAGGCATAGTTTCCGACAGTATACACTTGCAGGAAGGGACGCCGAAGGATCTTTTTCCTTGCCGATGCCGAAAATGGGCGCCGGGCCTAACGTGTCACTTTTTCCTTTACAAATTATTACTTTTAGCATTTTTTGTGAAGCATATTAATTATATAAAAAATTTCATTTATTATTAATAATAATACGTTTATTTCAGAAACCTAGTGTCCATATAGTGTCAGTAAACAAGAAAAACTTAAAAATTATGTTAGTAGCGGTATTTACAACATGAAAGTGTGGTTTGTGTCCACATCTTTTTTAAATGACAGACTACACACATCGATATTGCATTCAAGAGACTCTTAGAGCCGCCCCGCATCCGTTCCATCAACGAGGCAATCCTTTTTTGCACTATAGCCTAGAAACTGTCCGATCTAGCTTTCGTGAACATCCCCGATGCGCTATAGTGTCGCTGCAGCCCCAACAGCGCCCTGAATCCATTGTTATATTCCACCCTAAGGGGCACTGTATGCCTTCCGCGATAATTATTAATTTTTAAACTTACGTATTTATAAAATGATTTACATTGAGCTGTTACATTACCTACAAAACAGTGTAAACCGTTCAGACAACATCCTGCAAATTATCGAGAGAGCCGAGTCCCGCCCGCCAATATTCTTCGTAACGCCCATTTCAATTTCCTGCCAGTTTTCGGTTGACTGTAGCTACGTACGGAAAGCTCACGAGAAAAATTACAACGTTTTATTTAAAACCACCTCGATACAAGTATTAGAGTGGCTTTTGCTCGCAATTTTGGTTAAATAAATAATCCATTACGACCCTCACTTTGATTTTAGCTCGTTTATAATA